>CM076658.1:7367868-7548598 GCA_038496675.1 Rachycentron canadum
GGGGGGTGTTTGATGTGGCAGTGTGTAGACACCAAGTGCAGGCCCCAAATGCATCCACAAATATGTTCACAACTGCTTGTTTTATAAGTCTCATGGTCGTTCTGCATCAGTGGAAAATGATGGAGAGCCAGGTCATGGTTTAACAATAAGCAGCAAGTCTTTTTTTTTTTTTTCTTTTAGTAAAGTAAGTAAGTAAAATGAACCAGTGAGGCGTTCAAGGCCCATGACAAATTCAGTGCTGACTCTAAAGTCTAATCATGCTGCGTTCACAAAATCAAGAGATAAACAAAAAAGTATGAATCCATCACTGGACACTTTCGTTTAGATTAACAGGCCAAACCGAGCCACTGCTGACCTGAACATTTCCTTTGCTTTTTGCTTTTCAGGGGAAAACAGAGATGGACAGCTACCTGTCTCCGCACCCACAGGACATAGTAAATTCCAAAATGTTGTGCAGGGATGGCGCTCTGATGCTCGAGCCGCCTTTCACCGAGGACTTCGCCTCCCCTTACAGCGTTAACATGAGCCTGCTCCTTCCTGACGTCACGTACCTGCACCCAGGTCTCTGCAGGACAATGAGACAGATTAAAACAGAGCCATCACACTCCCTGATGCACCCCACCTGTCAGGGCAACGGGGTGCCGCCGTCGCTCCCAGGTGCCTTTAGTGCAGCAGACACAGCGAGTGGTAACTTTTTCATCAAACAGGAAGTGCCAGATTTTCAGGATGTTCCCCTTTTTCAGCTTTTGAACTCTGATTTGGAGCAGCTCGTTCACGGGTCGCAGCTGAACTCCATTCCCATGGTCCCATTAAGTCTTCCAAATGGGAACGTCCACGTAGGCCCAGTGCAGAATTCTGCTAAACACACAGGCAGCCCCCACGGTGAATGTTTTCAGTTTAATCAACACTTAGGCCATCAGCAGAGGCCAACCTATTTACCACCTTCTCCACCAAACTCTGAGCCCTCAAGTCCAGACAGGGGGAAGGAGCTCTTTCACAATCTGTCCCCACCTCCCTCCTATGAAGCCAGCATCGCCTCTAAGTTAACTTTTCAGACCCCCAATCACATCAATCCGGGACAGACTTCAAATTTAGCTCCAATCCAAAGTCCTGACCAAAATTCCAGCATTGGGTTCATCCAAAGTCCAGGTGTTGGACCGGTCCAGCATTCAAGCCTGACGCCAGTTCCAACAACGCCAGGTGTTGGCCCTCTGTCCCCGGTGCTGGCCCAGTCAGCTCCAGTCAAGTACAATCGAAGGAATAATCCTGACCTGGAGAGACGGCGGATTCACCACTGTGATGTCCCAGGTGAGACTTCAGTTCTTTTGCAGCATCAGAATCGCAAAAGTTCCTTTTTAAAGCATGACATGAAAGTTCTCAATGGGTTATCTTCTTTTTTTAATTGTAGGATGCAAGAAAGTATACACCAAGTCTTCACATTTAAAAGCCCATCTACGCACCCATACAGGTAAAGAGTTTGGAGTTGAATTCTTATTTTGGGGTGAAAGTGGTGATGTTGCCAGGCAGAGAAATGCACTTGGCATGCAGATGCATTCTGTCTGCTGACAGACCTGGCCCTCATCTCACTGCTGTCAAATCACATAAACCCTGCAGCTCCTGTAAAAGGGGCAGGGAGAAAGACAGGCTCACAATCGAGCTATATCATTTTTTTCATCATCAAAAGTCTTCATTAGTCTTTTGAGAGATGACTAAAATATTCACTTCTTTTAATTACAATGTATCTAGACATGTCATGTGTGTCTGTTGTGTTTTCTCTTCACTGCAGGAGAGAAGCCGTACCGCTGCTCCTGGGAGGGATGTGATTGGCGCTTTGCTCGTTCTGATGAGCTGACTCGCCATTTCAGGAAACACACGGGGGCCAAGCCTTTCCAGTGTGTAGAATGTAAACGCTGTTTCTCCCGCTCCGACCACCTGGCCCTACACATGAAGAGACACCAGCGCTAGAGAGACACGCTCATACAAATCAAGATAACCTTTTTGTCTTTTTTCAGTAAATATGGACAAGGAACTGGCACTTACATATCAGCAGACAGACAAATTAAAAACTGGTGGATTATTCCACTCAGCTTCCCAATGGAGACATTCTTAGCAGTGCTGGCCCACATGTCATTATTCTTTTATTGTAAAAAGATTAAATATTACTGTTGCCTTATTTTATTTCCATGTGTGTGCCCATTATCTTAAGATGTCAGTCAAAAAATCATTAACCAAATGTAATGATGGAGTTACAGTTAATCTTTTTAAACGTTTATCTCCTTCAGATTATGAACAACCTTTCAGGAAATATCAATCTTTCATTTTCAATTTTGTCATTGTACAGATTATATCTGTGTCATATGGGCATTTATTTAATTAGCTTCAATAGCGTCCTGCCATACTGTAAGTGCTGAGGTAGATCAAGTATTGTTAGGAACTGGGAGATGAAAGGATGTGTTGTTTTGGCTTAGGGGGAGGTGTGAAATATAAAAAGTAACATATCAGTTAGTTAAAGTTGTACTGAAAATGAGCTGTGGGTTTCATAAAGAGGCCCAGCAGCAAGATGTGAGGAGTAAGTGAATACTGGGACGAACACTGTCTCCAAGCTGGTGAGCAGTGTGGTGCGTTCAGTGCTTACAGCCTGATTTAAACACTGCCAGAGTTATTGGACACTTTGTCACTGAGGGGAACTTCACTCAGAGCAAAACAAAATCTGTATTTAACTGAAATGAAACGGACATAATGGCTCAGAGGTATTAATCACATTAATTTGGACTACATTGTCAGTGTTCTAAATATATGCTCTTATAACACACATATGGACATTACAGAAAGAAGGTCTTTGATGCTTTTAGGCAGAGATAAATATTATTGGTGCATTATTTTATGATCAATACACTGATTTTGTTTAATTACTTAAAAGGTTAAAGAAATTTTGATGGACTTGTTTTTACCCCACATGAATTCCAGCCACTTCAGACGTGGAGTTTTGAGTATGAGAGTTGTTTTCTTTCTGAAGATTTTTTTCTGATTTTATTTGGTTGCAAATCATATGTTGCAACATTAGATATTTTGTTCAACTCACAACCGGATTACAACATCAAATCAACCACGATCTGTCTTCCTAAGTGGTTTCAAAGTGGTGTCTCAGTTTTTTTTTTTTTTTTATGATTTAGACTGAGCACCTGCCAATCTGAACATCTGTGAAAGCTTTTGGTTTCTTTGACCAGCATCCATGTATTCAAACACCTTTTCAAAGTGCCTTTAACTGCTTTTTTTTTTTTTTTTTTTTTTTGGATGAATGAAAAACAAACCTGCCCCTTTGGGACAATGTTCTTTTATCAGGTACTCTACTCTGCCAAAATGATGCTGTATGTTGGCTGCCACTCCTTATTTTCACAATACATCAATTTCCATTTATTCATAAATACTGATTGAGCTAAACAGATTTTCTATAATTTCATAAGATGTATATATTTTGTGTCTGCCATTTGAGGATACAATCTATTGATTGTTTTCGGGTGTATATAAATTTTAAACTTTGTTTTAAATTGCAGAGACTGTTTATTTTTATTTCTTGGCAAAGCCTGAAACGGATCAATTTATTCAATATTGTTACAGTCTGACATTGTCATCACTTTCTATAGCCAAGCAACTAGCAGCTCAGTGGAGTGTGAGCCAGTGAATTATTGCAATACTTAAACTGAACTTAAATTAATGTAACCCCTATTTGATTTAAGAAAAAAAAGTGCTATGAAGCCATGCTACTCTCAAACTGCCAATAAAAGTTTTGTGTTGAACATTATAACTGTGAATATTCTTGAATGTCTGACTTTTTTTTCTTTATCAGATTTCGCGTGTTTCCAGATTAAAATTCCACTTTTTTCTTGAAGATATTCAGCTCTTAGATTCAGCACAGTGGGGATCTCACACCTTTACAGTATTTTATTATTTAGTATTTATCTGTACACAATATCTTACTGTTAAAGAGTGGTAATGGTAAAGAGCAGCATATATCAGTGATGGCAATGGCAAATCTTACTCTACAAATATTGAATTCTGCATATAAAGAGAATGGATTTATCGATTATAGATATAGATTCATTTAACTCATTACATGAGATGAAATCAGTCATCCACTGGTTTTCTTATTGTAAATGCTAGTTTTTAAATGATAGACAGCCACTTGTCAAGAAGAATCAAGTGGGGAAAAGATGTTTATTTGGAATGATTTTGCCAATGTAGTTTTAATTTTAAAAATTTTATTTCCTAAATGTGTATTCATCCCCCACATCCACGAGCAGTGGCTCATCTTTACAGCTTGTTCTTCCAGGAATAAAAACACATGGCTTGGCGTCGGTATTCTGCAATTATTGAAGAGCACACCCTTACTGCTTGATGTACTTTTATCGTACTAACAATTCAGTGTAATTAAAACAAGATGACTTCTTTGGTCCTGGAAAATGTCCTTGATGTGAGTCATAGCAAAAGTGCTGACAAAAGGTGCCAAGAGAAACTGAACAAACCACAGAAGATGTCCGAACTTGTCCTGGTGCAGAGGAAGTTCCCAGTGTGAATTGTTATACTATCGCTCTGATTCACTTTTAGCTTCTTCTCACTCTACTGTACTTCACTTGTACAGTATAGTTTGCACAAGATAGGCTGTTGTGAGAGATAAATCACTTGTGTGATAGATGTGCACACCAAAATGCTTAGTGGAGTGGGAATTGAAACCTTGTTATTGTAATCATTGGAATCCTTTACTGGCAGGCAGAAACATTCATCCAGATCCATTTATAATAGAGCACTGTACAGTATGTACTGGGCGTTTTCTCTCTAGTGCAACCTGTTCTCAGGAGGTCTATTTACTACATGATATGTTTAAACTCCACTCTGTTGGGAGATAATAAAGACAAACAATGAAGGTCACACAGTGGTACATGATGCTTTTCTTGGATGTGTAAATACATGTGAAACCAAACCAAATATTTTAATACCCACTCTTTTACTCAAGACTTATAATATCGACCTTAAAGTCGATATTATAAGTTTATGGTCGTATCAGCATTTTTTCTTCTTCGTGTGGTGATCAGACACACTCTTTGCTGTATGTCAGCTATCATTTGAAATGGCTTCCTTAAAACCAAGATTAGGTTTCTGAATGCCAGTGAATGTGAGTACAGTGCTCAGATGTCTCAGTGACATCAAAACCACATACCAGCCATCTCAGTCATACATAGCAACTAGTTTCATACCGGCGTGTTACATACAAAATGCAACTTTATTAACCTTCATGCCTCCATTCATATTAATATACATGTATATGTTTGAACTTATTTTAATTTCACAGCTCCATCCATATGAAAAATACAGAGAAAAGGCAAAAACACTGACTGGATACTTAAACAACTCTTGGAGAAAAGAAAAGCGTAACGGAAAAAAAAGGACACCTGTTCTTGAAGTTTTGAAAAATATCAGGATTAAAAATTTTCTTTTACAGATGCGGAATTCCATGAGCAGAATCTCCCTTTTGAAGCGATGCTGAGCAATATCACAATTTTTTTTTTTTAAACGGCAAGAATGGAAAGATCTGAATATATTTACACTACACTCACTTTACATAAATACAGGAACAACAATTACTGTACGTAATATCAGCAAACTTGAAACATAGGCATTGGTTTCACTACTTAAATTTCTCAAAACCAGGAAATCAAAAGCAGATGTTACACAGAAAGTAAAATAGATATTGAACTGATACAAAGTGTAAGATCATAAACAAAGGCATCACTCTGGAATCCCAGCCACAGGATTTCTTTTTCCTACAAGTAAGATTCCTCATTATCTTTCATGGAATCACTATGTTGACTTAATGCGCTGAAGCTGAAACATCAAGAGGCCTTTGTAACTCTGTTTTGTTCCCCTTAGAGGAAGTGACTTATTGCAAGCAAAGTAATAATGCGGTGCGTGCTATGAACAGCCCGTGAAAGTGTAATGGGAGGATGCTGCATTTGACACAATGGCATAAGGCTCAGTGCGAAAAAGAAAGTGAAACATTAGAGGTCCGACTTGCATAATGTTGTCTGTGCTTTTTCCCAAAAACAAAACGAAACAAAATAAAATAACAAAAAAAAAAAAACAAAAAAAACATGATTTCTCATTTGAAATTTATTAATTTGAGCACACGTGCTGAAATTGAAACTCTGCACAGAGCAGTAGATATTACAAGTGTGTGGTATGAGGCACTATTCATTATTATTGCATAACTTTGACCCTGGTTACCGTTACAAAATTATGCTTTTAAAACGAGGAGAGAGATGCTGGAGGGAAATACAATTCACCCTGTCCTGTGGAGACACCACCTTCAAGTCTAATTAAATTTCTGAAAAACGGTTGTATTAAGGCATGCAACGTCATATACTGGTTAGGAGAGTACATGTGTTGTTGATATGTGCTTGATCAATAGAATTTTTTTTTTTTTTGTCCGGGTATAGCAAAATAGCAACACAGGGAATTGAGTACCTTATTATGTTGAATGTATATAAATAATTTGTTGATTATAACAAACACTGGTTCAGCCTTAGGAATAAAAATGATTTGATCATGAACTTAGTTAACCACATTCCAAAAAAAAAAAAAAAAAAAAGCAAACTGTTATATAACACCACATATGATAATTTACATGATGAATACCATTAGCCCCATTTCACTGTATATCAAATTAGATAAATTACAGTCTCTGAAAAAGACTTTACATGTATAAATGTATTTCCTGCATCTACTAATCAAAAGCCCTATTTTTCCAATGTATATACAGGCTGTAGAACTTTGTAATAAGTTTTATCTTCACTATCACATATATTACAACATTTCAAAAGATCCTTTTTACAGAAGAAAAAGAGTTATATGCAATGACGAAGTGCCCCTCAATCATAAAATGATCTTATACATTATATGGATGATAAAATACCATGATGATTATTTGTTTATAAATCGACATCTGAAATAAAATAATTTGAAAAATCATACTAATAAACAAACAAGGTGCTGATATGCTTTTGCCAAAAATGTTAATACAACTGGGCATAATGATGCTGTGCACAAACAAAATACATAAATAATGATAACATACATTACCATTCTCCATTACATTAAAAAAAGGGGGGGGGGGGTCACATACATCGTGTGGAAACGATTTCCTGGACTTGGCTACTTTACTGAAACTGAAGGGGGTTCAATGCAAGTGCTCGGGTGTGTGTGTATGTGCATGAGAGTATTGTATGAGTGTAAGTGGATGGTTTTCAAGGTGCTATTATCAAAAAGGTTACCATTTCTGTTTTACTGGCTTCGGTCCAATAAATACATTTAGCAGCACTATCAAATAATATGGGTTGGCCTGATGCTCTCAGTTTATGTCTGTGGCTGTTTCTCAGCATAAGAGCATTGGGAAAAATGTTTGTTATTATGAATATAAAAATATCTTTTTTAAATCAAGCTTTCTGATTAAGGTTAAGTGAAGTTCTCGGAGAGATATATCTACCAGCTACTGCATTTAAAATGTATAATGCTATACATAATATATTCATGTATGTGCGTGAGTATGTATTTTTTATATATGTATACCGTATGCATGCATATGTGATTCCTCCATTTTTTCAGCATTTTATGTAGCCAAATCTCAGGTAAATCAGATAATAATCTTAACATATATCTGGTCTGAGGTGATAAAATTTCAAGTGACTTTTTGTATTTCAGACAAACAAAATAAAATAAAATGATTTATAGTAACTCACTAACTGAGATACATCAGATTCGAGTCTTGTGCTAGAGCTACAAACCAAATCGGTAACACAGGGGAGTCATGGTACTGAGCGAGGAGTTGGCCCAGCTTGAAACTTCTCCTCGGATATTGACATCAGCAAATAGAACAAAGAGGAGGTTGACGTCCCTTCTCATCACTTTGTTCAGAATGTATTGCTCTTCAGTACTGTACATCAGGTACCACACTATCCCTGTAACACTGCAGCTGGTGTCAATGTCAGCTTATGGTCAAGTGCTGCTGTGCAAAACCACCAACACAAATTCCTTACACTGACAAAACCCAGCTGAGAAAACAGAGCTGAATAATAAAAACAGATAGACCAGGACAGAATGAAAGCATGAGTCTGTAAGGTGCCTCTATTTTTTTTTTTTTTTTCACATACTAATAATCTCCTCTGATTGTTTCAAAGTCCACTGTACATGAGGGGTTGTATTTTTCTGAGTCAAAAATATGCAATAAGCAGGCATTAAAAAAAAAAACAAAATCAAAAAATAAACCCAAAATTCAATAAAACGAACGCTGTCATATTGAAAGTATATTTATCCTTTAAGATTGCACTTTACTGATTGCTAATCACAGCACAAAATCAACCAAAGATTTCAAGAGGCTCAACATAAAGAATAGCACTGATGTTATTTGGGGTAATCCGGCCCTGTGAGTAACTCATAAATGGTGTGTCTCTTTGCTGGTGGGATGATATGCACGTCCATTTTTCCGTCGTCTGAAACGAAGCAATGAATATCCGAAATAGTGGAGTTGGTGATGAGGTTGATCCATTCAGGTTGTGGCTATTTTGAGTCATGGTGTTTTATTGTTTGCTGGCTGTGGGTAAAAAGGTGAAAGTCCAGCCCTCTTTTAGCTTTTAACATGGGATGCCTCTGACAAAACAGCAAACTCCAGCTGGGCAAAGGAAACCATCCGTGATGAACTGGCACCCTCTGCTGGTCATAAGTCAGACTCACAGGGAGGCACGACGACTCAATACTGCCTGTAACTCCAACTAAGGCCCAGATCGTTTCCTGTGATCCAGTCCAGGCCTAACTTCTTCCTGCTCACGCAGAAAAATCCATTCCATACAACGGGATCTTTCACATTATGAATGCTAGAAAAGCAGCCATTTGAACAATAATGAAAAGAAAGATACCAAAAATCAGACAGTTGCGATTGCATTATATATATATATTTTTTTTTGTCCAAATGAAGAGTGCGAGTCCATTTTAAAAATCAAAGTGAAACATTTATGAACAGTGCTGTAAAAGACAGTTCCCTATTATACTCCAAACAATGACAATAAAAGATCCTGCCGTCTTTTCCTTCCAACCCAAAGAGGATCCAGAAGAGACCCTGTTTTGTGCTCCACAAGCTCTGTGCACCTCTGTATCTCCTCTCCTTATGACGGATGAGAGTGTGTGTGCATGCGTGTGTGTGTGTGCGCATCCATGTATGTTTATGTCTGAGTGTGTGTGTGTGTGTGTGTGTGTGTGTGTGTGTGTGTGTGTGCGTGCGTGCGTGTGTGCGTGTGTGTGTGTGTCCCGGCCAGCTGAAAAACATTCATAGGGAGATCCCGCTCCCCCGGCTGCCTGTATGTGTATGCATGTGTGTGTCAGTATGTGTTTGTTCCATTTCATCTCTCTCTCTTGCTTCCTCTTTATCTCTCTCCGTGTGAATCACACCAGCATATGTCTCCGTCGATGCAGAGCCAAGTGGTCAGATCTGGAGAAGCTGCGGTCACAGTCTGCACACTTGAAGGGCTTGACCCCTGTGTGTTTTCTGTAATGCCTCGTCAGCTCGTCAGAGCGGGCAAACTTCCACGTGCAGCCGTCCCAGGTGCATTTGTATGGCTTTTCCCCTGGAGAGGAAAGAAAGAAAACACAGGGCACATTCATCAGCCTGTAAATCACATGGGCAGAACAGTCACTGTTTGACCTTAATGCTTTGTAAATGATGATATTTTGGAAAATTTCTATGACATGCACATCTATTATACATAATGAGAATAACTAAACACCTTTATATAATATTATATCTTATAAAGTCTTGTTTTAACATTACGATGATTTCTGTCCCCTGAACAAACAGTGTGGAGATAGTAATCCACAGCACCTTTATGACAGCTCATTGTTCATATTACTGTATGTGTGCAAGCTTTAGCCCTTTAAAGGGTCTATTTTTAAGTTTCTTCTTCTGCTGAACATGGTTTCTGGCCAGGAGTGGGTGGCAGGGATTGTTACTAGAGATTCAGCCATTCTTGTCTTTGTAAGAAGTTGTAAAAGGCCCTCTGGGCAGTGCTAGATCTTCAGGGCAGATTCAGGGCTGCAGTGCGCTGTAGCTTTGCTATCGGAAAGTAACAAGATGGGCTGGAGCTAGGTGGTTAGCATGCTAACCTCAGTAGAAGACAAGAGATAAGGCTGGTGTTGCTTTCCACTGTTGAGACAGCTCTTGGTGAGTAAGGAATGAACTCACATTGTTTCTTCCAGACTAGTAAGTAAACAGTTGCTAATGCTAGCATTAGACTTGAAACTTGCTTGAGTTTTATGATCGATCTCCACAAATATCAAGGATGCAATATTTTGATTTACATTATCATTGGATACCAATGTAGTGTGCACTTGTTACATTTGAAATTGATGTTACCTTGTTCTCTAACCTACGCAAGTTTCAAGAATCTGCTACATATTTTATTAAACCAGGTGGATGTCTGCCATGAAGAATGTAGAAAAAATGAAAGGACTGAACTACTTATATGGGCCTTTAAAGCTCTGTGCCATAACTTCATAGCAGCAACCTGCATAGAATTTGTACCTGATCCAAGTAAACAAACTTGTGTAGTAGCAACCTTTTATATCTTTGCTGCTTCACTGAAAGCAACATAATGTTATGTGTGATACTGCAATGTGCCAAAGAACTATCCAACGCACCATAGCTCAGAAGCAGTAATTGTTGAGCGGCAACTAGCAAATTGGTAAAAAAAAGTTTCATATCACTATGAAAAAGTGATCATATACATTTGTGCTCATCTTCTTTTTAAACAATGTTATAATTCTGTTTCCTCTGTGCTGTTAGCTTCCTCTTGATATGTCTAGCATAACAAATATTACAATAGTTTATCAATACCAGCTTACACCTTTTGCTTAGAGCAAACAATGGGAAAACAATCATAAACAAAGGCCACCAAGGAAGCCTTGAGGCACCCGTTGTCACTTATGGTTACAGAAAGTCTCAGCATATTCATAAGGAAATGAGCATTTAGGGGGAACTGAGAACTATGACCAACTAAAGTATAATCACACTTAAAGTCATGGGAATGTTCTGACAAGACATTATGATACACTATCAAATACATTCAGTCATTCTTATAAATCATTAGGCATTGTAACGTATCAACATTTGGAGTCGGCTCTGGGTTTGGAGCTCTCAATCGGTGCACAGATTATTCTGTTCACAAGCATCCATTACAGAGATGCTGAGATGTTCTTGTCACATCAAATTACTCTGATCTCAGTCTTGATTAGGGATTCACCTTTGACCTTATGTAGTCCAGATAAAAATCTAAACATTAATTCTTCAATTGAAAGATGGGAAAGTGGTTTTGAAGTTGGTGTCAGTGCAAATTTACCCAGGTTGCATATTTGTTGGTTTATGCCTGGCAGCAGAATTAATATTGGGATTTTCTATGTGTTAGAATGGCGTCACTGTTGGACATGAACATACACTGCAATAAAATAAAATCACAACACACACACAGTGACTCTTACTGACCTGTATGTGTCCTTCGGTGTGCTTTTAAATGGGAGCTTTTGGTGTACACCTTATTGCAGCCCTCAAAGTCACATCTGTGGATTCTTCGCTTTTTGGAATCTGGTGACTCTGACCTCCGGGGGCGCCGTATGCTGTCAATACTGAACGGGGACATGGAACTGCAACAGGAGAATAAGAGCCAACGTGTTATTAGGCTGTGACTTTGTCTTTGCTCCACATCAATGTGACAAAATACAGTATACTAAAAACTTTCACAGTGTAGTGTTGACACTGTTTTTCCACATTACAATGCACAAAGGGAATTGAGGAACCGCACACAGCTGCAATATATATATATATATATCAGGGAGGAGAAGTGTAAGGGTGGATTTGAAACAAGAGATAACTGTTACATTTTTTTAAAAAAATTTTATCTTTGTGAAGTTTAAAATAAAAACCTTCAAAGACAATACAGATATTGTGCTGCTATTGTTGGCAGAGAAAACTGTGTTAGGACTAAGTGACATCCCAAGATGCAAATATTCTATAATTTCTTGTAAAATATGTTAATTTCCTGTTTACAATAAATCCTACCAGCAGATATAGTGCCCTATAGTATTAGTTTACTCTTGTACAAACTGTACAGCTGGCAGAACAGTGGCTCTGCCAGCAGGTGGCAGTATAACTCTTCAGCAGCATGACTGAGGAAGTAGATGAGCTAAGAAGGCTGGTATTCATGTTGCTCCCAGACTTTCATCAATCAAAGGTAGAAACTGTTTTTTTTTTCCCTCAATGTTTTTTAGTGAGGTTAATGACTCCTGAGTTATTTCTACCATCAATATATTTTGTCATGGCATTTCCTCTCCAATAAGTAATCAATAATGCTGTTGATTATATAATTTGTCACTGCTAACAGTGAAGCCCTGTAGCAAAAAGTGTGTGCGCTTTTGCATGTATGATTGACTAGTTAGTGAGAGTATTTGTAGTATTGTATGGCAAATCTTAATTTGCTCACAAGCGAGTTCCGAGAATATAGTGCTACAAACTAACACACAGATAATTTCAGAAAGGAAACAAAGAGAAAGTACAGAGGTCTCACCAGTGATTGTCAACTGAGACAGCGAGTACTTTTCACACAGCTATAAACACATGACTGCTGCACACACACACACACACACACAAACACACACATACACACACACACACACACACACACACACACAGCAAATTGGCAAGAAGGAGAAAGATACAGTAAAGACAGAAAACAAGAACATCTCTGTTTACTAGAAGGGAGGAGTAATATCTCTGGGATATATTTAACAGGGCTCTCTCAGCAGTGGAGGAGCACAAATGCTTTTTTTTTTCAGGCCTCAGAGCCTCTGTTGTGGATATTGAGAAAAAAGGTAAGAGTGTGAAGGGGAGAAAGGCAAAAGAGGCAGAGTAGAAGATGAACCGCTTTGGCTGTGTTAGAGGATTTGAAAGAGGAGCAGGGACTGTCAGGCAGTCCAACTGGAGGCCACTTCCTGTCTCTCTGTCTTTCACCCAAGCATGATTTGTCAAACGCGGACTCATGATTATATGTGTTTATACGTGTGCAATAAAGACACACACATACATACACACAGGCTGCACAAATACAGAATTACAGAAAAACACACATACATACAGATCACCTGTTGCTCTTGGCTTACGGCCAATCTGAAGCTGTGCAGGAAATGAGCAAACGGGTCAGATATGAAGTGAACTCTAACTCCCCTCTCATTTCTCTCTCTCGCTCTCTACTGCACATCTCTGAGTTCACACCGCAATGTGGTGTCAAAACTGAGCATCAAGACAAAGAAGTGTATTCACAACGCCAAAGGCAGAATTAAAGGCTTGATTACAAATGATTGATGAGGAGATTACCAGGTCATCTACTAATCTCACAGAGAAATGTAGAGGACGTCTATAATCTGAGGTACTGTAGGTCTGTGTGTGTGTGTGTGTGTGTGTGTGTTTGTGTCCAGGAAAGTGAGGAAGAGTGGCAGGATTTACAGTGGAAACACTCTGAGCTCAGCCACTGAGCAGATGAGGCGGATGTTTACATTCTGACTTCACCCATGAAGTGACTCCATGATTATGATATAATTTAGGTCTGAGTACAACAGCTTATAAAACAAAGAATGAAAGACATTTCATCACTCATTTAATGCAGCTGCTTTTTCCCCCTCCTGCTATTGATAATTCTGTCATTGGTGGACCACCTTAAGAGCCCAGTGACAGATTTCTGGTGTTCTGTGTGTTCAATGTAAATTCAGTTTGTGGTCAATATAACAAAGGTAAACAGTTGAAGACTTCAAAATCCACCTAAATGACATTTTAATGATTCCAGCAAGGAAATTAGTCATGTAACAAAATAATATAACAGGCCAAAATACAGAAATATATAAATGAAATAAATAAAATGTAACTTTAAACTACTGAAAACTTGTGTTGATGTAAGTAGGGCTGAAACAATTCAAGGAAATTTATTCCAGACTGTTTTGATAATTGATTTGGTTTCACTTCGCCAAAGTGAGAGCTATTTTATATCAGAATTAACTGAAAATATTAGTTTTTTTGATTGATAGTTGGGCAAAATTTGATATGTGAAGAGATTACGTTGGGTTCTGGGGAAGTGCAATGGATAGAAATTAGATTAAAGCTAAATAATTGATCAATTATTTGAATTCATTGAAAATAATTAATAACACCAATTGTAGCCCTATAGGCAACCTGCACTTTCAAGAGTTTTCACATTGGTGTTGTCATGTAAAACTAAAATAAAAAAAAATAAAAATATAAGAATAAAAACTACATACCTTATCTATGAAACATCTTTAGTGTTTTCTTGTTTTAGCTGCAATAAGAGGGACGTTATGTCTCTCACCACCACTGGTCTATTAAACAGCAAATGAATGATGCTACTAGCAGTGTAAGTTGCTATTTATAAGCCTATCAGCAGGTTTACTGTGTGTCTAAATACGCAGAGAAAGGCCTGTGTTCAATTGCATTTACACAAGCAAAAAAAAATGCCCAACTAGGGTTAGTTAGGGTTGTTAAAAGTAGTCTCACATACGTATAGTCACAATATGAAGAAGTTGTGTCGAAGGATTGTCCTTTTATCAAGGGCTTAACTGAACAACTTGATCGAATAATGGAATGCAAAGTGTGATGAAAAACAATAAACACAAAGATTTGCATTGGGTGTATTTGTTTGCATCAACAACATATCTAGTAGCTGTTGTGTGAGAATGTGGATTTTCTCATGTGAGCCCAGAGGCACAGTCACACTGGTTTGAACCCTGTGTCAGCACGACATCGTGGCTGCGTGAATGTGTGTGGTTGTGTCTCCCTGAGCAGCCGAGAGAAATGGGAAGTACAGCTGAGGAGGATTTCAAACAGAGCTGACCTCTGTTTTGGTTCCTTCATTTCCCCTTTTTTTTTGCCCCTCATCATCTGCTGTTCTCTACACTTAAAGACAGTAAGAGAAAGAGAGAAATGCAGACAATGTGTGTATGTGTGTCACCTGTGACAGGAGTTTCCCTGAATGCAAACACAATACATATTTTTCTCATAGGAAATGGGGCCAGATTCAATGCAACAACAGTTCTACGTGGTTCTTGTACAAACCTGCAGTGATAGTGGAATTATCAAGAAAACAGGAAAGAAAATGTGTGATTGTGTGTGAGTGAGTGAGTGAGTGAGTGTGTGACTGTGTGTGTGCGTGCATGCATTGGAAGACTGCCCACCGGGCATTCCTGTACCTGTCCGAGGATACTACCCCTCACCTCACCCCTCTTCCCCTCCTTCCACCTGCTTTGCTCTGTTGCCCCCAGGTCCTTGGGGACAAGCCAGACTTCAACAGAGACAACCCTTCCAACACAAGCCCCTGCCCCCAACACACACCCACACACACACATCTACACTTTCTTTCCCTCTCCTATCTCCCTCTAACTGTCTTCCTCTCTTTCGTTTGCGCTCTCCCACAATAGCCTATCCACTGGTCCCCAGGGAAACGCATGAATATGGAGGAGGCTGCCCAAGAAGCACATGACACACACACACACACACACACACACACACACACACACACACACACACACACACACACACACACACACACACACACACTCTCTCTCTCTCTCCCTCTATCTCACTTTCTCCTTTCACTCATTTATTTATATATGGATACCTGGATTGGAGGCTGCAGGCACTCCTGTCCTCCACTCTTACACTTCTCCTCCCTGATGCTGCCTGGATGACTGCTTGTGTAAATATGGATACTAAATTACATAAAGCAGTTCTTCCTGCACTCACAGTATACATGTTTAAATGAAAAGAAAAGAAATATAGCAACACAATAGAGTGGCATGTTTCAAAGACGTGCCGTCGGCTTCTGTTGCAGTGCAGATGTCCACAGAGCGCATGTGTTGTGTCAATACAGAGTGTACATTCTTCCAGCGTGTAACTCAAGAAGACTACAGACCTCTTTGTTTTTCACAGACAAACATGCAAGTCTGTGTTCCTGTTGACAATGGCTGACCTCCTTCTGGAACCAGCTGTTCTGTCCACTGTGCAGAAACACGTGCATGCATACAGTACAAACACACATACACGGGAGGATTAATACTTACGGACGTGAACACATACTTTTTTTCACACACACGCACACACGCAGTCACATACACAACATACACACAGGAACACAGTTTCCACACAGCACAGTCTGCACTTTGCACACAGAGAAGTGAGTGTGTGGGCAGGCCCTGGCAGGGCATTGCTAAGCCTGGCTGGTGATTTATCTCCATAGTGAAAGCTTGGGCCGTGAAAGGTTGGGTCCTGCCAACCTCTGTTCTCCTCTGACCACCCGGTGCCCACGTGTGGCACTCAGGGGCACGCCTGTCCCTCTCAATAACCTGCAATGAAACCTGAGTCCTCCAGTGAGTGTCTTTGAGTATGTGTTTGTGTGTCTTCCTTGAAACATGGCAAACTTTGCTTGTACTACTGAACAGGAACAACCACACTCCTTGTTTTTACCACTATTTGTTACACAGTGCCACCACAATAACTCATTTAGTAGCATTACTGCAGAGGTTCACAGAGGCAGGAGTGTACCGATAAAGAAATGCAAAATGTCCTGTGCACAATGTCAGTCCCCGTATGCTGGTGTGTTACCACCAAAACACAGCCAGTTGGGGTTGGCCTAATGTCAGCCTCAGCCTTGTTAATGTTGCTACATCATTAGCAGGATTCTCACAGAGTCCTGGAATACTTTCCTTACAGTTAGTCTAAATAAAAGTCCTATGGGTATTAACTTGAGTCTGGCCAGACTGCCAGTTATGACTGTTCTAGGTTTATGGGTAGCAAGGCAGGGGGGAAGGGCAGGGCCAAGCCAAATGTTTCTCTGCATCTGATTTCCTGCTTCTGATCGGAATACTGTAAGCTGTCATTCACTGGGGAGGGAAGTCTTTTCATTCAACACAGATGGACTGGCACCGCAGGAGTTGTGATGTCTGTAGGCCGAACAGGGCATAAAGTATGTCTGAGCCATATGCAGTCATATAGATGCACACCCACACAGACTACATCCAAAAGTGGAAGAGCAATTAGAAAAGCACACAGTGAAATCCACAATGCTGGGTCTTACACTAGGTTCATATGTAAACAGTGCTCTCATCCACGGTGTCAGGGAAAACATTTTAGACTTCAGCTCTCTGAACTCTGAAATGCCAGGTGTTCAGATATTTTTGTAACTAAAAACACCTTTTTTAATTTGTGAAGACAGTTTTTGTGTTCTCAAATAGTCAGCTGCTTTGTAAATAAAATTTTTTCTATATATTTTAAGACTCAAAACCTCACTAGTTAAGACAAAGACTAATGGCTACAAGGGAAAAGGTAGTATTGGCATCCTGCAGGGGAATATGTGCATTGAAGGTGCATTACATATTCAAAATAAAAGCCCCTGATAAAAATCTGCAGCATATTCCAAGAAGTTCTAAAAGAATAACTTTTACATCTATTAAACTGGTTGCAGTGTTAATATGAGCTGTGAAATTTCATGCTTATTTTGTTTTTTGTTTGTTTTGTAGTGCTATAAAGCACTTATCTTAATACATGAATTAATTTTAATAAATGGCTACGGCTACAGGCAACTGCTTACTTTGACTTAATAATATTGTGAAGAGAAAAAAACACTTTCTCCAACACGAGCAATCCTATAACAGTGGAGTAAGTTGAAACTCCCATATCAACAATAAGCAGCATAAGGATCAACGCCATTCTTCCCAAACACCTTCCTCTGACAAGACTGAACAGAAGTAACAACTTAAGGCAGAGATATGTGGGTATTTTAGCTTTTAAGGTCATTAGAGGAGGAAAAGTCAGCATGACGATTTCCCACACATGTGTACAGTTCATGATACTCACTCTTGTACAGCACGGGCTATAGACAGCGCAGTGGAGCCGGTCTCATTAACACTGTCCAAGGTCACGTTTGGCAGGTCGTCGTCATCGCTGTCACTTTTGATCTGCCTTGGCGACAGGCCATTGGGGTCTGTGTGTGCTGCGAGGACGGGACACAGACACAGGAGTCAGACACATGATATTGGAGCTGGCCCTGGAAACTTATAAGGCATATCACATTGTGTGTGTTGGAAAGTGTTTCTAATTGTAATGAGGTAATCGCCGTCATACTTGATGTTGTCATTTCATCTATCAGTCTTCGAGGAACTATCTAATAAACAACCTTTTGTTATTTATGTCTTCTATTGTCTAATGTATATATATATATATATATGTGTGTGTGTGCGCATGGCTGTTCTGTGTTATGTTTGTGTGTATCTGTGTATCAAGGAAGTCGCCTCAGTCTGAGTGTTTTTAGTCAATCAAACAATTGTGAACTTGAGAACAGGACAGCCGACCATGACAGTGTACCCAGTGGTTACATATGCCCAGAGGAGCAAACAAATAGATACATACACATACATGGGTGCACATATGCAAAAACACACAAACACACGCCTATTTTTTTTTAATCAGGCTTCAACCGTAGAGATAAGGAGCTGGGTGGAGCATTGTTTAGGCATTTTTGTTGTCTGTGAGTGGTGTGTGAGGACATTTGTGTGTGTGTTACTAAGTGTGTGCGTGTGTGTGTTCCTACTGAATATGCTCAAGTCAAAAAGTACATGTGCATGCATGAGTGCAGCTCAGCAGAGCATTGTGTTCTCTGTCCCCCTGCATGGGCAACTGACAGAGAGCCATATTCATGATAATGACAAACTTCTACATAAAAGGCCTGGAGAGAGCCAATCCAAAAACCTACCAATTCACCGCTGTATTCTTTTCATAGAACATCCAGATAATTAGCAAGCTAGCTTTGCTGAATGTCCAGCATGCTATTAAACCATGACCCCCTGAGCCAGTGAGTGCAGGGGTCTCTGTCTCTACATGACAAAGTTACATCTGTTCCACAAGTTGTGACAACTTCTCCCCTGGACAGCTCATTGGAAACGCTGCCAGAGCCCTCAGCCACCCTGTCCTCTCTGTCTCCATAGACACAGGCTGCACACATCCTCAATAACTCAGGAGACGAATGTCAGGAAAGTAAAGAGCTGCTGCTGACTACTTGCCAAAGAAAAGTTGCTGGAAATCTACAGTGTGAGATTAAACATTGATTAAGTAACATAACAAATCAAAAGAAAAAAAGACAGAATTACTCTATACTACATGGCTCAGATATTATAATAACTAGTCTTCTTGAAGATGTAATCATCACAAAGACTGAATATATTAAAATATATTGTGTTTTCCTCCGAGTTCTGCAACACCCCAGTCTACTGTAATCCTGGGGCTTTTATAAGCTATCAGGACTTCACCTCCTCTGCCCTCTCAGCCGAGACTGTGGCCATAATGTCCCATAATAAGGGTCTAGAGTTAGCAGCAGACATGGTGTTATTACTAAGAGGGGGTGGGGGTGGGGGGTAATGCTGTGACTCTGTTGGAGCTTTTGCTTTTAAAGGTTTCTAACTGTTGTTGCAGACTACGACATGCAGAGTGGTCACCAGCTCGCCTACCCTATGGAAAACCTGTAATTAGTCAGAAATGCATTGTGTGTTGGAAAGGGGTATTTTGAGCGAGGGACACAAAGGAGGAGTGGTGGAGAGGTGGGCAGAGCACCGGATTTCTTTCTTTCTCTCCTGTTGTTTCCAGTCAAGCCCTGTTTCCATGGCAACCTCCTGCCGGAGACAGGGAGACAGCAGTGAAAGGAAGGGTACCCGCCCTCTCTTAAAGAGGATGGCCAACCTGTGTGTGTGCGTGTGTGTGTGCGCGCACGTGGGAGAGTCGATGAATGTGTGCATGTGCGTGCATGGCACTGATCTTGTATCTATGTTGAGTGCATCAATAATCACATTCAACTTCACATGGGCAGAAAGAGCTCCAGTTTGTGACTCTCCTGATGTCAACAACTTATTTGTTCAGGCATCAACCACTAGTCACAC
The DNA here is from genome assembly GCA_038496675.1 of Rachycentron canadum. Classification (NCBI taxonomy): domain Eukaryota; kingdom Metazoa; phylum Chordata; class Actinopteri; order Carangiformes; family Rachycentridae; genus Rachycentron; species Rachycentron canadum. The sequence goes on from CM076658.1 coordinate 7,387,945, forward strand.
CTGACAGGAAAAACTCCATATAAACCAGAAAAATGTATTTATATGCAAACTGAAATATAATATGATGTTTCGACTTTAATTTGACTTTGACTGGGAAATTATATGTAAAAGTTCTCTTCACATTATGTTCAAACTAAATGTTCTATTTGCCGTCTCAGTAAAAGTGACCATCCACCACACCCAATGTTTTATTCTCATTCACCCCATTTCCTTTGTGTATGCAGCCGTCAGAGCTGGGCACAGCTAACATTGGACTGTGCATATGTGCATGCATGTGTTTGTGGAAATGCCACCCATCTTCAATGCCCATCCACACCCTCTTATGCAAGTCTTGTTTTTCCTGTCCTTCTTTCTTTCCTCTTCTCTCCTTGGGAGCAGACATCCAGCACTTAAAACGCCCATCTCTGAGGACCACCCCGCCCTGTCAGCCAAGTGTCTGTCTGAGCACATGCTCTAATTACACATCTGTTTGTTTGCTTGCATGTACGTTTAAAGCATGAATGGGCGTTACTTAAAATCCAAGTGTGTTTGACCATCCTCCAGGGAGTGACAAGGAGAAACTTATTTTACAACCAACAGTTGCCCTGTGTACAGCTCAGAGAAACACCTACTGTAGGCTCACTCGCTGTGGTTAGCAATAAAACCACACCCAGCGAGTAAACCAATAACACTGTCTCAGTTGAGCCATAGAGGTCTAATACTCACACCGCCCCAGATGTTTGTTTCTCTGTAGAGCGAAAAGCAACTGCTTACCTGCACCAGACTATTTAAGACATCCAGTAAAAAGATGGGAGCCTGTAAAACTCATCTTCACTATGAAGGGGGAAACATTGCCTGAGGGGATGATCTCAGCACAGAAAAATACCACTATACACAGCTTGTCAATGGGATATCTCTTGCTCCATCACACAGGTATTGCAGCAACCTCCATCCTGTCTGTGTCATCCCATGTTTCTGATCCAGGGATGAAATGAAGTCATTTTATTGGGTTAGGGTCATTTTGTAATAAGGTTCTGAGGTTAAGTTTTGGGGTATTTTATGATTTTGGGGCCTTTTTAGCTCACTTAGCAAGCTGAAGGGTACTATTTTGATTTAGGTGGATAATTTATGTGCGATATTAAATTTCTAATTGATATTTCTCAGTAGGGTGAGAAAGTGTCTGGAGGCTAGTGTTTCTTGGGGGACACATCAGACTGCTTTTGTTGCAACGTAAAACTTATGTATTCATGAAGCAGAAGCACAAAGTCTGAATCATAATGCATAATCATTTCCTTTACAGATTTAACAGTGCTTCAATAATTACTGAGGTTTAATAGAAATCCCAAAGAAACAAAGTCAGCTGTATGAATATGGAGAGTAGGGTCTCACCTTTGCTCTGGCTTTTGACCTCATCCAGCAGAGGTAGCATGATGCCGTTGTTGAGGCTGGAGGGTGATCGAACGGCAGTGGTGTACATGAGGGGCAATGACTGTACCACAACCGGGATGCGGTGAACATGGCTAGCCAGCTTCCCTGCTCCCTGCAGGCTCAGAGGGCTGGAAGGAGGCGGCGGCACAGAGTGCAGGATGTGCAAATACGGCTGACCTCTCACCCCGGTGCCAGGGGCAACCAGAGGGCCTGGTGTGAGCACCGATGAGGCTGAGGTGATAACTGATGGAGAGGAGGAGGAGGAGGAGGATGACGACGATAAAGAAGACGGGGAGAAGGCGGATCTGAGAGGGGATGACGATGAAGTCGTGGTGGTGGGGATGGTGGATGAAGAGGAGGGGCGGGGTTTGTTGATTGACAGGTCGACAGGCTCGGTCTGTGTGTGGAAGTGCAGGTCGTGAGCGAGCAGGTCTTCTGGAGGCTCGGGTTTAACTCTACTGAGGAAGAAAGGGACACCGTCCATCGCAGAATAAGGGCGCACTTTAGGTGACTGTGGGAGGAAAAGAAACAATGATGTTAGATTTTCCTTCAATTGGTTAAACTGGTCATTTTAACATCCTACAAATACACAGAAAGAAATAAGTCACAATATTTCCTGCCAAGGGACATATTTATGGCATTAAATTCCATATTACCACTAATTGTCTGAAATAATTTAGACTGTCTCATTAACCAATAATTCAAGATCAATTGTTTTTGTGTAATCAGCTTCAGAAACAACAGTGCTGCATGATAGAGGTATGTCAGAGAGGTATATACAGTGACGCTTATAGAAAAAGGTCCAGTTAATTTCCTCAGGTTCATTCAAGCATCCAACTCCTTCTATGAAGTCCCCTTGGTTAGCATGATGTCATTCGCAGATGAAACACAGGAGTAAAGATATTGTCTCTCACACTCGCCTTCTTTCACTATCTCTCTCTCTTTTTCTTGGCGTGGGTTGCTCTCTCGCTCTCTCTCTTTCTTTCTTTTCCTCCTGTTTTCCATCACTCCCACAGAAATGCAGCTCTCTTGGCTCCTCTTGTATCTCTCCTAAATCTCCTTTGTGACGGTGGAAAAACATCATATGGGCTCAATTTCCTGACCGTCTCTCTCTGTCTCTCAGTGATGTGCCTCCTAAGGCCAACGCTGGTGGCTCAGTGTATCCCTCAACATATCTTTCACTTAACACCAAGCAGACTGTAACACAACCGCCCCATCTGTCTGCACAAGTTTCAGGAACCTGTTTACTTGGAAAAGATAATGGAGAACATACAAAGCAAGAAAATCAACACTCACCCTGCTACTATTTGTTCTTCCTGACTCCCAAACTTTGGACACACTTTGATGTCAAACTCTTTGTTTTAATGTCAAATTAAGCACGTTACATGTGATGTAGCTGATCTAGATTCACTATGCTTGGTGTGGGAGGGGTGCTAGAGTGTGTGGCAAGTGGTGTTGATCCTCCCAGTGGAGCCTTTCAGAGGCTGACTCACAGTTAAGGCCATCAACGAGTGAGCACATCCACGTCCTTACTAATCATACAGGAAAAGCTTATTAAAGTTAAAGGAAAAATCCGACTGCAGCTGAAATGAAAAATGTTCTGTACTGTGGATTTTTGTCCTCACTTTTGTTTTTCAGACTCGCATTTCTTTCCCCTTATGTAATGCTGGCTGAGAGTGAATCTGTGGTGTATTACGAATTTTTCTGAGTGGTATGTGTGTGTGTGTGTGTGTGTGTGTGTGTGTGTGTGTGTGTGTGTGTGTGTGTGTGTGTGTGTGTGTGTTTGTGTGAGTGAGTGAGCGCCTGTGCGTGTACTTTTATGTAGTAGCCTGCTATTTTTACTCCAGACTTGTATACTCATTTTCAGCCTACAGGAAATGTTACGACCCCATGAATCAAAAAGTGCTTCTCCCTCTGTAACTCCTCCTCAGTTGGAAAACAAACCCTACCCCATGAAATATGCCCTCTGATGACCTGTGGACCTTAGTGGGGTTCAATTTAGGGTCAGTGGTGTCAGGTCAAGGTTCACAGCACATTATGGTCTGCTTCATAATACCACCCACAAAACACTTTCGGTAGGGTCTCTACTGCAATTCATGATTAGAAATATGTATATTTTACTTGTTAATTGTTGCTTTTTATTCTATATTTTGAGAAAATAAGCAGCCTTAAACATCACATCTGTAACAAGTTTACCCATAGTCTTTGTAAAAATTGACTAAGGTGATCCTTTAGGTTGCCCAATGATGTAGAATCATCACACCTCCATGGAAATTCATAGTAGAACAGCTCAGTCAGAGACACTTCCCTGAAGGAATTCACCATTTATAGCAAATAGTTATGGAGTTATATTTGGCGGAAGAGAAATGGCCTTTTTAAGGGAGCTCTCAAAGAATCAGAGCAGCTGGGTGAACTAATCCACCTTAATAAACACACACATACAGAGTTGTTCAATAAACCAATCAGAATGAACATTAAATCCAGTTACTTGTGGTTGGATGATGTATAGTGAAGTGAAAATACAGAGAGCTTCAACAGGAGATGTGGGAAGTTGTCAGGTTATAAAGGTTGCATCAGTAGAATGGAAACTGAGGACCGTTCTAAATTGTCCAAACCAGAATCAAATGCCCTGAGTTGAGCTGTTTCACACCTATTCACTGACTATACACAGTACTCAGGGCTCCGTAAATTACTACAGGATCCCACCTCTGCTTTGCCTCAAAGCAGGTGTCAGTGTTGACAACTTGCATGTGATGAGAGGATGAAGCAGAACTATCATGTGGTCATGAAAAGAGGAGCAAGACAAAAAAAAAAACATCACAAGAGTGAATTGTGGGAAAAACAGTCAGGTAAACTTGTTGTTTCCTCCCCAGTAAATAACAGTAGGCTAACGTTAAGCGCTAGCTTGCAGTGCATCTGTCCCTGCCTGTCTCTACCCCAGCTGGGTGTGGCATCTCTTGGTCTGTCTGTGATCTTATGTCTGACCAAAGGAAAAGCAAAATACAACTATTTATTACATTTAGCAAATGCTAACTGGTAACAGTACAATATATGGTGCCCCTAATTTAAAACGAAGACAATAACTATCTGGTTTCTTAGAGTGTTTAGTTACAACTCTGGACAAAGGCGAGAAGGAAAGAAATGGATCGACATTGACCAATGATTAAATGGTGGTGGTTGAATTCTGGGCTATCTAGTAAATAATAACCACAGCATATATATTACATATTATTATTTGAAAGAAAACCCAGGGAGGCCATTTGAATGTGCCTGAAGCAGCTGATTAATAATAAAGCTGCATCCATAGCCTATAGGCTTATGTATATATTGTATAGCCAAAGCTAATTGTATTACATTGTACAGACTGGACTAATTACCAGGCAGCGAAGCCAAAGCTCCATGTTATATTGTGTTATATGTTAACGATATGTTAATTTATCTTATCTGTTATTTATCTATTGAAAATATACTATTCAATAAATATTATTTGTTTATACCTCATTCTGTTCGATGAAGGTCAAATTATTCTTAGACTCACAGGTAATGCAAATGGTTTGGAAGGAAGAAGACTAGTGGGAGCACTGGGGTGTCAGGTTTGATTGTGTGGTAATAATCTATGGAGGCCTTACGTTTTTTTCCCCCCACATTGTGGAAATTGGAGACAAGAGAATAGAATTGATAATGGTATAGATATAAATTAAGTCTTATCAACTCCCATCCCTACTAAATCTTAAGAATATTGGATTCTACTGATCCATTGGTGGCCAAATAGGTAGCCAATGAGCCACTGACGTAAGGCATGAATGAAGCAGCTGATACCAATCAGCTGATGCTGGCGCTACTTTATTGCTCTGAACTGATACATTGCTCCATTTTTGAGTTTCTCCACTCATACAGTTAACTCTGTGTCTACACAGGAGGCGAAGTGTGAACAGCATGTCAGCAGAGCAACTTCACTGCTCCATCTGTAACTACACAGTATGCGTCCAGGCACAGTATTGAGTGAATGTTGCAGAATCGAATACACAATCACTCCGCGTGCGTAAAACTGACTTGAAGTATAAAAATATGCTTAGGTGCATATAGCACAACACAACATGAGCTACAACCATTATTATGCAGCCTATGTAGATGGCTGGATTAATTCAAACAAGCATATTGGAGATGAGACAAACAACTAAAAAATGCAGTAAAAATACTTGCAGCCTTGGGGTAATTGTTGGTGAATCAGGGACACTGTCGACCCTCCTTGTTCAAAGATTAGATTTAGTTAGATTTAACCAAAAGATCCCTTTCTTTGAATGTCTAGGTTTACAACTGGTTTTGCCCCTGGTTATCTAATGGCTATATCTGCTGCTCCATACGTTTACCCTCAGAACATTTCAAAGTAATACCACTTAATTGTCAGTGTTTGTTGTATCAAATGTCCTCTGTGATTGCCTTGCATCAACTGGCGATGTACCCTTTCTTGACAGAGCCTCAAGCGATCCTCCAGCTGCTTTTGCATGTGATGTCTCTGTGTTTACATACTGTGTATAGGATGTGAGTGTCACAGACTGCCTAGAGCTATACTGCCTGAAGGCTTTGAAGCCATTAGATCCATTGAGGCTGATATCAGTGATTTGGAAATCTTGGCTTCCTCAGTGAGTGTATCTGCATTAGCTAGGCTATATATAATACTAACATACAGATTACTAAAGATTTAATAATTAGGCATATTATAAAAATCTCATGTTCATCAAAGTGACTAGAGGAAATGTGAAAAAGTATTTCATGTGATTATACTGAGGCTACAGAGAACAGACATTTTGAGCATCGGACCTCTTTGGTTATAGTGTAATCAGTGTAACAAAATGCATAATATATCCTCAAGTGCTATTCCCCCTTGAAAGCAGGTGAGGGGTGTAAAAGGACATTCCCCAAGTCATGTGCCTTGTGCCAGAGTTTTTAGAGCGGAAGTCAAACTTTCGTGATGCACAGTTACCCGTGAGCCAAACTACTAAAATGTGTGTGTGTGACCCCATAAAACACAGCGCAAAGGTAGCGTAAGAGACTTTTAAGTTAGCAAACTGGCCCAACGACATCTGTTTAACTGCAATGTCAAGCTAACTTCCATGCCATGTTTTATTCAAATATTAACTATAATTCAAAAGGTGGGGAAAAAAATTATATCTGACCTGTAATGATCTGCTTCATTCAAAATTCATCTTACTGTCCTTCAGGTTGTCTCTGACCCATTGCATGTCCTGTGCTGAATAGTTAATCATGACATCAAACCTTTTGATAAGTAATGAGAGGAAGCATTTTACACTTTTCATCTGTGTAAAAAAAGAATGTGCAGTATCTTTTTCTTTAGAAATGTTAGGCTCACTTTCATGGTAACACAATGATCATGACAAGCAGGGCAAGCGATCAACCCTCTGAGGCCCCTGTTTAAAAAGGGGAACACTTGTGTTGAAAGGTCAAAAGAACAGCGTATGGTGTTCAACAAAAGTGAAAAACAGGCATGATTTGCATCTTAGGGTTAGATTGTTAAGCAGATCTCAACCAACACAAATGGAAAACTAAAGCCACCCCCACTTTCATTTTGACAGATACAAACACACGTATGCTCTCAAACCTACACATACTCACACACACTTACACACATATAAAGAAATGCTCGACACGTCTGCCTGCCTGCCTGCCTCTGTCCTCATGCCATTGTCTTTATTAGGGGATACTGTTTAGCGGGGCAGATTTTCCAGGCCCTTGCGGGCGAATTGTCTAACGAGGCAGACCATTTCCAGCAAGCCCTTGGCCCCCCGCCACCCAAATGAAGACCACATTTCTGCAGCAGCCTAAACTGTCTGTCTGCATCTGCCATCTAAAGGGAAGCTCTGTCTGTTAGGGCAAGATTGGATCTCGGTGCACTTCAAAGCTGTGTGGGCTGCAGCGCTCACATCCTGTCTGTGACTGACATCACTGCATGTATGGGGAATGACTTCAAAACCCCATGTATTAGGTAGCACTGCAAAGCCTGGAGCCACAGATGAGAACAGGACACCCAGAAAGTAACCACCTGCTGCCTTTTCTGTCAAGTCCTTCGATGTGGAGAGACACAGTCGGTTCTTATCAACACGCAGCACCTCCACAGCCAAACAATTCTCTACAAGACCTGAGATAACCTTATGGGTTATCAGCAGTCGGTAATTTTCTCATCCATCACAGCCTAATGCTCTCGGATTTGTCTCAACAGAAACTACTTTGCTCTTCTCCTACCAAGTGCTCTTGGTGATATATTAGGGGGCAAGATATTATTGATATGTTATGAATGGGAATCAATAATAACAGCACACTAATTTATCATGATTACAAATATTAAGTGGCCTGCACCCACTGCACACACAGCTGTGGTAGCAACACAAAGCCCTGGTAACCTAGCAACAGTTTCACCATAACAAGACCACTTTATTTCTAGGTATGTCAGACCAGAGAGTGCTGATACTGTATGTGGGCCGTGAAACCCCGCATGAGGTAACTCAATTATACCCAACATGGTCAGTACACACTGTTTAATTAAACAATAAACCCAAAAATAATGATGGTGATAGTGTTTGCATAGCTGAAGTATACCATGGTGTGTTTTGTTTGTGTGTGTGTGTGTATTTGCATACGTGTGCTAAAGAGAGAGGAATCGTGTGTTTGCGAGAGAGAAGGGCAAGGGAGGATGAAGGGAAATTGAAAGACACAAAGGAGTGGGAACAGACAGAGATAGATAGATAGATAGATAGATAGATAGATAGATAGATAGATAGATAGATAGATAGATAGAAGATTTAGAGGTTCCCATGTGACCCTCCTCCCTGGAGCAGTGACTACATCTGCGCAATCACCCCCAGCCAGCACAGACTCTCTGCTGGCCCCAGTCACCTCCCTGAAACTCCCCCAATGCATTCCTGCCCCAGCTGTGGCTCTCCTCCTCTTCTTGGTTCTTCTCCTCTTCCTGCTTACTACCATGCTCTCCGACCACTCCTCTTAGCCCCCACACTCACTCACTCTCTCACTCACTTGCTTAAGCCTGGGAGTGATTATCGGCCCCTTTGCCGGGAGGAGGAAAGAAGGAAAGGAAAGCAGGAGGAAAAAAGAGAATTGTCTGGAAAACAACTGCTCTCTTACCCCTTGTTCCGATTCCAGGGGCTCAGCTTTGACTCGGACTGCAGGCATTCCGTCCAGCATTAACATCCTGTTTCTGAGGCTGCCTGCGAAGGGACACAGAGGAGGTGTAAGACGGGTGTTTTTAGCATGACTAAGCAGGTCCCACATTCAGTTATTCAAACACGGACATCTACAATGTTGTGCTCACACCCACTGAGAAATAAGCACATTTTAAACAGACACGAATGAGATGTTTTCAAAACCATGAGAAGCTGCAGGACAAAAAGATGTGCACAAACTGTATAAACTCAGTCGGTGCACAGCATGACTCCCTCTTCTCCATAATAAAGATTTTCAATTGCCTGGTGGGCTGCTGTGGGGCTAATAACACTTCATAACGCTGAATAAAATCCTCTTAAGGCTTCAATGGAATACAAGCACTTGCTTTGATATGCAGTTACTCAACAGCAATGGCAACAGCTCAACCGCACAGTTTCATCTCTAACCACTAATTTTAAAAACAAAACAAAACAAACAAAAAAAAACTCACAATTCTGACATTTGACATATAAATACTCATGGTGATATATACAATGTTAATACCACAATGTTGCACAGATATACACACACATATATCACACTTCTTTGTACATATGCATCCATCCCTGTGCTATCTCTGAGCACTGCCCCTCGGTGAAGTGGGCAGCAGTGCCCGGCTCCTCAGCTCCGTGCTGTGGCTTTAAGAGGGATACTCAGATGGAGCCAATGACAACAATGCATGTTCCGTATCCCTCAGCTGGGGCCGACCTGAGGTAACCCTCCCTCTTATTATTTTAGCAGCAGTACATGGAGGAATGCAAGCAAGGCAAATCGACTCTAAACATCTCCATTACTCTCCACTGTTGGCACCAGCAGCTGGATAGTGTGGCCCCAGTCCTTGAAGTCAGCAGTGGCGCGGCATCGTGACTACTCTCGTGCAGAGAGAGAGAGAGAGAGAGAGAGAGAGAGAGAGAAACCTCGGACAATCATGAATGACATGTATTCTCTCTACGCAGCTGGTAGCCTGAGCATCTAACTGCACCAAACATTTAAGATCTAATACAACATCCATGAGACCTGTCCAATAATCAAGTTTTTGTACTCACCAGAAAATCCACTAAAAATAGTTACCAAAAAACATTCTTTATTATTTTTTTTACAGGTTTCATTCAAAATTGCCACAACAGAATCATTTAATGCCAAGTATTGTTCCACTACCTCTTGGATTCTCAAGCAAAAGCTAATCCTGACTGTGTTTGTGTGCGAGGGAAGTAGAGAAAGAAGGAGGATTTACTCTGCAAACCCACCCCCCCCACCCTCCCACCCCTACCACCACCACCAGATCTAGCCTCTCAGGTCTAAGTCCCTCAGGTACCCTGGCTGTGCTGCTATTGTATTGTTGTCCAGGATGTCCTTCGGCTTCAGGTCTTGGTAGGCCCAGATAGTGTTGCCATAGTAACGGCTGGGCGGGTGGAGCTGCAGCCTCAGTCCAGCCTGAAGCCATGTGTTGAGGAGAGGAAGAAAGACGAGTGCACTAAGAGAGGCTGAGGTTTGTTTTACTCCAGGTGACCATCATTGTGGCGGAGGCGTTTTCTCTTCCTCCGAGAAAGAAAAAAAAGAAAAAAGACTTTTTTTCTCAGAAAGAGACACTCACACATAAACTTCTCTTTCTTCCATGAGGTAATTTTCATTTTTCATTTTTTTTTTTTTTTTTTTTTTTTGAGTATTAAAGAAAAAAAAAGTCCATTATCCAAACTTATTTGCAAATTGTACACTCTTCTTCTCTGAAAATAAAAGTCTCAACACTTTTGATTTTTGCCCGGCATGCCACAGTCAGAATTGCACAAGCAAGAACCTCTCCCCATGTGTCTAGAGTCCAGTTAATCCAGTGGTGTGCCTAATGAACTGGCCTGCTGCAAGCTATTCATAGGAAATCAATGGCAAGGCAACATCTACTTGCGACTGTAACGAAAAACGAGCTAACAGCGGTGAGGGAGACCTAACACTGAGTAATGAGCTAACAGAGGGGCGCTGTGTATTGAGGAGTTCATGTCGAAATACTTTGACTAAGGCCGACTATCAACCGCTTTTGCTCCCATGAAAAGGATCATGTCTGCCAGTAAGTACTTGAGGATCACAAGCTGAAAAGATTAAAACAAGAACAAAGATGAGTTTGAAATGAAGAGAATTTGTTCAAGGTAATAAACCAATGTGTATCCAGTCTTCTCCTATCACTAAATTTGGTGTGCTGGCGGCAGGCTCAGCAGCAACCAGCAGTGTGCTGTCCATCAGCGGTATGAGGCTCTGTGTGTGGGAGATGGAGAGAGGGAGGGGGATTAGAGGGAAACAGGGTAGATTAAGATCACCTTTCCATTTGCTGCACTCTGAAATGAAATGGCCATCCCAGGTGTGTGGGGGAGTTGGATGGAGAGGAGGGCAGTGGAGTGTTGAGGCATCTCATTTCTCCCTCCTACCCACCATCCTGTCACCCCCCCCCCCCCCCCCCAAAAAAAAAAAAAAAAAAAACAAGGTAAAGGGAGCAGGTGAAGATTGAGGCCAGTTCAAGCAGCAAAAAAAGCTTGAAATAAACATATTACAGTGTCTGCTGCGCTCTTCGCTTTTCTGTTTATGCTTATTTGTGTCCCTGTTAATGCAAGTACGAAATGAAACTCCCACCACATATCCGCATCTATGACCTCAGGTCCGCTGTCTCCCAGCTTGCTGATGGCTATCGGCTCTGTGCTGACTGAGGCGATAGCAACTAGATGGAGTGAAAGGCTAAAGCTCAGCCAAACCAACCCGAACAGACTAGCTGGATCAATTAGAGGTGACGGACCTCCCCAGACAACCTCCGACCCACTGAGACCTTTTATACCAGTGACATCATCCACTCCTGCAAGTTCACACAACATGAGCCGCAAAGAAATCTCAAAAGGACCAGGCCAAGAGAATGACTCTATTCATGACGTGCCATATTTATAATACCAATCAAATGAAGATGGATTCTCGAAAGTGCTTATTCATTGTTAATTGCTGAGCTTTAAACAGGAAGTACCTTTACTGGACAAAAGCTCAAAGGTGTATGCTGGTTGAGTGGGTGGTGTAAATCACTGCAAGCTCATGTTCTCCCAGCACATCCGAGTGTGAAGACAGATCCTGGTTAATACCGTCTCTGGATATTCCCTCACTCACCAACAAAACCATTTTTTATAAAAGAGAAAGTTAAGCCTAAACGAACTCATGAAAGCAGTTTAAGTATCTGGCTGTGTGTACTCTCCTCTGCGGCCTCTCTCATCTCTAACTCTCCATCTCTCTTTCTCATGCACACATACTTGTGCATGCACACAAACACACACACACCACGAACCACACACACTATAACAGAAGGGCTCCGCCAATGCTTTGTTCCCATGTCGAGCGCCCAGAGCAACTGGGTGCATCTGTGTCACAGAGGCTGGACCTGCTGCCACAGTCTGGGATGGATGAGAGATGGAAAAGGATGGAGGGGGTGGGGTGGGGTGTGAGGGGGGGAGTCGGTGGGTGAATGAATTATGGTACACACATGAGGAAGGATTACAGAAGGTGATAGTAAGAGAAGCGATTGAGGGTGGGGGCTTGTTGAGGAGCATGGGGTTGCTGGCAGGAGTGGTGGTTAGGGAAGCAACCAAGGGGAGTTGAAGAGGTTGGGTGGGGGGGTGGGGTGTTTAGTTGGGGAGGAGGAGGGGCAGTAGTCAGAGAAGCGAGAGAGGGTAGAGAGGGGATATGGACCCGAGCCAAGGCCCGGTCGAGCGCAAAGCACACGGTGCAAGAATGCCAACAGCCCCCTCCTACCCAGTCCTCTACCAAAGAGAAGAGAGAAAGAAAAGGGGAAAGCAAGGGAGAGAAAACTGCAAGGAAAAACATTTTTAATGTAGTAAAATCAGAAACAAATGGTTAACTAGTGCTACATATGCGAATGCATGAAAAGGACAGCTCTGTAGGTGATGTGAGACGTGCGTTTCCTGTGTTTTGCCTGCACCACTGGCCTCTTTGCCACAGCTCACTTCCCTCTTCTGTGCCCCTGGACACCCCAATGTGACACACTGGCCTGATAACAAGCCTACATCTACTCACTCACCAGCAAACTCCTCCACTTCCTCTCTTTTGAGACACTCAGTGCAGAAACTTTTAGAAAAGTAGTGAAAGCTGAGGACGCACACAGCATGCTCATTAAAGGTAACAAAGGAAACACTTGCTAGAAAAATAGAATAGGCAGTGCAACACTTTTGTAGACCCTCGAAAATAAAGGTCTAATATACATTAAAAAAAAAAAAAAACATTTTTATCTTGTTTGGTCACAGTGTAGACACAATAGTGCAACAACTGAATCACAGCTGATTTCAATCTCAACCTCAGTCTGCTTCATGTTAGACTGTGTCTGTTTGTGACCTCATCTTGTTGGACTCATTCTGGTCTTGAGAGTCATTCAAATGCTTCCCTGCAAAGTTACTACTTAAAGAGTAACTGCACCCAGCCAAAAAAACAGCACCTGGTGTGGTCGAAGGTTCAACAGACTGAAACCTTCAACCCACAAAGGTGACTGTTGCCCCACAAAGACAAAACACAGATACAACATATTTAGTCAAAACCAGAATCAAATGTTGTCTGACTTTTTTTTTGTTTGTTTTGTAAGAATTATAAAAACAGATTAAAAAAAAAACCAAAACATCAATTTTGTTGCTCAACATTAGTTGTGGTGGGGGGAAAAGTAAAACCAGTTAAACCAGTCTTTTTAAAAGCTGCTTAACTCAGATACACCTTGGCCTGTCCAAACATAGATGGTCGAAACATAGGGTGAGCTTCATCATCAAAAAGCCAAAGAGGTTTTACACCTTATGTAGCTAAGTATTCTTCAAACACCAAATTGCATTTCTGATGTCTGCCTTTTATCTTCTCCACAGAAGATCTAATGTGAAGTTACTCTTTCAGAGGGTCAAATGATAAACTTCAAAAATGGCCCCAACAGTGTGTGTGTATCTATCTTCAGACAAAAAAAAAAACTTAAGATGAACTGAAATTGTGTAAAAAAAAAAAAAAATACTCCAGCATGCACTTCTATAAAGTTGTGCAAAGTCAAGGCAGTAGAGGCCAAGATATCTTGACTTAAAGTCCCTATTAGGCAACTCACACTCAAACACATTGAATCTTACATTTCCCATCATACACCCAGTACACTGTTTTCATAAGACCATCACTGCCTTGTAAATATGTCCACACATTGTGTTTCGGATTTGACAAACTAAAAATCAGAAGACGTACAACAACATAACTTCACTGATTTTTGAATATAAAATTTGTGGACTTGTCCTTTAACAACTACCTAACACCAAACAGCACATATCAGATAAACTGTTTGTTCTGTGTGTGTCTATGTGAAAGGTGGAGATGCGTGTTTTCCCCTACGACTTCACTCCTGGATGTACCGAGATGGACATAGTCGCCTTTTTTCTAATCATTCCTGGCACTCTGTGAATGGTCTCAGAATTTCCATTTCATAAGCCGTATTTTCCTTGGCAGGAGCAGCAAGCGAAGTCTTTCGGATGCTTCTGGGACATTTTTGAACAGGGCTCAAGAGAGCAGAGAGCTGCTACCTCACTGCTCACAGAGGCGTGGACTTCTCTAACTCCCTGACAAGTACAATGGCATCACACCAGTTTATGTGCACTACCATTTGAAAGAAAAGAAAAAAGTTCCCTTTAGGGTTAAAATCCCCTTAGAGATGCACTCAACTGATGCACTTAAAACGCCTGTCCTTTTTCCTCTGGGAACAAATCAGCTTCACAGAGGGACAACGCAGCTCTCTTCACAGCTATTATTAGACAGAATACACTGCTCATGTGTTGGATGTTTCCAGCTCTGGGACATACAGACAAACTTGGGGAGCCTATCAGGTCCCATCAAGTTACACTGAACGCCATACTGTATATGTCTGATTCTGTCCGAGCTTCACCAGATACTGAATTTGATGTGGCCCCCCTATCTCACCCATGTCAACCAGCAAAAAAGAAAAAAAAAGAAAAAAGAAAAAAGGTTCTGCTTCTTAACGTCACAAAAATCAAAGCGCGATAATCACATAATAAAAGATTGTTTTATTTCAAAAGCCTGTCAGCAGCAACAAAATATGGCTCTGACACTCACAGACTGACTCATGACTTAATGAGTGTCTTGTATGAACACACAAGGTTGTGAGTGTGGATATTATTGACAAAATGGTTGTCAATAAAATACAATGTATAGGAAAAACTAGGCATTTATAGAACCAAAGACACAGAAGAGAATAGACTGAGACGGCTACAAAGATGGACACCAAAAGCATTTGCAGAGGCTGAATGGAGGCAGCAAAGGATAAGTATTGATTTGAATGATCTGTATTTCAGAATACAAATCAAGCTCCATTGAAGTGAAACCCAGCCTCGAGGAAAAAAAAGGATATTTGTGACCCGATAAAGAAAAGCAGATATAATGTGGGGGTCTTTCCGTACAGTTTAACTTGCACACATTGTATTTAATGTTTTAAATAGTGCATTTTATTATGGTGGACGATAATAGTTATTTTGTCATCAAATTGTGCATTTTGTGGTTAAATGAGGGGTTTCATACAATGTGTGGAAATCAGCTCAGCAACAACGTGGTTTGCCAATTTGTTTTTATCCTCCTCCTCTCCTCATTATTAAAGTTCCTTTATACATATAATAAACAGTCAACAGTTTAATATACAGTATACAGAGTAATCTACTGTATTAAATATTTTTCTTAACTTTTTCTACAACAGGAGCAACAAATGAAATGTCAGACAGGTAAGGCAGAAGAAGGTAGGGGAGGAATAATTTGAGGGCAGTAAACTTATTTTCTTGAACCAGGGAGGTCAGCACCTGGGAGGAAACAAGCTCCATTTATAGAGTTGATACCCATGTAAATTCACAGACAACAAAGAAAACACAAACCAAACACACTCACTCAAGCAAGGCCCACGGAAGTTCCCATATTCTGGTGGATTGCCCTTGGGTCCTTGCTATTTCTGCCAGGGGCAGGGGGATCCTATGTCAGTAATCCTGTCGGGATGAGGGGGATGAGGTTGCCGGATGCAGCTCAAGCCCACTGCCCTCACCAATACACACACCAATACACACACACACACACACACACACACACACATACAAAGAAATAATTTGTAGGAACACTCTGCTGAGTGACCACTCCATGCAGCACCACAACACAGCACCTTGCGTATGTTTACACAATAAAATAAACGTACAGTTTTGAATGAAAGGTGCTAAAAACACAGAAAATTTTTAACTGAACAAATCTCAGTGACAGTCACATACAAATCAGCCCAAACACATGGGATGGCAACTCAACACCTATAAACATCTCTAAATTATCAGTTTTCACAATGACAAAGAAAACCTTTTGTGAATTTTTTTTTCTGACTTTTTCTTTGTGAAAGATCCCCACCTCCACCCAAGCCTTCTAAGGTCTTGTGAAACTGTGGGAAATGAAGAAGCTATTTATTCTGACAGGAAACACTCAAAGCGAAAAGAAGAGTCGGTCACCGTCTGGTTTGTCTGTGTCTGTCTGCGCGTCAATTGTACTTCTTATGAAGACAACTTCCTCAGCCCTTGTTCTGTTCTACAATCTGGCTACTGCTTGCACACACACACACACACACACTCACACTCACACACACACACACCTTGTGACCTTTGACTGCACCCACATGAACCACAATAATCTTAAAGACAAAAACTGTATTTCAATATTGCAGCTCTGCTCATGAAAGAGGAATATAGATGCCCATTCAACACAAACAGCCTCCCACACACACCTACAGTATGCACACACAAACACACAACACACACAAACATGCATGCACATGAAACATGCAGTTACACACTTACACACACACACACACACACACACACACACACACACACACACACACANCACACACACACACACACACACACACACACACACACACACACACACACACACACACACTCCTCCACAGAGCTCCAGAGAGAGGTAAACAGAGGAGTCTGACAACCTCTTGCATCATGTGCCTCAAATGCAGCAGAGAAACAGCTAAACAAGCTGTGACCGTGACAGCTCTAAAGTGAGGTGGCATTACTCAAGTGAGCTTTGACTCAGAAGTCAAAGCAATTTGTGACACCATTCGAAGCAGTTTATATCCAATTGAAGATCATTTTGATGTAATCATGAGAAATAATAAAGTTAAATATTTTGCATGAGGGCTGGATCAAGTTCCGCTTTGAAGGAACTACAAACAGACGCCACAAAACAGCTTCTGAAGTGCCAACACACTATGGTGTCAATGGTGTTTCAACATAATCAGGTGACCTCTCTAGAACACCCTTCACACACACACACACACACACACACACACACACACACACACACACACNCACACACACACACACACACACACACACACACACACACACACACACACACACACACACGCACACACACACACACACACCTCAGTAAATGCAGGAGGGTCAGTGGCTGTGCATCTAAAATAGCCTCTGACACAAAAACCTCACTTGTACCAAAGGAGGGGGAGGTGGAGCTGAGCAAACCTGGATAAACACATGGAGTAATTGGCACAGCCTCTCAGAAAGACACTGCAATATTTTTTGCATGTTTATGTTGAGGTTTACACACTGTAGGTCTATACTGTATGTGTGCATGAGAGAGAGAGAGTAGGAGATAAAGAGAGACAGGTTAGCTCCAGTGGATGAATAAAAAATGCACTAAGTGACTCTGTTCTCGTCTCTTATTTACTCTCAGTGCACAGGTCCTGGGCTGAGGTGACCACACTGCAGCACTTAATGATTATCTCAACCTGACAGAGGTGCATCGTGGGCACAGTCCTTTACTGAATTCACAGTAAATAAAATACTGAAACCCCAGTGAATATTTTCCTTGTGAATGCTTTAACAGCTCCAGTGTGAACCACAACAAAACAGAGACATATCAAATATTATAGACAGTGTGTTTAGAATAAAAGCCCATGAGAATAGTGAAGTGAACATATAAGCAAGTGAACCCCAGTGCTCAGTCGTTGCTCGTCTCATGCAAAGGTTATAGCTGCTCCCTGCTTACTGAAACCAAGGGTCAGAGAGAAACCCTGCTCTCATCTGCTGCTCTTACAGGGAGGAGGGATGCATTAGATTAGCATCCTCACAATAACCTGCATCCTTCCCACCACCACTATCACCGCCAACCACCCACATACTCTCCCTCTCTTCTTCCTCCCCTCCCCAAGGGATGACAGTACACTCCTGCTCTAATGGGGGATTCTTTGAGTAGGCTACTGCCTTTTATCCCCCTAGGCTCTGATAGTGTATGTGTGTGTGTGTGTGTGAACACACTTGTGTTCTAACATGTATGTCTGAATGTGTGTGTGTGAGCAATCCCCCACCCTCCCCCAACATATGCACTGTGTACATACTTCTCACAATAGCCTGTCTACTGAATGCATCATGGCACATGTGCACTCACATGCACTCCTAAAGATCGACCTAGATGTTTTACAATAATTGCACAATGCAAGGATGCACAGGCACCATTACACTGACTCATCTACAGTATCTACTGTAAGCAACTCACGTAGAAATAATATCAGCTCAAACACTTAAACACACACTTTTTTCCAGCTCTATCCCCCTGTCCTTTCTTCTCACTTGCTATCGCTTGTGATACAAACAAATGCATGTATGCGGGCACATACACTTCACACACAAGCATGCATGCATTTGCCTTAGTGTTTAATAGTCTTCCTGAGTTCTCTTGATGCAGCATCACGAAGTGCCTATCCTATCTAACCTCACTTTGTGCTGACACAACCATATCCATCCCATACAGCATATGGAAACAGACAATAACGGACCAACCAAAACATTCCTACACACTGACACTTATTACATCAAATGTGTGCGCAGTTATTTTCGCTCACTGAGTTTTTCCCCTTGGTTTGACCCATTCCAGCTCTCCAACACCACTCAATAAAAGCCAGCAGCTGTGTTTACCTCTATTACTCATCTACTCATATGCTTTCACTTCGATTATTTTTCCTCTCTTTTTCAACTGATGCTATGCCGCGTTGATACCTGGTTGAAGCAGCTAATCAGGAGGAGTCATGGCGCATAGCATGAACTAATAGGCCAACGTTTGGCTGTGCTAAAGCCAAAGATCCTGAGGAATGCCACAGGCACAGGCACCCCACCAGCCCCCCACACCCCCCAAATGGATTCCACATGTTGTTTGCATAATTTCCTCTCCCAACAGTTGACCTACAGTACAACTGGAAACAAAGTTCACAGTGATCCGTGTAGCATCCTTGTGCAGGTCTGCTGAAACCATCTGCACCAGGATAGAGAAATGCAGCAACCCGGAGAATCTGTGAAGGGAAACTCTTCCTGTAACACCAGCTCAAAATGATCCAAAACAATCTGAAAATGCTGACTTCTAATGCTCTTCCACCCTCTTTTTTTGGCTTCCTTCCTTTTCTCCCTCCTTCTCTTAACCCACCATATTTGGCCGAGGCAAAACAAGACACTTGGTTGAAAGAGGAAACATCGCCACAGAGAGACAGATTGACATACCTTTCCATCCTCGCCATGGAAACATGTCGAGCAACTTTAAAATCAGAGTCTGGGGGCAAGCTCTGCATGTATGAGTCATTTCCAGTAAGCACTGAGTGTGCAGCTCTGGAGATGGTGTCATTACTAGAGCAAAACTTGGATCAATGCACTGGCCAGACAACATCATGTAAAAATCTACCTCCCCTTACAACTGCTTGTAGTTTGATGACAGTTCTTTTTGTCTATCAGAAGATAAGCTTGGTTTCTCTTGAGTGGGTCCTTGTAAGTATTCAACAGAGGAATGCAGCAAAAATTCAAAATACTCACACTGATGTTTGACAAGTTGTAATCATCCATGTTAGCCTTTAGTTCTCTCTGTTTGTGTTCACTATTTAGATTATCAACCTCAGAGTCACCACTTTTGCACAATACTTTCCGTGCTCTCTCTGTCTCTCTCTCTCTTAGTCACAAAACACACATGCTCTAGCACTCCATGTACACCCTTTAACTCAATTTTGGTAAACAAACGTGGGCTGGCCACTGGGGTCAAAGGTTGAATCCACAAGAGAAAACGCAAAGGGAAAAGAACATTTTGTCATCTTCTGACATGATGAAATAACAGCACAGGGAGTTCAGTTCGTAGCTATCACCTACAAATATTAGTCTTTTTTTTGAGCGCAACAAGTTCAACATAACTAGCAGCACATGTCTTACAACCCAGAATCAAACAGCAGCAGATGAAGTATCTGCAGATGTTTTGGATGTTTAACCCTCTCGATCCATGACCTCTGTCCAGTTGATTTACTTCGCTTTGTGACAGGTATATCTATCAATATGCAAAGCCATCTATTTAGCTGCTGTCTGTTACACACATTGTATAAGCCTGACCTTGACATGCAAATCTATTGTAAGAACCTGTGGTTAGGTTTGTGTAGCTGTGTCTGTGTGTGTGTGTGTGTGTGTGTGTCTCTCTCTCTCTGGGTCTTTACATGTGGAAAGTCTTGTGTGGCTGATGGTCCAGATTTGTCAGATGTGGAAATACAACAGCCCCTCTTTAACCAAGTGCTGTAGGATATCCCACAATGCACCTTAAGCACCTCCCTCATTTAAATTTCTTTGGCTTACAGTCAGGGACCCAAACGAATCCAACCATGCACTGCAGTCTATCTGCGATCAATGACGATACACTCCGTAACACCCACCTGGATCAATGATACAGCAGTCAGTCAATATGCCAGCAGTTAACCCAGCTGATTAGGGGTAATACAGGGAATTTCACATCTCCCTGAATAAGACAGGGAGCCTGCATGTGGTTGGAGTGCACATCCAAGAGCACGGCACTTCTTCTTGAGAGATTCAATCTGTCAACACGCGCCCAATTTGTGTGTTGTGATCTGTGGCAGACAGATGATGCCTTTAGTGGGGGAATCCTGCCGAGCAATTAAATGTGCTGGGCCGAGCGGTGTTGATGGACAGATAGAGTCTATCCTTGGGTGATTGGCTTTTTAATTGAGTTCCCCCCACCTGCACTGATCTCTATCATAAGCCCTTAGACCATGTCTTGGGGTGGGGGTTGAGCCATTGAAGGAATCGAAGTGGCGGTTTGATGCAGTCATGGGGGGGACAACTACAGGTCTGCAGCATCATATTGTTCATGATGATACCAGCAATGTGACCAAATTTAAAACTGTTACAGCATGACAACAACAAACACTTGGTTGAGTTCAAGGGAAACTTAAGAGAACAGCTGATGTGTGGTCTAAACAACTAAAACAGACAATTTGCACCAACGCATGCCAGCCCAAGAAAAACAAAGTCATTTCAGCAAATACCTGAAAACAACATATGTTCACCTTCAAGGGACAAAGCTGGCTGTGGGAATTATGACTGTTGTCCATTGGGAGCAAAGGAAAAAGTAGTGTGATGTTATTATAGGGCTACAAAGTCTACAGAGGGAGGAAGTCGGGTGGATGGAGTGGTCAATAAGACCTTGAACATTGGAGACTGCTGTTTGTTTCCCATTCCCATCACCACAATTGTTTCATAGCCATAACATAGTGGTTGTTATTGTAGGCATGACACTGAGGTTCCCTTAACCTTAACAAAGGAGTAATTTAACCCAAAACATGATCTTCCCTCAAACCTGACCAGGTTGTTTTTGTGCCTAAATCTAAACTAAACCATTACCATAGAATTTAGGTGCTGACAAACAATTCTGTCATGCCAATGGTGGCACTGAGGAAATGGTAGAACAGCGGATTCTGTTGTTTAACGTGGAAGACACTTTGGAATAAGTGACCGGGCATGATCCAATGGAAACAAATTACTTTCCTGATTCACATTGTCTTGTTGATCCAGTTCAAAGAATCATAGTCACCGACCATGCGTTTAGTTCACTTTTTCGTAATGCGTCAACGTGCAAACGAAGCGTTGCAAGCATCGTCACTCATGCTGCCATGATGTTCAGTGTTGATTCCGTCTGTCTCCGGTACAATAGTACGTTCAGTCTTCAACTCAAATTTAACTCAGAACAAAACTAGACGCTACGATAAATTCAGCCCCTTCTTTATTTCTGTGACTTTTTCTGTCAATGGTGCTCTCGGTCACAATAATGATTCATTATATTCGGTTCAACTAAACAATTCTGTGTTTAAAATTTGTTTAGTACATGCACCAAACATACCAGCAGCAACCTTGGGCTGACTATGATGACATGTAGTTCAATATTGCAGGAATTAGCATCAAAGTATTCTTCCGTATTTTACCCTATCATCATGAATAGATATTGTTCTCAAGTATTATCACCTTCTCCTCAGAGCAACCTTTACTGATTGTTTCATCAGTGCCAGGAAATATTTACGTTACCTGTTTCAGTGTGATTCTTCTTCACTGTTCACAGCACTGTGGAGTCCACTCTACATGTGTGGTAATATCAGCCTGCTTATTCATGCACGGGGAGAAGGCCCCTTTGTAAATGGATTTAAGTGAGAGTTTAAATGGGCACTAATCTCACTCTCTGAACATCCGCGAGCTGCAGGGGGTCTCATCCGCACACACACACAGACACATAACCCACCCCCTCATCTTTTTTTTTTTTCCTGTTTTGTTGATGCCCCCCCCCACATAAACACACACCGATACACATACACACAAACACACACCCTACGGCTGTTACACAGTTAAAGGCAAAGTAGGGCCTCTTGACAACGTGGGGGTAAAGTCACAGAGGTCAGTGCTCAGTTTCCACATCAAACCCAGGAGCAGAGGCCAGAGTCTCATCCCCCCTCCCACCTTTCTCGCTTGCTCGCTTGCTGCTTCCCTCCCTCCTGCTCTCTTGCTCCCTCCCTCCCCTCCTCTTGCCCCCCCCACCTCCACATACACACACTCCTCCTCCTCCTCCTCCTCCTCCTCCTCCCCCCTTGCTGGATGTACAAATGCCTTTGCTGTCAGCTCTGCCCCGGTCCCCTGTAATTGAAAATAACAGCCAAGGGCCAGCCCCCGGCCACTCTCCCCAGCCTGGTGGCTCTCTGCCTCTCTGACAGCCACCCATCAATACCAATGACTATTACCCTGGAAGTGAGAGCGCTGCCGATGACATCCAAGACACCACCCCTGCAACACTCCCACACACACACACACACACACACACACACACACACACACACACACACACACACACACACACACACACCTCCCCCCCAGTGTCCTTCCTCCGCTACCCGAGCCTCCTAATGTTTAACCCGTTGCTAACAGCCTCCTCTCTCTGTCTCTAAGCTGCTACAGTAGGCTACGATAGGCAAGCCTGTCTCACACATACACACCACAATGCTTCACACAAATGCACACCCACACACAGACACATACACACACACACAAACTCTCTTAAGAGAAGCACAAAACTCTGACAAGCAGCAAACTTTTTTCAGTGAGAAGTGCTGAGAGAGTTTGGTGTGGTGCTGTCTCACCACACTCTCATATTCCTCCCAGAGACATCCAGTCAGTATTATACTACAACACTGCTGCACTGCTCAGCTGATGTGTTTTGAAGTTGCTTTACAAGTAAATAAGTGACACATAAGAGATTTCACAGCCGGTGCCGGCACTGTAAAGTCAGGATGCTGCCTCTGCCCCCAGCCATTCAGGGTATAATCACTTTTTTCTCTCTTGTCATGACAGCTTATGTATTTACATGGGGAATAAGTGTTAGATGTCCAGTCAGCACCACGCAGGGGTTCCTATTTTCCCCCACTGACATACACCAGACACAATGCCATAGGTGATCTGAGTTGTCATCTGCTTTGACAGAGCAATGACAGCTGAACGAGACGCACTGAACACAAGCACAAAGCCCCAGCAACGTGACAAATGAAGCACACAGCAGCAGCAGCAGCAGCAGCAGAGGAACAGGACGAGAAAAATGCACAGACCTTGTCAGAAGCTGCAGAGCCGTGGAGACTGGGACACTGTTTTCCTTTCTACAGTCCTCTCTGTCTCCTCTCCTCCTCTCCCTCTCCTCTCCTCTTCTCTCCTCTCACTCTGCGTGTATGTACGTGTGTGTGTGATAATGTGTGTGTGCGTGAGTGTGTGTGAGTGAGTGAGTGTATGTAAGTGAGCAGCTCCCTCCCCTTCTGCCTCTCAGCTGCTCAGCTTAGGCAGTTCTCAGGAAATGAATGGGAGCGCACAGAGAACTGTTGTACTTGCAAATGACTTACCCCGAGTCACATGATCCGCTAAATGTAGGGTGGGCCGGTGGGTGGAGGCTTCATAAGCAAAGGGAAGACAATATACTCTAAGCTTTAACAGCATGCATCGAATTACACGGGGCCCCTCCGGGGAGGTTTCCGACGCGTCCGCTCTCAACCAGCCCGAACTCCCTCTCTACCCCTCCCGCAGAACAGCGGAGAGCCCCGGTCTGGGGGTGAGCACCGGAGCACCTCCCCGTTTAAAGGGGCCGGAGAGGAAGGTGAACACAGCCATCCGGGTCCGGTGAATCGTTTCAACTCTCAATATAGGCTATTTGTTTAGTCGTGTGATATTTGCACAGAAGGAATAGCCTGACACATCTTTATAAGGCCCACACGAGTGATACTAAAGTCAAGTGTTTCCATAATGTTCCATATGTTTGAAATATTAAATAAAAGTAATTTTCAAGTCAAAATGCCCAAACATTTTTGTAAATGTGAGGATTTGCTGATTTCCTTCCTAATATTAGACGTGTTAGACAGTAGACTGAAAAAATGAAATTAATTCATGTCACACTGACCAAATGATTCAACAATAAAATAATTGGCCATAGTAAAGTTTTTATAGTTAAGCCAATACACACACACACACACACACTCACACATCTCTCATCCATATATATATATATATATATATATATATATATATATATATATATATATATATATATATTGCACACACACACACACACACACACACACACACACATATATGAGAGATCATTTCATGGAAACTCTCTGTTTCTTCTATCTTCTTCTAATCTCTTCTATCTAGTTATTTATTTACAACTGCATATACAATGATCGCAGATCTAAACAAACCTGATTTTTCTGTATATAAAGTAGTAGTAGGGAGGAAACAAGATATTTTTATTTTTAATGTTGTATCATTTATATTCAGTTCATTATTTATTGTTATTCATTGATTAATAATTTGTTCAAATAAAATGTCATAAAATCCAACTTGATATTTTCAGATGGCTTGTTTTTCAGTCCAAAACTGTACTATTTTGTTAGTGTTTTGCAAATCAAAGAAAAACAACAAGCAGAAAACAGTGACAGTTGGACATTTCTTGTATAAGAAAACTATGAATATTGAAATTGGTATGATTAATTTTCTGTTGATCAACTTATTAATTAATCAACTTATCTTTCCAGCTCTAATTGGCTGAATTCCTGAGTTCTCACAACATATTAGTAACTTTGTGTGAAAAATAGAGCTGCTATTTCCCACCTCTCTGTGGGATTTTAGTTTCTGGTCCTACAATAAAATGTCACATTTCTGCCTGCTGTTTAAATGACTAGCCTTGAATAACATGCTGGAACATTTCCACATAATGACTGCTTTTAAATTCTCTTCTGTATAGTGCCTGAGCCACTTGTACCCATGTCAGTTTTCCTCCTGGTGTTCTCTGGCTTGATGAAAGGTATCTCTGTGGCATGAGAGGCTGATGCTGATGCCGCTGAGCGCCCACAGCCAGTCCCCTGGGAGCTCTAATTAAGGTAAAGGAAGCAGGACTCATCTGCATGGCTGATGGAGCTCGTACCACTTTACGTGGCTCAGGCTTTATCATGGAGCTGGAAGAGCATGGCTGAGAGAGCCAGAGATGATGGAGAGAGAGAGGGAAAAAGACTATTTACAGTAGTAGTGTAAGGCTGATCCAACTGCTACCCACTTAATATTCATTCTGTTTCATGCCAGATAATACTGTATGTCTTCTGTTTGCAATGAATGGAGGATGAAATGGTTGGGTGGAGACGGACGGATGGAACAAAAGAGGTGGAGAAAAAGAGAGACCAGATTAATAAGCTTGTATATGCTGGATGGAGAGGTGGAGGTGGGTGATTGTATACGGGTGAATTAAGAAGTATTTTCTGGCTGCCACGATAGGAGGGGCTCTAGGTGTCCAATGGGAAGAAGGGTTGGTTGAATGAGTGGATGAAATGGGGGAAGATGACGGATGATCTGGCTGTGATGAAAATTGTAATGGTGCATAATTACAAAATAGGTATCTAATCAGCTGTGTTTTAAAGATGTTTGTAACAGGTAATGATTTGAGACTTAATTTTCAAAAGATTATATGTTTGAATACATTTGAAGAACTATAATACAGCTGACGACAGGTTGGCAGAGAATTTCCCTATTTTCACTGAATAGGGGTGAAATAAGTCTGCGTTACACAATTTGTACCATCAGTTAACTTCTTGAAAGGCTATTTTTGGTTTGGCTTCCATGAGATCAACTACATTACCCATAAGTATTGCCACCTAACTGGACACTAGCAAGATAAGAAGTTCTTAGGGTTGAAACACAACAACAAAACTGAACTTCAACAAAACTGAAGTGCTGTTAAACATTCAGGCAAATACTCACTACATTTTGTTGTGTAGTTGAAGTGCTGAAATAATGATTTCATAACAAGATGACACTTGAAATTAGCATAGATAAAAGACGTGAAGCATGAAAACATGCTGCAAAAATAAATAAATGAACCTTAAACATGAGGTGAAAAACATGCACAAAAATAAAATACTCAACCATGCAAGACATTACTGACTAACAGGAGATATGCAACTTGGGCTGTGTGTGAATATCAAGTCTTTGGCATTGGAAAACATTGCAGCAGGATTTGGTTGCAAAACATCATCAGACTTTCTCCACTGTCATCCTCCGCTCACTACCTCTTGACACATCTGCTAGACCCTCACCTGTTGTTTTAAAATCTGCACGATGCTGCACAATTGGATAAAAACCACAGACACTTATCGTATAGTAATTCATCCTTTGGTCTCCAGTGTAACACATGAGAATGGTCAATTACAAATGAATGTGATCTGACAGGAAAATTCTGATATGTGTGATGAGAGGGTTGGCTAGTTAATAGGCGCTTTGAAGGCTCTATGTGTGATGGAACACTAATGTAACATCAGCCGTGAAGCCCGGTGATGATCCTTGTAATGACGTCCTGAGGAGCGCTTTCAAATGAAATCCTCACTGTGTAACTGGTGCCTGAGGAGTCCTGGCATTCGTTGAAGGAAGGCAGGCAGAGCGGAGCAGAGCGCAAAAAACAAGCACTTTCAGGGAGGTGGAAGAGGGAGGAGTGCAGATGGAAAAGGGAGGGGAGGGCTACAGAGATCTGTCGAGGGGAGTTTGAAGAAAAGGAAGAATGAGAGAGGATGATGAGAGATGGTCTGACGGACATGGAGGAGGAACAGCAAAGGTGGATTGGGTGTGTGAAGGGAGATTTTCTGAAGGGGGTCAGGTGCTCGACTCCGGGCTCCCAGCTTCATGCTGTCGTCCCCAGTAGGGCTTATTAAGCACCTGAGACACAAGCACCTCTCCTAGGGCTACGCCAGCTCCAGACAGGTTGCTAATGCATCACCCTGGGGTGGGAGCAGTTCAAAGACGGCGTGGGTGTCTGGGGGGATCATTTGTGGTGCGGCATAATAAGCTGTAAGACATCAAGAAGAGCATTATCATTACACACTTCTCCCTTGCATCATCTGACCCAATCTCGTCAAATTATTGTAACACCATTCATCATTTAGTCACACACTACAAAATGTCGACGCAGAGGGGGCGAGTGTTCTTACTGTGCTAAAGAAGCCTATATTTGACTTAGCAAAAAAAATGAAAAATGTGTGTGGGTGCGTGTGTTGTGAATTGCGAATTGCTACCAGTGAGTGATGTGATGCTCCCCTCCTGTTGTCTCTGGCTGAACTTTAGACTCTGGACTGAAAGAACAGACATGCCAGACGAGGAAGTAGGGAGCAGAGAAGCTAAACACAACCTGTTACTGCACAGTCAGGAGGAAGGGAGGGGGTGAAAACAGAGGGAGGAAAAAGCATTCAAGAGATGGAGTTTTTGTTGGTTGAGTTAAAGTGACTATAATGAATACATATCCAATAGAAAGACCATTTTGTACCTTTTCATCAAACATTCACCAAAGTAACTTAGTAACTTAACATAAGGCGAGCTGCTCTACCACCTGAGCCAGTCGCAGAAACATTATTTTATTTTATTTTTTAAAGAAGAGGACACAACGTGGAAGATAATTCATGGCTCACTTTCAAATATTTCATAGATTTTGAATACAATAATAATAGAGTGATAAAACTGAAAGGATATGAATAAAAGGAATAAAAAATATAAAGTAAAGTGGCTGTGAGAAACCCAAGAGTGAAGAATCAACTGAAACCTTGAAAATAGGATGGACAAAAATATATACATATATATTCATGCTGTCAGACAGCCCTGGTTTGTAGGCAATAAAGTGCTCACCTCTGAAGCTTCTCTTTATCCTCTGCAGTCGCACTCTATTCTCACTGTGAATGCCCAACACAATAGGGCTACATACATGAAATGAGAAACGCTTTCACTCAGCTCCACAAGTCAAGGTTTTCCGTCCTCCAAAATTAAATCCAAGACGTACAAAAGATGGATTGACCTCAGCCTCTTCGTCTCGCTGCCTGCCTGTCATGCACAAAATCTCTGACAATTTCAACAAAACTTTGGGTAATGATGCATTTTGAGACTGTGTGTACTGAAGATTACACAGTTTTTTTAAGGGAGGGTTCTCCTGCTGTAGATTGCACTGTGTTTTTGGTGCAAAGCTTCACATTTGTGCAACTGCAATGGCAACATGTCTAAAGTATACTTTCTTAATTTTGCTGAAATCTGAGTTTGAATGAACCACTGTAAATGTAGCAACTGCCAACTGTAGACAATCATACTCACAAATTTTCTTTCATTATATTTCGAAACAAGGTGTCATACAGCTTTTCAAAAACAGGAAACAACATTAATTTAGCTATTTGAGAGTGTCTATGAATATGCAAATGTTTTACACAGAAGTTCCCACATCACGACTTGCATGTGGTGCACATGCGAGTGCTTCTAATCCAGTTGCAATGTTGCAAAATCATGTTGGTGAAGTGAGATTTAAAGTGAGAATAGAAAGTCTTCCTTTTCCTGAAGACGATCATGAACAGAAATGTAAAACAAACACAATTCTTCACAGTGAACATTGAACATCTGAGTGAAGTCACAACAAGCAGTTAAGCAAAGTTAAACAATAACTATGTCAGGGCATGATCAAAATGCAAGTGTCTGTTTTTTAATGTCCTGCAGTGGTTTTATATGATTATACTTTTAGTGTAAGGTGACCCGATGTGAGGTCAAAACTGGGGACACTTCCACTTCTATGGTCAACATGATGATTAAAATATCCAATGTTTTTATTTATGTAATAAAAAGGGCGACGGTACTGGTTTCATGTATTATCTTGGGACATAATAATAGTGAAAATAATAATAATAAATTAGACCATTAAACAGGGCAATTTGACCTGAGGCTCTTAAAACCACCTGGGCATTGGCAACCAGTTTAAAGCACTTGCAAAGCAGCATAGCAATAAACATAAAAATAACAGTTTAAACTTTTCAATATTGCCATACTATATGTTATTCGCACAGATAGATTCTCGATAATTCAGCTGTTTACTTCATTTTACAAAAACCATGAGAGCAAATGTAATTTCATTCAGATTTACCAGCATTATAAACAACCAGTTATTTATATGCTTTTAGTCCATAAGTGGCCTCAGATCAAAAGAATCAAAGTGGTTTTTCATAGAAGTATTCCAGGTTGTGAATATTGTCACATAAAGTCCATTGCAGAGAGTCTAGAAATTCTACTTCTTCTTCACTTTACGGCTTTGGATATGTTTGTTTTCATGAGTTTTCTGCTTAGTTATAAATGCTTAACCAATGAATGGGTTTGATGATGTTTTCTCTTCCCAGAGACAACAAACAAATAATAATCTGAGAAAACTAATTAAAATTAAGTTCTGGTTCACTCATGGGTCAGGAGTTCATAACTGAACACTAAACTAATGAAAACAAACATACCCAACGTCCCCCAGCCGGAACTTATCCAAAATTTGTTTTCATGTTGGAAGAAGTGAAGAAAGGAAACAGGATTGATGGAAAACATTTCATAGGCCAGACAATGTCGGAGCTGAGTGATTCTGAAAGATGACAGTAACGCAACTCCTTGGATGCCAGCTACCATTAAACATCATATGAGTGAAGGAAGAGGAGGAAGAAGAAAAAGAAGCAATAGCCCAGCTGCATGGAATGGACTTCACATGACAGTATTCACAACTTAAATACTTTTATGAAAAAGCATTTTAAAGCTTTTGATCTAGATGTATGGGGAACTGTTATGGACTACAGGAATATAAATAACCAAGGAATGGCTAGACGAATGGACTTGACGATCTCTTCAAAGGTAGGGTCATTGCCACCTTGGTTTATGGTGCGTGTAAATTGGAATCAATTATACTTCTATATAAGTCATGGTTACTGTAAAATTAACCCAACAGTTGAAATGGAGTGGAGAATCTACCAGAGCTAACGGTGTGAAGCATCTTGTTACAGTTTTAAACTGGTCTCCAGTGACCAGGTGGCCCCTGAGGTGTATCTTTTTTGCTCCCTCTATTTAAGCTTCATGTAGACAAATAGCAAAAACAATACAATTATTGTCCAACACAACAAGTGCTCATTCTCGGCCTGGGTAGTGGAACATAAAATGACAATTAGGCTGAGAGACAAAAGGAGGGTTTCCTTGTCTCCTACAAATTGCTGTTTTAAGAAAATTAAGTAAAATTAAGAGTAAATACAGTAAAATATGAGACAAAGTCAATTGTTGAATACAGAATGCATCTTTTAATTTCCAGTTATGAATGATTTCATATTTTGCGAAACAGTTGGCCCTCAACATAGTTTATTATAGTGGTGTATAACCACTATAATAAACTATAACCTTTTTTTTATATTCATCATAATGGATTTCCTTAGTCCTCTTATAATTTTTCATATGTTGTGCTCTGTGCTGCAGCCAATTCAGAGGGGCCACTTCTTATTTGAAGTAATACCATGGTGACTTTGAAGTAATTCAATGTAATTTTAATGACACTTCTCAATAGATTTCTGAAATTTCAGAGTAAATGATGCCAGTTGAGGGTTTGGACAAGGAAGTGGTTCCAGTATGTACATTCACTCTACCAAATCAGTATCTTAGGTTCATACCTCAACTGGGTCCTCCGTCCGCCTCACGTCAGATATATCCGTGTTCCTAGATGAGTTGCCCTCTCTTAAGTCATACAATATTCTGCTACATGGATGTTGTAATGGTGATCTGGTCTGGTAAAAAAATTATATAAGAAATGAATTATTGATTCATATATGCATTTATTTAACTTTCAAGCATGCAGCAGTGGATTGTTTGAAATATTAGTTAATTAAAATAATAGAAACATATGAAATGATCTTATGCTTAAAATAAAATTAACTAGAATGTAACTTTTAAATATGTACGATATAAAACAGTCAGAAAATCATTGTTATGAATGACACCAGTGGTCGCTAAGTGAACTGCAGCCATAACTCTGTTGTTTGCATACATGTGAGTATGAGACATCGCATTCACGTTATTTTTAAGAAGAGGTTATTAAAGGTACACTGTTATAATTTGTAATTTTCAACTTTTAACTATAAACTATGTTGACAACTGTACCAGATCAGGTTATACAAAACTATAGTTCAACCAATGTTATTGCACTGCGTGGGTCAGACAGTGGTTGCGGCACTGGTAATCCACTTGGAGTGCAATGAGTAATGTTAGACTGGAGACAATGAAAATAAAATCTACTAAGTAACAGGTTTTAGAGAACAGATTTATTGTTTTGTGCTAGGACTCAGTCTCAATTTCAAGATAACGTTGCTGTGGGGGAGCAGAAGAGCAACCAATGACGTCAGATCCTTTTAATGTTAATCACTCCACAGGCTGGTAACCGAGAAAGTCATGGAAGGTCTCAGTTTTTATTTAAGGTTACAATATTTTCATTCACAAAAGGCAATAGGAAAAACTATCAATACCTAAATATTACTTTAAATTCTTATATATAGCACCTTTAACTGGTGGGATTTAGCAATGTTTCTATGACCTTTTCATAGCAAGTACAATATAAGACAAGAATACAGTAAGATCAAATCAAATTATAAAAATGAGATAGAAGACAAATCGAGAGCTAGCAATGAAGAAAACAAAATGAAATAAAATGCTCAACAAAACAGAGAGAAATAATAATGACCATGAGGAATCCAGAAGGAAAGGTAACACAGAAAATTGGAGCGTTAGGACATCTGCTCGCTCAGGGGGCCTCCCCTGGTCTAGTGGCTATGCATGCAAGCGTATATGTGTGTGTGCATGTGTTTGTCCAGGCGTCAGTACACCTGCACAGACTGAGTGGGTTGGCTCAATGGGCTGGCGTGGAGCTCCGTGGATCCCCCTCCAGGCCAGCTCTCTGTCAGGCCCTGCCAAGGTCAGCCTCCTGCCAGAGGGGGGGTGGGGTTGGGTGTGTGTGTGTGTGTCGGGGTGTGTGTGTGTGTGTGGGGGGGGGGGTTCAGCACTTTAGCATGACCACTAGGGCCTCAACCTGCTGTGTTGAATAGCAACGACAAAACTCTTGCGCACATATACACTATTAGAAATAACTCCTAGAATGAACTAACACCAATACACACACACACACACACACACACACACACACACACACACACACACACACATACACACACACACACACAGTGTGCTCAAACAAGCAAGTTGAGGTAGACGTATGGACACATTCAAGGAAGGGGGTGACTGTAGCAAACCTATTACATTTTTTACTCTGTAAATAAGATAACACAAAAGAAGGTACAAAGAGACAGAAATAGTTTGGTGGATTAGTTGACAAAGTAACTACAACTCCTGAGCTTAAGAGGATGAAGGAGCAGCTAGAAAAGTAACAAGGACACTTGTGGGTTTTTTAGACTGCTCGCTCCATATTGTGTCCATTCTGCAGCTATCCATTACCTAGATCATCTTACTGGGTGGAACCTGTGATACTACAGCTATACTGAAATACCTTAATCACTTATGCACACACAAGAAATACTGCAAGTAATGCCAAGAAAAGGTAATTGAATATCAAATATCTAAGAAGCCACCAAGTGAAAATGCAACACCTTGTCACTTGTGAGTCGAGGGAAGGGCTCCCCATGGCCTCGGTGGCAGCAAACTTGTTAAAATGTGATGATGAGATTATAAATCTATATTTGATGATCAGAGTTTTAACCAGAAGATACAGTGAAGGGTGACTGTGAGATTAACCTCCTCATATGGGAAATGGAGACACCTGAATAGTATGGCAGCACTGAAGCAATTACCCACTGCCACTCCTCCACATCCCCCCACTGCTGTCAAGCCTGTCATCAACACTGGTGTTTGTGTGTGTGTGTGTGTGTGTGTGTGTGTGTGTGTGTGTGTGTGTGTGTGTGTGTGTGTGAGGGGCAGGGGCTGATCAGCCACCAGAGCCCTCAGTGTTGCTCTTTTGTTGCTCTTTTCCCAGCCAGCAGCCCTTTGGTTTTGTGGCGGAGAGACCTCATGTTGTTCCCCCTTGGCAGCTCGACCCCTCCCAGACTCTCCCCTCCTCACCTCCATCCTCCACTCACCTCCTTCTCCCTCACCTCACTCCCTACCTCCCTCCCCTTACTCTTCTCCCTCCCAGGCGTTGGGTAGAGAGGGAACAGCCAGTGCTCTCCAAACACAAGGACAGAAGCTGCCAGCATGTAGCCATGGCAACAGCTTCTCTCTCACCCGCCACTTCCCCGCTCGGTAAAAGGGAGTGTGGAGAATTGCAGGGCCCCTCTCTCCTCTCTACGCTCTCACACAGCCCAAATTAGACGGGTCACAGTGTTTTTCTGGCACCCATTTAAATAATCATAGAGATGGATGTGCGTAGAGAGAGAAGGAGGAAGAAAGAGAGGTGAGGCGGGGGCACGCCAAGGAAGTAGAATGGGGGTGTTAATCAAAAAGACGCAGATTGCTGCACAACAAATGATTTTTTTTCCAGACATAAGACTGTGGTGGGTGGAGACAAGGATGCTTGAGATATTTGTGAGCCGTGGTGCAGAACTTATCTCGCTAATGCAAGTGCAGGAGGGAAGACTCAAGTCGTAATAATTTCAATTGTAGCGTCTCAGTGAGAGGATGTGAATGTCTGGGAGACAAATCAATTCCTTGTTCCAAGCTCACTGTTAATGTGATTTTTGAAGGTTCATTTCCAGGATCCATCTCTGCAACTTGTAGTTTAGTGTCTGAAACATCAGCACAAAGTACATGAACAAGTGCTTATCCAGAGCTCTGCAATTCTCTCATTTGTTCATACATTGCCCCAGGCACATATACTGTACAGCAGGGGTCTTGCACACTTTTTGTGGTGCACGTCTCCCTACACTTTTTGCAGTAGCCTGATGCAAAGCGTTTGGTGTCCTTCTGAAAGTTTATGTATCTACCAAGAGGTGCTGATATTAGGAACAAGAAGCTGTATGATGGAAAACCCTGAAATGTTTTCTTTTCATGAGCTGCTGCCACAGGCCTGTTCTGGCTTAATAGTATGCTGGCTTTTGAAAATAATTCAGCCCAGCTTATTTTCTACTTGATTTACTCTGTGCAAGCCTTCCCTCATCAGACCAGAGTTTTGATATTGAGCCAAAATAAATCAGTTTCCCTTTTTATGCGATATGTTGAGCCTGCACCAACAGCAAAAAGAAAACTTTAGAATACAGCCACAGGATTACATCACAGTCAAACAATGTCTATTTTTACCCCGACAAAAGTTTTTCTTACTTCCAGGAATTTCCAAAACAGGAGAAATCTGAAGGATTGAGCACAGTGCAACAAAAATTGAATTAAACTGCAAGTCATAAAAGCAGGGTCAAAACGGGGATTAAACATCGACAAGTTCATCAAAGTTTGGACTTTAGAGCTATGGAAGTCCTTGTAAAAGTAACTAGTCCCAGTGTTTAACAAATTAATTAACAGGAAAATAACTGAAAAAATAACCTGAAAAATAATTGCATTTATATTGAGTTGGCTTGAGTCACTTTGGTCATTTATATTATATAAAACTGAAAAAACCCTTTCAAGGAACGCTTTCTCTTTAACACGTCTTGCTTTAAAAAGAAGACTGTTCATGATTAAGAGAAGAAATAATGACAAAGATGTTTTCCTCCAGTGAACATGATGTTTGCATGTGTCAAACCAATCTGTCCAAGCTCAATGGTGTTAAAGATGAAAGACTGTCGACTACTGGGGGGTGAATATTGCATATAAGAGAGTCTGAATGGAAGGTCGCTGACATGATGTTCAGGTGCTGCCCTGAATCGCTCATAGATCAAACAAAGTCCTGTCTGATTGTGAGTGTGTGTGTGGGCGTGAATGTGAATGTGTGCACAAGCTTGCTTGACTTCCCCACATTGATACCAGATGGCCCTTCCCATCATGGCCAATGGAGGAATTCAGCTGGCAGAACCCTTTCTTGCTCATGGTCAGTGTTTGTGTGTGAGTGTGTGTGTGTGTGTTTGTGTGTGTGTGTCCTTCTCCGTGCCCCTCCTCTCCCACCACACACTGACCTATTTGTATTCTGGGCAGAGCAGATGAGGCTCCAGGCCCGCTGCCCTGCTCCCCTCTAGCCTGTCCCCCCGGGAGGGCATCTGTGGGTCTGCACTGGGCAGATAGGGCAGACCCATCATGGCAGCACTTTAAAGACCACCTCACTGGTCCGCAGAGAGGGGATGTGTTTGGATTTGGGTGTGTGGGCCTCTGTGTTGGCCTGCTTAGAGGAGATGTCTCTCCTTCCATATCTTTGTCTCAAGCACTGTTTCTTTTTCTGACCATAGTTCTGGTAACAAAAGAAATCACTTGAGTCCAGTATGAATCGGAAAACCTTCTGTGAAATGTTAAAGTGGGACTCAATTGATCTTATACAAGACTGCTGTTAGTTCTATAGGAGTCCCGCTGCATTCACCCATCATCAATAGGAAAAAACACCCTTTATTCCATATATATTTTTCTAGGTGACTAGCCCCAGTACTGACTCAAACAAGCTCAACAGTCTAAGTTAACAACTTTGTATTCATGTAAAACCAGATAAAAACACAATATAGATTTAACTTATTTATAACTTATAGCTGGTTGTGCTAATATTGTATTTAACTTCGATATAACTGCCAGTGATGGTGCTTTCTGTCAACAGTTCATTGAAAAGTCTGTGGCTGCTTTTATTGTCTCGCTCCTCAAATACATTAATAGAAAATGTAAAATGGTCACATTTATGTTCCTCAAATGCTTTTACAGTTTAACATGTACAGCATTTCTAGAAGACAGCATTGATATAATAGTCCAAGGACAAATCAGTTGAGAACTAAGAGTAGGTCACTATTGTGGGAAGCATAATGATAGTTAATTGAATGCTATCTAGATCTTTTCTGCAATGGAGGAAGATTAAAAAAAGCTAGTGGAAGTTATTGAGAATCTCCATCTCACCCTCTATAGTCACTCAGAGGGGGCACGTCTCCATCCTCTTTGAGCCGATGCGTGGTCAGCCCATATGTGTTCGTGTGAGTGTGCAACTCAAACTTAGCTGGGCTCATTTACAATCTCCCAGGCCTCTCTGATAGACCCCTATTTTTAACCCCCCACCTCCTACCCTCATCCATTCACAATATAAACATTATTTGTTGATTTGCGGTTACACACATACACCCGGAAGCGCACACACTGGAGTGTGTGTATGTGTGCTCACACACAGACAGAGGGTGCCGAGCCATAAAGGAATGCAGAGCGGTATAATCACAGCATCATCAGCTCCGTCCTCTGAGAGAGCGGGCCAATAATGCCCCTCTAATTGAATAACTTATCCACAGCTATTTCCCAGGGGGCCGAGCTGCAAGGCACAGTCGCTAAGAGAGGGGGGCAGATGGCGCTGAACAGAGCAGATCAGCATCCTCCAAGTCCCACAATGAAAGGTGGAGTTAGACAAATACACATAATCACTCAGTGTAGTACAACCTCAAAGGCAGCAACTTTTTTGTCCTTTTATTTTATTATCTCCATACAAATAAAGCAACATAAATAATTATACATATGCTTCCATTTAAAACTGCTGTTTCTGGTGAATAACAAGCACTGAAGGTCATCTTTCTATTAAAGCACATAGCTCAGTCTTTGTTTCCTTTATTCTTTCTGCATTGTTGAATCTCACTGTGTATGTCGATGAGGAGCAGGGCTGCTCTCTTATGTGAGGCTGAAAATCCTGCTATATCCCCAAGCCTGAGGGTGAGGATAATTCCCCTTAAGACCTCCCAAATTCTGGCTTGTTCTGTCACCCTTGGGCTCACTACAGGGGGTAACTATACATTATGTTTCCCTTTCTCGTATCAGACAGCACACCGCCCTGGGAGATAACACACACACTGTGCATAATACACTCCAAGTAAGGACTGCTGTATTTCGATCATCACTACATCCCTCTGATACTCAGCTGCTGTGGGGAGAAAATGCATCTCCAGACTGATGGAGAGCTCACTGATCATACAGTACAGTAAACTAAACAGCATGTACAGTTGGGCAGAGCTCAATGGGAACAATGCCACATGCCAACACCTCATGGCAGTGGTCTGATTGAACAGCGATCTTGAGTCCTGATGATTCAGTATGTGGTTTTTTTTTTCTGGCTAACTAGCTGAACTCCTCTTCTAGCGAGCTGTGCCTCATCAGCACGCATGACATCTACCCAGGTCAATACCTTTATGCCCACAAGCATAGTTGAAGTCAATGGAATTTTTATTAGGAAATAATAATGGTAGGGGGAGTATGAGGTGGAGAAAGAGAGAACGCAAGGTGTTGGGAGAGGTAGTACATTGATTTACCCTTCATAGTTCGTTGCACTACATTTACCCAGCAGAGTGCTCAAATTAGTGCCCTCCAGCTCTCTCCCAATTAGTTTCCACAGAGACGAGGTGTAAAGCCAGTCACTGGCCTCATTACCTCTCCTCTGCCCCCCCACCATCCCCACCCCCCACCCACCTCTGAGTCAACCACCCTCCAACTCTGTCTGTTAGTTTTCCCCCTCTCCCTCCACTTCAGCCTCTCTCATCTCCTCCACTTTTTTTTTTCCATTTTCAGTCCTCCCCAGCTTTTAGTTGTACTCTCCGCGTCTGTCTCTCCATCCCACCATTTGTGTATTTCCCCCCCTGTTCAAAGTGCTGAGCAGACTGAGGAGGGTGTGCAAATCTCTAGGAACATGAAGCAGAGAGCAGCTGCCAGAGACTCAACTACCTGCTGAAGAATATTATTTCTCAAATATTTTTTTAATTGATTTTCGCTCCTGTTGTTCAATCACAGTGGCACTTAATACTGCAAAATACACATTAATAAACAGAAAATCAAATTATTTCTAGGCATTACAAAGTGATGAGTAAAAGCACCTAATAATATTAATGGAGGGATGAAGACAGAAACAGTTACTTCAGGGTGGAGCCTTGGGCAGTGAATTAAAGCTGTTTGAGTTTAAGTTGGAACATTACCTTCTCCACCTAGAGCCGAAACTTTCTTACAAAAGAAGATGAGTTTCTCAACTCTCACAAGTAAGGTGGAGAATGCAACACTCTTGGCCTGTTGAGTTGTTATCGGCATCTCCTGGACAACCACAACAAACGCTACAATCGATGGGTTAGGCTCAATAACTGCATTGCACACATACATGAAAAGGCGTTAAATGTACCTGTCCAGAATGGGGTCAGTTCAGTCAGCCTCAATGAGACGCGTGATTGAGGCTGGCTGGGAAAGTAGAGTTTGGCCTGCTTGCTTGCAGGTAGATGCAGAACTTTGCACTGCAGCAACACATGCATAATACATGTTGATGATGAGTGTACCAGTGTGATTGCATCCCGCCAGTCTATATCTGATGTAGTGATTCCCAACTCTTCCTCCCACAGCCTCATTATGTGATGGGGAGATGAATGAATATTACAGCACAATACTAACCCCAGACCCCTGCCAACTGGCTCCATGTTCAAACAGTCATCTATCCATGTACTCAGTGGGGCTGGTAGACAGAAGTGTGTTAGTGTGACATTACTACAGACCTGTAAATATCTAAAAAATCTGACTGTGGAATAGTAAAGCCCTTCTCTAACTGTTCAAAGGAAACAAAGTATAATTCCTGAAAAAAGGCCTCCACACACCCGATCCCCCTCTTATGCCACAATTGAAAACATGAGTCTAAGAGAGACACAGGAGAAGTGATAAGAGCTTGAGACTGATTCGGGACAGAGACCTCATCCTCCTTTTGTCTTTTCTTATTCAGGCAACATTTTACTCCACGTAACTGTAGATGAAACTGGCATTATTTGAATTACCTGATGAAGAATAGATGATGTTTCTCTTCTGTTGCTGTGACTTTGTGGAGCTCCACAGCTCCACAAGCTCCATGTTCTTCCTGCTAATACAATAGAAAATTCACATTTCTAAAAAGCATTTCTTTTAGCACATCTAGTTACTTACTGAAGGATGTACTTAAACTGTTGTTTGATTTGCAGTAAACAATGAAGTGGTTTTGTTAAAGTCATAGACTTGTTGAGTGTTGTTCACAGCCCCTCTAGCCTTTACATGTACAGTACAGTTTTTTTTTTTTATATAGTTTACAGAATATTTTTAAACTCTTCATAGATGGAGTTTTAATATCTGTATGTAGTGTTCCTGTTGTCTGTGGTCTGAATTATAAACCAGGTAAACCAGACAACTGCCCTGGGGCAGCAGACCCTCAGGCCCCCAAAATTCCCTGGGTTCTGATTGTTATGTTGTAGCAATTTGATCAAATGCAAATGTATCACACAACAGTAATTTCTTTGCATCTACAAATGCAATGAATTCACTTGTGGGAATGTTCACAAAAAGTCATGGACACCTCTTTATTTGTTGTGGGATTTTTTTTTTTTTTTTTTGGGGGGGGGGGTGATCCTGTGACTTTTGCCATCAACATGTCTAAACATCTGCAACATGATGACAATCTCAACCTCTTTGTGTTTAGTGCTAATTGGATAACTAATAGTGTTGTGGCACGCTGAGCTAAGATGGCGATCATGGTGAACATTACTGAGATAGAGAAATTATGAAAGATTGTTCTCAGAAATATATGTGAAATACAGTTGAAGCATTTTCATTTTGACCCCTCATGATACAGTCTTACCTCAACATATTTTATGTCACACAGTTGTTTAGAAGCTGAATCCTCATTTCATTATACCTGTTAAAAAAATAAAGAAGCAAAACATTTTTATATGAATCTTTTTTTTTAAATCTAAAAATATAATATATTTTCTCGCAAATACAATGGTCTGAGCATTGTTGGTAATATATCCTTGGCAGACAAATGCCTGCAGAAAAGCAAACACCTTTCCCTCCTCGATTGCACCCCCAGCCATCTCTCCTCACCTCCCTCCCACCCTCTTTCCCTCCCTCTGTGTAGAAACCCAGAGAGAATCTGGGTGAGGTGTCAGGCCAATGTACTGCCTGCAAACAAAAGCCGCCCTGTCCACCCCAGACCCAGATGTTCCTTATTGATCCCCCTGTGGATTTGGCTGAATGTAACCGCTTCAAAATATCTCTCTCTCTCTTTCTCTCTCTAACGCTCTCTCTCTCTCTCTGCATATGTGTGTGTTATTCTGTAGGCGTATGGCCATGCATGTCCAGTCATGCATGTCAAGTCCAAATTGGAAGTGCTGTTTCCCCTCTGAAGTTTATACTGCAACAACCAGCAGTTTAGGCTCGTAGACCCCTACCCCATCCCCACCACCACCACTACCACACACTCCTCCACCCACACTCCCTGTGCTTCTCTTTCTCACTCTCTCCTTCCTGTCCACGATCTGGTCCTTGACAGCCCCTCTTGGCTTTTTCTGGTTAATAATGTAGCATGCCTCCCTGTCTGATGTTGCATTGGGTTGCTGTGGCATCACAGAGAGGCTGTCTACCTTTCTGGGAGACGCTGCAACTGGTTGCCAAGGAGTTGGTTTCAGGGAGGAGGCAAGGGAGGAGGGGCAGTGTAAAGTAGAGGTCTGGCAGAGACAAGAGCAAGAGAAAACAGTAACGACAAAGAGAGTGAGAGGAAACAGGCTGGGAGTGAGGGGGGGTGGGGGGGGAGTAAAAGAGAAAAAACATACAAGCTGGGAAAAAAAAGAAAGGCAGCCGCGCAGCCCTATCTCATACTCAATCGTTTCTCATCACGCTGCACAAATCTTTGCTCATAATGATAAAAAATAGACAAAAGCAGGTGGAACACTTCTGGGAGCAGATTTGCCATGAGAGGAACAGCACAGGAATGTTGGTAGTGTCTGTCAAACGTCCTTTGGTGTAATGTGGGTGGTACTGTGAAGTTGTAGCTTCATTGTGTGGATTGCACAGACGATATAAAGAGCAAACCAGGTGGGGCTAAAATGCCCCCTTGAATGTTGGATTTCCATTTTAACTTTCTGTGTAAATGGTTGTGTTCTCAGATAAGAAAAGGAATACCATTAAGTATTAAGATGTGTAGTCTCTAGACTGTGTCGTGGGTGGAACATGTCATTCACAGGCTCCACAGTGCATATTTATGTCATTACAAGCATAGACATGGTTCCTGAAGGAATTGATGGATTGAGCTGCTTGTCAGGGTTTCGGTTAAAGGTATTTCCCTACAACCACCAGGTTTATGGCCATGCACACACACATATTCATATATACAGATACACCATAACTGCTTGATATGTATGTAAAAGCTGACTCTACGCCTTCAGCCTTCGCACAGTATTTTTTGCGGTAGTTAATCTGATTCTGTAGCAAGGGTAACGCAGGCAGGGTTGTGTCAGAGATGTCTCTTTTTACCAGTGAGCTGCTCCTACATCAATGAGATTGTCTTTATCTGCCTGCTTGCAGCTTGGGCTCAGATTCTGCCCTCTATATACGGGCGCTGGGTCGTGGGAGGCATGTGGGCGAAGGTGCGTGGCATCCGGCCTAATGCACAGCCTGAAGAGAAATACTAACACTTCATATTCACTGTGACTTCAACACCGCCACAGTTGAGGCTCTCACATTTGGATAGAGATTTTCAGTGAATGACTCACAGGTTTGAAAGATATTCCATGGGACATGGTCTTCTAATTTAGTTGTGGTGTGAAATGAAAATAATCAAATGAAAGCCGATTGCAGGCATCCATGTTTCCTTGTCAGCCGCACAAGAGAACAGTGCACCGGGTGTCATCTATCTTAATATAAAAATGCAGTTTATAAAAGTCTCGCCACAAAGTGCTCCTCCTCAGACCCCAGGGCTGCCTTGTGTTTGACTCAGGATATTCCCTGCTGCACCACATTCCACTGTTGTTCCGTTATTCTGGATTGGGTCCCTGCCTCTTCCTGCCAAAACGCTCCCATAAACACACATCCAATCCTGAAGTCCTCGCTCTGCAGGGGGCATTCCAGAAGTGTTAGTTTTCCGAGCCTTCCTCCACATTCAGAGACACACACTCACACATACAGTACACGCAGACACACTGTGCTGTTACCCTTGCCCTAAAAATGTGAGGGAAAAAAAAACAAACTCTGTTGTGCTTAAGACAAGAGTAGACACACAACAGGAATTATCCTCATTTTCATTCATTTTGTATCAGTACTGTTGTATCACTATCTTTTTTTGGTTTAAAAATGTCAAAGAAACTGACCATCAAAGGATTCTTTAACATCCCTTTTGCCAGCAGCTGTCGCCTCACTTCTTATTTCACTCCATAAATGAAACATGTTTCAGTTCAGCTACAGTGTACAGAACTTTTATTAAGAACATTTGTAAAGTGGCTTTTGACTTTTTTTCTATAACAATATCACGATAGGGAACTATTGTGTTGTAACTGCCTTATGCCTCATGTTTCTTGGCTGGTTTACCCTGTCAACTCCCATTACCCATGAGGTAATGGGAGGTGCCCCAGCACTTGTTGCTTGGCCCTATCAGTATAGTACACATTTGAGACACTTGGTGTCTCTTATCAGTCCAGACAGCCAGAATGATTCACTTCTTTTGCTCTTTGCATCAGTTTACATTGTTATCTCATGCCAGTGTCAATTTGATATTTAGTGACATATTGTAACGAGCAAATCTTTTACATAACGTTAGTA
The DNA here is from genome assembly GCA_038496675.1 of Rachycentron canadum. NCBI lineage: Eukaryota > Metazoa > Chordata > Actinopteri > Carangiformes > Rachycentridae > Rachycentron > Rachycentron canadum. The sequence continues at coordinate 7,431,015 of CM076658.1, forward strand.
ATAGTACAGTAACTCTGTCAATTCAAGCTGTGCAAAAGTTTTAACCAACACATCGTCGTAGCACTTTCTCTTTAAAATCTGTGCAGGAGCAAGAGCACAAATGTTGGTCAGTGAGTGTTCAGACAAACTCCTGAGGTGTTCCCGAGTGAACTCCACGCATCAATTATTCAGTTCGATCACCAAGCCTCCTTGCTGTCTCTGTCTTCATTCTTGCTGTAGAAGGACCTGCTCCGTGATACAGGCAAGCACAATCAGGGAGGGGGTGGTTGGTTGGGTGGGCAGTGGGGGGGGGGCCCTCTATACAGGCTGACTGGAGCCAGAAGAGGGCTGGAACAGGAGTATTCATTAAAGTCGCCCCAAGAGCACAGGCACAGGAGAGGATAACAAGACCCCTGGGTGACTGGTGTGGGTCCTCACTCCTCAAAAACCATAAATGTATTCCCCTTCATCCAGACAAATCCACAGTCTACCATGTCAGCAAAAAAGCACACACACCTGCTGGAACATGGACTCTTCACTTTTTGTTTTACCTTACACTTTGTCCACAAGTTGAAATATAGGATATGGAAAAGTTTACAATGGGAGGCTTGGGGTTTTTAGTTTTGGCAACCAGTCTGATGTAGTAACATTTTACTCTATAACTTGACTGATGAGATAAGCTGAAGAAAACGGGGTGCTGGTTGGTGAATTATGGACAGAGCCAAGCTTGTACTTCCCCTTCTTTCCAGCAAACTAAATGGCTGTTACGTATTTATTGTACAAACATGAGATGTTTTCAATCACTTTAAATAAGACTTTTTTGGGGTGTTGTTTAATACCTGTCTGGTTTTCTGAACACTCTGAGGCATCACCACATCCTTTATGTCCATGAAATCGAGTTTGGTGCATTAAATTTCATCGTAAATTATGGGAATGACAACAATGGCTATAAAAACAGACCCAGGTCTCCCTTTCTTTCCTTATAAGTCCTTTTACTGAGTCATTTTTAGCTGCAATACCTGAACAAGGAAACCAAAAAGTATCCTGTAACAAAATATACAGAAGGCAATTTGCTCAGCTCAGTCTAAAGATTATTTTTTAATAGGGATTTTATCCAGCCATTGACTATTGGCAATCCAATAAACTCTCACCTCCATGTATTGAGGAGAGGTGCAGAGAAGCATTTGAAAGAGCCATAACTAACTCAACGACTCCCGAGGGAGGCTGCTCTGACTGACGTATGTGTCTCTGGGGTCTCTCTGAGATCTAACTGCACTGTTGTTCTCCCTTGTCTGCCTGCCTGGCCTGTTGGGCCCCATACCACGGCTTTCCAGAGAGACCCCCAAGCGATGCTGCACTGAGCCAGGCTGAGCAGTAAGCTGAAATTAAAGCTGTTTCACTGCGGTTAGTTAAATAGTTGGACAGTGAGAGCATGGGGTGGCCCCGAGTCAAGGCTAAGGCTGTCTGGGCTAGTGAGTGGAAATCTCAAAAAAAAAAAAAAAAAAGGTTGGGGAGGGGAGAGGAGAACATGCAAAATAAAGGATTAGAGGAAACTCTTAAAGTGACCTGGTTAGAAGGATTCTGGGGTTTTAGTAGGGGGGAAAGCTAGGAAAATGGGTGCGGGTGTGTTCTGTAGAACTGCAAATTTGTTTAAGTTACTATCACTTACAGCGTCCTGTTAGAGCAACAGGGAAGGGAATGCATTACATAAGATGATAAGATATCCCATACACAGAGGCAGGGTTAGCATGATGAGTGGTCATCAAGAGGAGTAACTAGATATGTTACCAAGAGAATATTCTTCAGACCCTATAACACATCATCACAACACAGCATCCATCAACCAAAATATGTAATAGTTGCTTAATCTTTTCCTCTAGCCCTACAATTGGTTGGTCGTAATACAAAAAAAAAATGCTGATCTGGTTGTCTGAACATTAGATGGCCTGAGGCTGGACTTCATCTACAGAGTTGGAAATGTTTATTGAATTATGTAACTGTTTGGCCTAAATCTTGGCTATGGAGCAATGGGTGGATCTACAAGGTCCTTCTACCCCCCCATGACTTGCTGGGTTTGACCACAAGTGGAGGCCACATTCTTCAGCTCACTGCATTTTGAGGAGAGTCGTGCACTGAAATGGGTTCAACACAAAAATGAATCAAACCGCACTGAATTCGTCAGCAGCAAGTTTCCTTACTGATGATTTCATCGCTGGGCCCCTGGTCTCCCATCCAGAGCACACACTGAAAGTGTCACGTGTGATCATAATCATAATATTGCTTTTGCTTTTATTTTCTATTTTTATGCATGTTGGGCCTGGTACAAGAGAAACATTTTTCCTTATGTTTCCAAGTTGTTGTGAATTGGCCATACATAATGACTGGAATGGTGGAGAGTAGATTCCTATGCCAAGTTCCTTTAAATCCACAGGGGTTCTTGCAGCGTATGGATCAGTCTTCCAAGAGGGACTGGAGCCAAGACATCTGTGTGACTAGCAGGGACTGATCCCCTCTACCAAAACACTGGGAATTCAAAAACCAGGATTATCTGGTCACATTGCATATCATGGGTGTATATTCTCCGTGCAACATTACATGCCCTACCTCAGTGCTATCAATAAAGTGCTCTGGATCTAATTCATTATGCAATTTGAATAATACAGCCCAATTAGCACGTACTGTTGGATGCGCACACGTATCTGTGAGGTGGAACTCCATTGTGGACAAGCATTTCTAATCATATCTGAAATCTGAAAACACTGAGTGACAATGGATCTTTCCCTACACTAATCTATTCCGTGTGGAGGTTTTCATTATCCGCCATCCACCGTGTTCCTGTTCAGTGGGGTCTCTGTGCCCAGTTAAGAGTCCCACTAGCCTGAGGGTAAAAGGATGGTGACGGGGATGACGGGAGAGCAGGGCTTAACTATTTCACTGCATTATGTTTCACACTTGCAATAACGCTGTAAAAGTGGAAGATTATTTCATCAGCCCCTGATTGTGATATCCACCTTGCTTGTAATTTGACTTCGTGTGGCAAGGGAGTCAAAGATTTCTGCAGCGGTGGATGGAAACTATGACACCAGGTAGCATGCGATTGATTTAGAGCCACGTGGAGGTTTCATTTAATGCATCTGTATGAGGAATATGTTTGGTGTAAAGTGGATGTGACAAGAGTCTGTGTTTGTAGGACCACGCAGGAATGGAAGCTTGTGTTCTCACATATGTGACCTCCTGTGTCCTAGAATGTTGCCTCCACCCAACCACACCCCCCTGGTGCACACACACAGACACACACACACACACACACACAGACTTACAGACACACACACACACACACACACACACACACCCTAGACAGACCAGGTTGCCAGAGCTACACAAACTCCCACCCATTAGCGGCAGGATTCCAGGATAACCATGGCAACCAGTCTCTCACCCCCGGGGAGACGAGCAGTAGAACTGAAAGGCTCCATTCAATTTCCACATCCCAGTACAGCACACACAAAAGGACACACATGCACACTTTTCACACACTAACACACACTGACTGTCATGCACACGCTCGCACAGATTCACACACGTGCATACAAACACACACACACACACACACACACACACACTCAGACGCACGCACGCACACACACAGACATGGACACGTCCAACGCAACCCACTTGCTCTAACAGCCTCGCAGTCACTCCAGCCTTCCCTGCCTGCCTCCACTGGGGTGAGTGGGAGCTTGTTAGAGAGACCGCACACTACATCCTCTCACCCACGGTCCTCGACTGCACATACACAGCGCACCAGTGAAACATTAATTACACCTCACTCATTGTGATTAGACACACTTTTATAGGAAGTCGACAGACTCTTTATTTTATGCACAAAGATTATCTCTCTCTCCTCTTCTCTCTCCCTCTCTCCCTGGAGGCATGAAGCATCTTATCAACAACAAAGCGCTGTACTGGGTCATATCATCTAGCTGCATCCACAGTGACAATATGGCATGTGCATTCTTGTCTACCACTGGTGTTATGTCACATGGCAGGTACAGGGCGGGTGAGCCTGGTATCACATAGAATAATTTCTTTGACACCTCTACAGTATCTCCTATGTCCACAGACCTAAAAATAAAGGTTTCAGAGAAATTGTGTAACATAGAGCAAGGCATGAGGAAATATTGGTATATGATAAAAGAGAGAAGTGCTGTTACAGTATCACTTCAGTGGCTAATAAGGATGTAGTTATGATCTCTGGTGAAACCTCCATCCCACTTGAGTGAGCTCAGTGTGTTCCCCAAGTCTCCTCTGTCTCAAACAGCAGAATGTACTCACTGAGTTAACCAAGAGAAGAGATAGCAGGTTAATGACATACAGTGGGAAATCAACCCCTAAGTATCACAAACAGTACCACAAGAAATAGATGGAGAGGCATAGGCAGTGGGAGAGAACGGGTAGGAATCGTCATGGTTTTTGAGTTTCAGTCTGCTCTCGTTCAATCAAAGTCGTTTGTGTATAGATGATCTAATCATGCTGTCAATCCAGATGCCCGCCACTCCACCCTTGACCTGTTCCTCCTCCACTCTTACCTACTCACCTGTTCTCTCAATTCCCTCATTAGCTCCCTAGTATATATTATACCGGTCCATTTCCACTTCCTCTCTGCCAGATTGTCTTTGTGCCATATGCCTCACTGTTCCAGTGCTCTGTTCTTTGCATGCCTGTTTTGATACTCATCGTGTTTTGGACCTTGTCTGTGCTTTTTTTTTTTTTTTTTTTTGGGGGGGGGGGGGGTTTGCCCCAGCCCGACCCTTTGTACTTTGTTTGCCTGCTTGGATTTTTTATTTTTTTATCCTTGTTTATTGTTTCTAAGTGAAGACGAGAAATAGGCTGTGTGAGCAAATTATAAGATTCTGAAGAAAAAAGGAAGGGAAAAAAAAGGAAAATGAAGGAAAGCAGTGAGAAGGTATAAGGCCAGACTGAGACAGTCATAGAAATATAAATGATGGACAAACAGAGCACAGAAATGCAGGGTGTTGATTACCTCCCGCTCACATTAGAGCCCACACAAACCATTAGATGTGAGCTCAGCTTGAATCAATTTGGAAATTATCTATTCAAGAAAATCTTGAGTGGCAAGCGCACAGCACTCATCCTTTTACAACACAATACTGGTTGTTTTATTTATTTATTTTTTCTCCTCTTGGTGGCAGACAGTGAGGAGGTGAAGATGTGCAAGGGTGATTTGTTTTGCTTAGATGGATGGACAGGTGGGTGAAGACTGGCAGAAATTAGGCCAGCAAATATTATAAAAGGGTGCGGCGTTGTTTTGGAAACAATGTAGGAGTGAGAGAGGGAGAGAAAAAGATCTGGAACAAGGGGAGGGATGGAGGAAGAGTGGAGCGAGGCTGGCACTAATGACGGGAGCGCCAAGGGCCACACAAGTACAGCTGTCTCCCCTCCCAACTTCAGCAATGTCAGATCAGCATAATAAAACCCAGTGTGTTGGTCTGTGCTCACAGGAACAGCTGGGTGGCTTGGTGGAAAGAAAAAAAAGAAAGAAATAAAGAAGAGAGTGAAGAAGCAAGAGGAGAATTGTGCATCGCTATCTTCTCTGCTCTGAGAGCTTGTAGAGTTTCTTGAACAAATCCCAGCGACACTCAGGGAGACTGTAGTTTAGAAAATAGCAAGAGCGAGTGGTGGTGGACACTTGAACTTCTAGCAGCTCGGACAAATCACTTTCCTTTCATCGAGTTTCCAGTGGCTGACGTCAGGATGTGTCCAGGGCCCACTGAGTCACACATATGCAGGCTCTGCCCACCACTACATATTTGTGTTTGTGCCCTTAGTGGCCTTATGAAAATCACGTATGCACACACATTGCATGATGTCACAGGAACTTGTCCTACCTCACCTCCCATTCGGTGTCCCTCATCGCTGATATCATATACCCAGAACTTACAGGACTTAACCCTGAACACAGAAACAGATAGAGCCAGCTCAAAGACTTTCTATAATGCTCTTGATCTTTACATATTATTTGCACTTTTATTGGCTGGACCTACATGTAGGAGGATATCTGCCTGTCTGACTCACTCCTTGTCTGTCTGACCACCCCCTCCTTCCAGCCTGCCAGCACTCTCTTTGTGTCTCTCGCTGTCTCTTTCTCCTCCTCTCTTGCCTGTGTTTGTCTTAATCATTGCTGAGGTGATGTGGGCCAGGCAGAACCACAAAGCTCGGGCACAAAGTCTCCACTCTGATCATTCCCATCATCTGAACCGTCAGACACATCTGGGTGGAAAATAGCCTTGATGACACCTATCAGACTTGTTACTTAAGGTGTGTGATCTTCACCTCTTTTTAGCCTTGTTTTTTTGAGGTGTGTGTTTGTTTGTGCACCTGCTCTGCAAGCACAGTCACAGAGCCCAGGGGCCAAAAATGAATAAGAAGTTGGTCATGAGTAGCACATCTGTGGCCATTTTTTACGTGCATGTGTGTGCATGTACATACATATATGTGCGCGCATGTGAAGGATACTATGTGTGTTTTTCTGGCCTCTAGGGGCTCCACAGATGAATGAAGCACTAGATCAGGTAAGCTGGGCATCAGTCCCCAGCATGTGCTGCAGCTGGCCACAGGAGATTTTGGGTAGTGTGTCTGCCAGACCGCTGGGGGGGAAGGTTAGGAGAGGAAGAGTGGCTCCCGTCAGGAAAAAAGATTAAGAGGGTTTTGACAAGACAAGCGTGTCATTAATCACAAGACTCTCTAGGCAGTAGCTCGTAGCTCTAGCTGCTCTTGATGGAAAGCACCAAAGAAATGGACTGGACTAGTCATGGGAATAGGAAGTGAGTGTGTATGTGTGTTTAGTTCTGAGTTTCATCTGTGGGTTCATTATTGCCCTATTCCCTATTCCTTCTGTCGGTCCTGGCTCTGGCCGTGTACCATCAGCCCCTCTGGCAGCTACATCCATGACAGGTACAGAGAGAGAGAAAAGCACTCTGTAGGAAGCAAATCTGTCACTGTGCTAACTAAAACATGTCAGTGCGCACATGTGCATACCTGTGCAGTGTGGCTAGCTCATTGCAATCCAAGCTATTGTGTAGCTATTGTGAAGAGTTTATTTCACAGCTTTAGACAATGGAGAAACAAGTACAGAGATCTGTAAAGAGCTGGAACAGCTAGGTTATGTGTAAAGTAGAGGGCTATGAGGCTAGGAATCAAGGCACAGCTAAACAATGAGATGCAGTGAAATGTGTGTATTTGTGTGTTTTCCTGGCCTCGGGGGAGCCAACTCCTCTCTATGGACTAGGCTTAGCCCACCTGAGTCTCTCTCCCACCCCTCCAGCTGTTTCCCTCACCACCTCCAAACACCCCCCACTCCCCACGCTTACCTTCATCCTCCAGATTCACTAACTCCCGGTCTCTGTCAGCAACTACAAGTCTGGTGTCATTCAGATGAGCTCATTAACAGTGCTCATGTATTCCTGCAGTGGTGTAATGTTTGTGTTTTTGCCTCCAAACCACATTATCGATTTGAATTGCAGATAATTGTGCCGCAAAGTAAAAGTTGAGCTGCTGCGTCGACATTCCATGACCTGTAATACTTTGCACTGACAGCTGTAGCCCAGTGTTTTCTACTGAATCGACTCCAGCTTTTAGACTGCGCCACAAGTGGAGCAGTATGAATTCCCATATAAGGCAGGAGGACCCTTTCTAACCTTCTCCCTCCTCCTCCACTCTCTTTTCAACCCCCTCACTCCTTCACTGCAACCAGCTAACACTGTCAGCTCGCTCTTCCCTTTCTGCTGAGACCGTGGTCTAATGCCCTTAAGACACACACACACACAACACATACACAGGTTGATATCTTACTGAGGGTTGCCTGAGAACAAGTCTTGTGTCAAACATTGGTGGTTCTTTCAGTTTGAATAGTGATACTTGTCAATTTCTGTTTTCATTCTGTCATTCACTGACATACCTGTCTGGACATCTTCTTTGCTGCATCACTGTAGGCTCCACAGCACAGTAAATATTACACCAAAAACTTCAGACGGAGTCTCACAAATCCAATGGGAGGGATGAGAAGAGCGGGAAGCGAAGTGGGAGTTGAGATGGATTGAAGGGTGAAGATACTGAAAACGGAGAGAGGGGAGAAAAAAAAACACAAACAGAGCTGATAAGGCCTTCGGCAAAGGAAGTGTCATTCTCAGCCAATCCCCGGTGGACTCCCAGTATCCCACTCTTCCCCTGCTGCAGGATGTGTCCCCGTGTGGGAATACGCAAGGAATGTGGCCCCTTTTGTTTAGTGTGCGATAGGCTCCTGGTTGGCGGTCATTTGTGTGTCTTATGTGTGACAAGCTCCAGGCTTGGCAGAGGCTGATCAGAGCAACATTCAGCAGTCCTTTCTGGGTAAGGTCCTCCTAGGAAAACAATGACTGGTCTTATGGCTGCTATCTTTCAAAGCCCCTCCTTGGCTGATGGTGGACTCACTGGGCTCTCACTGTGCCTCATATGCATAGTCTACAGATTAAACAAAGAGCTATGAAGGCAGCTACATCGGTGGTTCCCAACTTTTTTTTGTCAGTAATAGGCCTACCCATGAATCCCTGCTGGATTGGTGCTCATTTGAACTGGATGTTTTTTAACACTATCATTCTTATTTAAGTACACAGGTTAATATTTCTAACAGCTGAGTTATTCTTGTTTGGTGATTTGTGTTTGCTTTCGTACTACTACACTAAGGCATGACAGTTGGTTTCAACCTTCATTTTTAATTCACTTTCTATAGTGTCTATAACTATTTCAACTGTTTATCCCTTCCTTTTTGCTATTTCTTCCATTTACCAATAACTTTTTCGTCATTTAGCTAATGCGTTTAATGTTAGCTAGCTAGCAATTGCAACATTTAAAAAATTCATGCACCAGTATTATCGAGCTACTGCTTTTTATGACTAATCCATTACATTTAACTATATGTCAACTATTTATGCATTTCTTTGAGCTAGCTGTTAGACTTGCTAACTTGCTTGCTAGCTAATTTTTTGTGGACACTGAATTGCAGAAGTCCAAGAAGCCCTTACTTGGATATCACTAACATCAAAGTGTTTTCATCAAACCAGTTATATGTTCATTTCATTCAATGGGTCAAGTATTTGATGACTATTCATTTCATTCACATTGTCTAAATCAGAAATGTACACTACTAGGCTCAATGTTTCACATACACTGCAAAAAATACAATTTCACAGAGGATTGTTTCCCTCTAGAGACCTGCTGTTCATTTTGCCCAAGGCGTGAACAAAAGTACAACTCTTAAAAAGGTCTTTAAATATACTCTAAAACTGACAAAGCCTGCCTTGGCCTTTTACGCAATAATACGTCTACACATTTCTGCTTGAGGCTACATCCTACACTTGGAGTGCTACCTTGTAGAGCAGTAAGCGAACATGATTTCTTTATGAGAGCTTACTGGACAGGTAAGACATTTGGACATGAATAGACAGAAAACAAGGCAGGGTGAGGTTTATTGAAGAATTCATGACAGTTCTTTTGTGTAGCCCTCATGTTGACAGTCTCTTAAAACACAAGCTCTATTTAGTCATCTGGACTTAGAGCAAATGATGTAAAATGAAGACCCTTCACTGACTACAAAAAAATGCTTTACATTAGATGTCGACAAAACGGTCTCATATCTCCGATTAATGGAGAATAAAGGCCATTGTAATGTTTGGCACTACTTAATAAGCTGAAAAGAAAAAAACTGTAATGACGAGTGAACAAATCTGCCAATTGTCTTTTTTTTGTTTTTAGTGTCAAGTTTTTACAGCCCCTATTTGTTTTGTTTTTTTTCTAAGTACAAACCTTAAGTATGCTGAAAGTGTGTAGTGAGAAAAAGGTTATCACGTTAACGTAAAATAGATCACAGAACTTTGGGTGAAATCATTCATTTTTGAAAAAACAACCACATCTTTGGTTCAATGGTCAATAGCTGTGATGCAAGAATACACAAAATAAGCAAAATACAGGCAAAAAGAGGCAGGAAAGCTGTCAGCAGCACCATATCCTATGCACCCTTTAACAGATTTCAAGATTAGTTATTTGATATGTTTCACTTGCTGAACTGTTGAGAGAATCCCTGCTGTTCAGAGGTGACCATTTCTCTATTATTAATGAGAAGTTTGGTGCAAACTTATTCAATGTCACCTCAATTACCACCAACATTTCAGCCTGACAGGTAACGTCAGGACGGATTTATCAACTGATCAAACTTTATGTGAATTAGATCCTGTGACTTTTCAAAAAGTAGGCAAGGGCCCTGCGTGTATGCAAACATGCAGGAGAGCTAAACATAAACATATTGCATTGCATGCCAAAGGACTTCGGTTTGAGAATAAAAGCTTTACATGGAAAGAGACACAAATGTGTCATCACAACTTGTCACCAAGGACAGGAAGACCGGCAGACGCTGAGAGTAAGGAATTTTTGTCATCACATCACCTTGGTTTTAATGTTCAGGTGTTTCATGAAAGCCCAGGACTCTTGCTTTTAATCAGAGCTGGGAATAGTGAGTCAGACACGGAGGTGGGATAAAACAAAACTGAGGAGAGAGCCAGGGACACTCTTTGAATTCATGTGAACTGTCTGCTCATACACTCAGCTGGTTCACTGTACAGCATGTGTGTTTGTGAGTATGTCAAAAAGAATACTGAAATGCCGATACATTCTCATTTCCTGTACCCTTGATTTTCACTGCAAACTTTGTACAGAATGACCAACGAACAATGCACCCGCTGATATGTGTTGTCTTGAAATCTTGAGCCATGCACAAGCTGCTTCTAGTCCAACATTCAGATATTGCAGTAAGAGATGCTCCTTGTTCTGTCATAACTTTGGGCTGACAAAAACAAAAAGTCATTCTGACTTACCCTAACTCAGAAGCATGTCATATATATTCACATTGCTCCCCTTCCTCTGTGTCTGAATGTGGTGCTGAAACTAGGTGACGCCGCGGTCAGTCACACAGGAAACTGAGAAGGCAGACGACCTCACATCCTGCCTGAGCTTTGGAAGAAACACTTCCTCCTTAAAAGCAGCAAGCACAAACACTAAAGATCTTTCACGTGAAGGCAGTGTTGCTGTGCTGAGTGATGAGCAACAAGATAGTATACATCTCCTGAAAGTCGAAGCCTAATATGGAAGACGTGCGCCCACTTGCCTCTGTGGTGAAAGACAGAACATTATCACAATGATCTTTGGAGGGAAATTACATTCACAAACATTTCAAGTGAATAAAAGGAAAATAACAAAGCAACGTGATTAGCCTGAGGCAGTGTTTTCATCACAGACACAAATTTAAAAGCAACAAAAACAATGGGGTCTCAACTCGTGGATTATGCACACTGGTAATGGCTATATGTTGAACCTGAGGTCCAAAGGATTGTTTGCCAGCAGGCACCTTCTGTTCACTGCTTTTTGTGGTGCTACTGAGACTGGTTGTGAATACATCACGGCAGTGCTCAAAATCGCTTGCAGGGAGGCAGATATGTTTCTCACTTGTGTCAATCTACAAAATATCCCTCTGATTATCAAGATTTCTGAATGGGAAGGATGTTGTACGTCTTGATCTCACCTTTAAACTGGCAGTGACATAGATGAGACACAACAGCAGCTCTGATGGAACAGTCTGTTTGCTAACGTAACTGAAACCATCCTCCCACCTCTCTGTTATCTGCTGACAAATGCCACATAGATATTTCCCATACAGTCTGAAGATCTCAAGTCCAGACATCACACATTTAGAAAACGCTGCCACTCTCAGGCAGCAGTACAACAATGGCTGAGGAGCCCAGTGATCTTCCACTAAAGCAGTCGCCATTCGTTCACTTTAGTCGCTCTCTTTCTGTGAGTCTGCCCTGAGCAGCCAGCCTCCCTGGTTGCCATCAGGGCTTCTTGGCTGCAGTTTTGGCTTTCCCGTTGGGTCCTGTTTTGATCTGGGTCATCTCCACATCTGTCAGGGAGTCAGGGGGAAGGCACGAGCGCATGCGTTCAATGGTCTTCTGGTAAGCTGCCCTCTCCTGCTCCAGAGAGCGAATCATGTGCTTCATTTTGCTCTCTCGAGAAAGGAAGTTCTCCACGCTTGTCTCCAGTGTCTGAATCTTCTGCCGTGCAGCCTGGAGGACACATTGTACATCAGTAAACACAGCGTATCTTACAAAGATAGAAATTTGGACAGTGGGGAAATAAACAGCTCAGGAGCAACTAATGCTAATAAGTCAACTGGAAGTCCACATTTGTGTGACTTTGTTCTAGGATCCATTTCAAAATCCCAGCAAGAAGTATAATCAAACACAACTGTAGTTAATACAGAGCCAGTGGTTTTTTCAAATCACATGTGATAGTTCTCCAGCACCATGATTTTTAGAGTCCACTGAATTTTCTTTGTCTTATCAGAGATCAGAGCAGCTCAACACTTCTCTGAGTTTCATTAAAATGAGAACTATGAGGTGTGAATTTACCCATCCTGCTGCACATATTTACATAAAACTGAAGTCCACTGAAATTGATACAGGAGTATTTTGACATATGTACCATTCTATTCCTTTGTCTTTCTACCAGTTCCTTAATGTTTTTACCCTATATTTTAACGCCATCTATAGGTAGTTTGAGATACTGCCAGTGTCAACTGTCGTAGATGTGTAAACATCACCACAGAGACTCTCATCATCAGTTCATCCATCCAAAGAGGGAATTACTTTCACCCACATTTAAATGTTAATCAAAATTTGATTTACAATTAAGTTTATGAAAGGTAATGGATGAGGATATGGTCTCACAATGGGAGTTTGACTCTCTTCCTTACCTGAAGTTTTTCCAGCAGGTCCATGTTCTGTTTCTTTAACTGCACGTTTGTCTTTTCTAGTTTGTCGAGCCGCTCGGAGTCATCAGCCAGTGGCCCGGCATCTAACATCTCATCCTGAAGCACGTGGTACTCCACCTCATACGCATGCAGCTGCTTGGAGATGTCCATCTCCATTACCTAGGAAAACAAAAAGGTCACACATTGAGACAGTTGCCATCAAGTAATAAGTCATTATTATTGATTATATCAGGACTGTAAGTAAGGTCCAGTAAAATTAGTCTGTATAAGAGAGTTTAGGACAAAGTGATGTTTAGCATTTTCTTATTGTTAACAAATGGCACATTGATATACTTGACGACATGTTCCTATATTGCAGTTTTTTATTCTATCAAACACACACTGTCCTAGTGATGTAATTATTCTGTAGTCTGAATTTGTAGTTTAAAATAGTCCCCTGCGAACACATTATTTGCTCTTGTTTTACTAACATTTTGTAAAAAAAAAAAAAATACAGTACCGAGCTGTTTTAAGTAATTATTAAACCCATCTATCCATGTATACAGTTTTGATCAACTCTTTCTCTCTATATGAGGCCAGGGTTGAGTAAATAAACTGCAGAACACTGACCAAATATAAAATTTTTGTCTTAAAATTAATTTAGTTTAAATAAACCACAATATTAATTTTGGTCCTGTCTTTCATTATGGTAAAACACATTTTCCACTATCACAAGCAGCTACAATATCCTTGTAACCAGTGATCAATCAGGCAATAGATATTATATTTCCATGGCTCACTGGGCTTTATTGTTTGGAAACCTGAGACTTTATTTCCTTGAACTTCACACTTTGTACCTTTGCAATGGTCTGCTCCATTTGTGTCTGAGTGAGGGTGGGAAGTGTAGTTTTCAGATAGTCCACAATGCTCTCAAAGCTGTCACACTCCACTATCTCCCCTTCATGGCTGCTCAGCAGACAGAGAGCCACTTTAAAGATGACTTCGGTCCCCTGGACATATACAAAATCTGAAAAAAAAGAGAGAAAGAAAAAAAAAAAATCAAGTCACACTCTCAATCATAACAATAAAAAAACTTGTGCTTTACACACTTCACCTTTATGCTGTAATTGTTATGAGGCTATTTAAATGTCAGCCTCTTTTGAAAATAGCACTGTGCTGATAAGCATTTGTGTGTGAGCAAACACAGGGGGCCATTATTCTAAAAATATACCAAAGATGCGGGACACGAAGCCAAGAGGGAACTGTGAGGCGAAGAGGGTGAGGAACCACGGTGCTGCGTAGAGGCTGGGGCAGATCTCGTACTCCTCAAAGTGATTGTACAACTCGCGGTGGTAGTCGTGCAACAGTCTGGAGAGCTGGTACATCTGGACCTGGGATAACACAGACAGTGGGCACACTGTCAGGCATACAAAAACACAATACATGTAGAGGTCAAAACATTCTGTACTGAAACAAACTGGTGTATCTGGATCTGCAAGGGAAAGACTATCACCTAGCAATCTAAAAAAAATACAAGCTGTCAAATGAACATTTACCCCATCAGGGAGCTCCTCTAGTATTGCTAGCGTTGTTTTAGAGACTTGCTCAGACACGCAACAGCTCCATGAGCCATATTAACTCTCTTGCAACATATTACAGTGATCCTGACAAGTGCTACAGTTAAATGCACGGCAGATAAAAAAGAGAAGCAGAAGTCAGGTCGAGTTTAGCTTGTTATCAGTCTTACAGTTTCCTGACAGTTTGAAAAGAAAAAAAAAAAGTACCTTTATGTCCTCATAGTCAACCCACTGCACAAAGAAAACCGCACATATTCCACTTGTTTTTGAAAAGCTTTCTCACGGTGTGAGGGAGAGTCAAGAGGCCACTGCTCGGCTAAATGGTTACTTGATGCAGATTAAACATTACCACGCCTGCTGATGCTTTCGCCCAGGTGAGGTCAGCTGATGTTTAACTGGAGCTAACAGAGCAGGTATGCAGGCGTGGTTTGAATAAGAGGTGGATACATTTGCCTGCTGTTTGCTGTCGCTGACTAATAGCCCACATAGGTGAGAAGAGAGCTGGGCGTGTTACAGCGGGTAGATGGTAAATATTCAAAAAAAAAACAGAAAAACTGAGAGCCCACTGTGCTTGTTGCTCACATTTCTAATAACAATAGCACTTAAATTAACAGCCTCTATGTGTGATTAGAGCTCAAATTATTTGAAGCATATGTTTTTGACAAAGACAAATAGGTGAAAAGTGGTGCATATGTTCCTGTTAAATCCCTATGTCCTTTGATTATATATATGCATTGCTGTTTATCACAGCACCTTCATTCAGTATTCTTAATTGTTTCAATATTCAATATTATTTTTCCAGCAGAATCACATGTACAAGAGAACGCTGCTTCATTTAACAGACTGGAAAATACAAACAAGTAATCATGTTGCTGAAGTGGTCCATGCACCCATTCACCTACTGACCTGCAAAGATACCATGTCAGGTCTGTACTGCCGCCGGATGCCGAGGTCATACATCAGGAACTTCAGCATGTCAAAGGCTTGTTCTTCGCTCATGTGCAGCAGAAGCACTCCAGCCACGAAGCTGATACCCTGGCAGTACCCAACCTGTGTGGTAGAAAAAAAAAATGGCATGGCATTCACCACATTATTCACAGGCCTTAGAATGATTTACTGTGGGGAAACAGGATTATAGTATGTACCTCTGTATCCAGCAGAGAGTAGGCTTTGAGGAGGTTGTAAAGGGAAAGCTGCCCTGCACCCAGCTGGGCTGAGAAGTACTGGTGGGTGGGGAAGGTCCGGCCTGAGGAGGGAAACAGATGATATATGTTAACATGGGGAGAAGACGAGGCACTGAGGAGAATGTGTTGACATTTTTTTAGTTTGCTGTAAATAAGTAAAAAGAAAAAAACTCCTACAACAATGACAAATTTTAGTGATAGCCTCTGGGTCCTGGGTTTGAACCCCAGGACTCGGGCCTTTCTGTGTGGAGTTTGCATGTTCTCCCTGTGTGTGAGTGGGCTCCAGGTTCTCCAGCTTCCTCCCCACAGTCCAAACATATGAACATTAGGTTAATTGGTGATTGGTGGTAATTGGTTGTTTGTCTCCCTGTGTCTCTTTACGTAAACTGGCAGCCTATCCAGGGTGTACTCGGCCTGCCCTCAGCTGGGCATAATAATGGGCATACATAATGTATGACTGCATGGAGCTTGTACTCATCACCCTAAACTGTTATATCATGTTTAAAATAAAAACACACTCCATGTGTGGGGACATTGTAGGGACCATTTTTTTTGTAAACAATACTGTGCACACCTAGATCCACCAGAATAGCATGTTGCTGTGCAGTGAGCTGCTTCAGCAAGTCATGGTAGGGGGTATCCGGGGCATGTTGACGCTGGGGCAGTCTGTGACACAGCCGGTACTGATGGGAAAGAAGCAACCAGACCTCCCCACGCCTGCTTTTGGGAACACCTGCACACACAGATGAGATTTGTAAAAACACACACACACACACACACACACACACACACACACACACACACACANACACACACACACACACACACACACACACACACACACACACACACACACACACACACATCTTTCACCTTGGCAGAGTGCACGATACATCTCCTCCTTGTCTTGTGGGACTGTCGTCCTGCCCGGGGCGGTCAGTTTTCTCTCCCACAATGCTTGCGCGTCTTTGGAGCACTGGCCCACTTCCTGGTAGTTCAGCTTCATCTTGCGGATGTGCAGCTCGTCTCTGCTCGCTGCGACACAGAAGAAAAAGAAATGAAACAGATGAGATGAGCATGTTCAACATCACTTTATCATTTCAGATTCTCTTGACTAGAAAATCAACATCGATGACCAGCAAAGGAGGCTGTACTGGAAAAGTACGGAGCCCTTCTGTTTGCGCTTTGGTAAAACAGAATGTAGCTGATTAAAAAGACTTTTAATTTAAGAGCAACACCTTTTGCCACCAGTTACTATGGAAAGCCTGTCACATAAACACAAGCCACAATACCCACATTAACACAAAAAATTTTTATTATGCTGAAGTCATGAGAAAGCCACATCAAGATAGTGTGGAGTGGTACAGAGGACAAAAGAAAAAAAAACACCATGAAGTACGATCGTCCCTGAACATGCAAACAAAACAAGCTGAATTGAATGAATATAATAACCAACACCCCAAATCATGCAAACCATTTGCTTTGATCCCAAGGGCTCCTTTTATTTGGCTTACCTTCTATTGAAAATGGTTATTCACAGTTAGGTCCTCAGACCAGCATTGGTGTCATGGTAACAAACAAAGGGAAAGAGATGCATTGGTATAGTAAATCATAAAAGACTACACATGGCAGGTGCATCCCAAGGATAGAATAAAATATATTAAAACAGTCTCTCCTCTTTTCCTCCATCTCCTCCTTTTGCTTTTTCTGCTTTATTTCATGCCATGTTAATTATTTATTTCTTATAATTAAGTAGCTAATTATCTGTCCCAAATGGCCTCTACTTTCTCTTCCCCTGTCTATTTTGACTCTTGTCTCCTGTTAACTTCCTGTTAAGGGACAAGTGGTCGTGAGGGGAGGAGAGGAGAGGAAAAGAAGCCGTGGTAAGATAGGGCTTTGGAATGCACCCTAAATAACCTTGGCCATTAGAGGGCGTTGTTTTTTTTACTGAATCTGAACTAAAAGTGCTGCTACTGTTGGTTTCCCGAAAAAGGAGAATCAGTCTCATCACTTTAACCTACTGTTTGTATGCATGTTTGTGGCTCTGCATGTGTTGAAATGTGTGTCAGTGTGCAACACCATAATATTTAGCTCTAAATATAAGTGCGCTCCAGAATCCTAAACCAACACGGCAACATTTGACCTCTCAAAATAAACTGAAATGAAAGCTTAGAGTCGCTGACTGTGAGCCTTAAAAATCCTTACCCATGCTCATACAGCCTCAGACTTTAAATGTTAGAGCCTGCGACTTGTGATGATAGGTGAGGGAGAGGGATGAGGGTGGAAGTTCCCTATGTAATAAATATCTTTCTGGGCAGATAAATCCTGACAACAAGACCCAGTGTGAGCAGATTTCAAAGAGTACAGCCTCATGACAAATTATAAATACCAGCAGTGTCTGCAGAGAAACAAATTCACAGAATATCAAAGTGAGTGATCTTGTCGCAACAAGACTACAGATACTGTGTTCTTCATTTTTGTCATTCATGTGACAACAGAAGGATTTGTTTTAGACTGTTATCATACTTTATATGCAAAGTAGTGACTGATACTCACCCTCCAGTCTCTGGTTCTCTTTTTCCATGCGCAGCAGTAGGATCTGCTGGTGGATGGCGGTCTTCCAGAGGGCCCGGTAGTCAGCCCCTGTCTTCTTAGGCCTCTCCACAGAGAGGGGGTCACCAGTGGGCGACAGCAGACGCCCAAATGGGTCCAAGCCTGAGTCCAAGGTGCGAGGGGAGAGAGGCAGCAGCTCCCTTGTATCAGAGTGGTCTAAAACATCAATAGAAAGTACACATAGAAAATATATTTTTAATTTTTATTTAGATGGACAATGACGATGAAATGACAATGTTAAGCCATACAGAACTTTTTGGCCTCTTCTAACTAACCTGTGGCAGCAACAGGCAGATGTTTTTTAGCAAAAATAACTCATGATTAACCTATTGTAACACTAATTGAGCACCACCACACAACAAACAAATGTGAAGGAAATGGACCATTTAAAGAGCCAGATATTGTTGGTGGAGACAAAACCAGGGCTAATGAAAGTGTCAAAAAGTATGTATGGTTGGTACTCTAAAGCATTTCTTGGTGAATGTAATGTGAATATATGTGTTTGGGATGTTAAAGGATGTGTATCTTACAAAAACAAAAATAGGCAATTTGAATACAGCTGTTGAAGTCATGTCACCATATTCCTCACTGCATCACCACTTTTATTTTGACTTGTCTTGACACATTGCACCACTGCACTGATTAAAAGCACCATTTACAAGATATAACAAGCATGACAGCTTTAGTTTAGTTTTGTTTGTTAAAGCAAAATGTTTTTCATTCCCTGAATCTGGGAGTAATCTAGCTATATCCCCCGAGTAAACTAAGAAAGACTATTCTTAAGACAAGACAACCGGCCATGGGAATAGGTATGAGGTTTACTTTCACGCACATCTTACAATGATGGGGAGGAAAAATGCCCCTTTCCTTGCAACTCTCAATGCTTTTCACATATATTCTTACAGTTTTAAAGTAAGACGTTCCAGAAAAGGAATGTTACAAGAAACAAATGTTCCTCCTGACTTGTACTCATTTTCTATGCACTTGTGGATTATTCAGAGTTTATTCATTGTGCATCATGTTGTGCCTCGCCCCAACTGCTAGAGGGATTGTGTTACCAGACCTGGGTGCTGCATGGATGCAGACGGCTTGTTCATCGGCGAAGCAACCCTCAGGAAGATCTTCTGTCTCCAGGAGACCCTGCGTGGGGTCGGAGGGAAACCTCCACTCACTGAGTCACTGCTGCACCCAGACAGGGTCCTCTTCCTGCCTTCCCCATTGCTACGGGAGAGGACAGCAGCGTCACAGACACCCGATAAATCAGTCTGGTGTCATCTTACACTAACACTCCTTCAGCACTCTCTTACATATGCAGACACTCGCGCACATACATCCTTCAGCACATGAACACACATATATCTCATCTCGAACGTAAGAAACCTTATATAAGCTTCTCATCTCAGCTTGTGCAAGCTGATGAGAAATGTTCCAGATGAACCTTTAAGCACACTGATGAAAAACATGTGCCAGACACCGACTGACTTGCGGTGTCCTTGTTAATAAAGCAGCAGTTCACAATTAGTATGTAAAATGACATCAAACATCAGCCACACAAACAGCCAAGAAGTTGCTTTGTTTTAGTTGGACAAAACCATGGTGTGCAATTACTACTTACTGCTTTTGTTTCACATTTACATTCACTTGTTTCGCAGATGCTTTTATCCAGAGCAGCTAATGAAGTGCACAGTAATTCCACATTAGGCGTATTAAAATGCAAATCTTTAAGTGTTGATTTTGATGGTGCAACCACAACAGCAACAGTTAAGTGCTTTATCATATGGGCAAAGAAATTGAGGTTTGTTTGTTTTAATATACTACAAATATGCTTTATGCAAAAGAGTTGGGAAATGAAGATGAAACTGCAAACAGACAAACCTGTTTGCAGTTTCCAGCATGGAGTTTTCGCGAAGCTTCAAAGTGATAATAGGCCAAAAAAAAATTGGTGTATATTTTAGATTTGGGCTATATTAAAAGTCAAATACTGTTTTTGCACCATTCAACTACTGACCCTACTGCCCAAAACTTATTTTAAAAAAGTACAATGACAGTGGAAAAAAAAGGTTACAGTTTCTTTTGGACAACATTTGGGTTACTTATACTGCAGATGTGATACTTTAGAATAATATGTAATTGTATACAACATTACAGCAGAAGAACTAGGTGATGGTTTTTATCCTCACTCTAGTCCTCCCTTACTTTTTTACTTTCTTTTCTTTAATACTTACTTTAATACTGTTTGTGCAAATACATATGTTTAAACTCTGGCCCATAATGTGGTTTATTTACAGATTGCAACCATTTTCATTGATGAAAATTCAGAGTGGATGCTAAAATTTTAATTTCACTCTCTGCATGCACATAAAAAGATTCAGATTACGTTCTGTCTCCATTAAAGACACAGGGTTTTTTATCTCACTCACTGAGGATCTCTTGACAGTTACAGTACAGTAATAAGCTTGGTCAGCAAGCAAGTGCTCGTCTGATCATGTGGGCAATGAAAAACAGGAAGTGACCTCGGAGACAAATGTCACTGAGACAACAATTTTGCTCTTACAGCTGTTCTGCGCATTTTACATCACCTCCTCAACAGATTAAAATTCCTCACTTGACACGTTACCTCCTATTATTTTTTGCTGTCAATCAAGTTGTAAAGAAAGTTAAACATGTCTCATGGTGCAGCAGAGAACAAACCGGCTGTGAATATGTTGACATCTTCACTTTGAAATATCCAGCAGGTCGAAGCTTTTTCAACAAGTTGTCTTTTAAATTTGCTCTTATTCATCATCGTAGGCAACATGCTGCAGGAGCATGGCTTGCTCCTTTTGCTGCATTATCAATGCAAGTGCTCAGGAGATTGGACAGCTGTCAGAGGAGAAAAACATCCTGCGGATATGACATTTTACAATAGTCAGTTCCACTGAATCTCATTCATAATGTAAATGTTAACCTTTATGATCTGCCAACCAGACACCTAATCCTGTCATGGTAGCAAGAGGTGAGCAGATCTAAAGACTGTCAGACACATCTCCGGTATGTCGTATTTTCTTGAACATACTATATTAGTTGATTTATTAGTGCTGCTGAATATTTACAACAACCTTTCAGAAATAGATACATCTTAATTGATTTAGCATGACACTCTGAGTAGCATAGCATTAACTTTGAAAACTGTTGGGTAGGAAAGGTGGTGCCATAAGTGTTAAAAACAGTTTTGCCGTGCAAAAAGCTTCAAATTCACATGCTAATGCAACAAGAGAGGGGTGTATCAGCATCCCCTCCTACTTCTGAGCGAAACAGGAAGAGGGTGGGTCCAGCTGTAGAGACGATGGAGGAAAAAAAGGAATAGCTGGAAAGTATCTTTGCTAGAAAAAAGTTGCTGTGCATAGACAGGAAAAGAGCACAAAGATACAAGGACAGAAGGCAGGTGTTAAATGTTGACAGCCAACATGTATGCTGCTACTGCCATCCTAAAAAAGACCACTTCGTCCCACCCACCCAGCTCATCCCCTTTATCAAGACCCTGGCCGGTGCGTTTGGGTCTAAGCAGGGGGCTTTGTCTGAGCAGCCCCTCTCACCTCTTGAAGCTCCCACTGTCTGCCAGGGAGCTCAGGGAACCCAGGGAGCCCTGGTAAAAGCTTTTCAGGAAAGTGGGAGCGGAGAAGGAGGAGGGGACGCTGAAGGAGGACTCGCTCTCCGAAACGCTGCGCGTTCTCGAGACTGCCACGGGACTGGGCGAGCCAAACATGAAATGCCCACAAATGGAAAACAAACATTACACAAAAGAAAAGGCCTTCTGGTCGGAGCACAGAAAAACAAGGAGGAACTCATGAGAGATAAAAACAGTGGCAGGAAACTTGTGATGCTATTGTTCAAGGATAGAGGAGCAGGAGGTAGAGAGATTTAGGACTGATCAAAGTGCTGCAAATAGATCACATTGTCTGTGTGCACATCAAAGGTCAACTAAATATTTAGTTAGTGTGAAACTGATTAAAAGAAAAGCAACTGGTTCTGATTGTTTGAGCACAGTTAGCATTAGTTATTAACAAAACACAAAAGCTCACCCTTGCAGAAAAAAAATATTCACTCAGCAAAAGACATCAACTCCTGCAACTCTGCTAAAGAGATGCATTCTCTGCTGTGATCATTCCTTTCTCCCAGAGGTTGAAACTTGAAACTGAGGTGTAACTTACCTGCTCTGTAGAAGTTCTGGGTTAACAGACTGCTGTCTGCACAGTGGAGCCTGTTTGCTGAGGCTGGCCGGCTGTCCCTCGAAGGAGATGCGTTTCTTCACAGGTGGATGGCTGAAGGTGTGGGCACGCCGGCGGAACTGTAGGCCACCTTCCTGGTCGTCATCGGGGAAGGCAGGAGGGGATCCTGGTGGGGAGGGACCAGGGGATTCCTCATCCTGCTGAGGAGTAGAGGAGTAAAGAAATATGTCAGGGAGAGCGATGTCAGTGCATATGTAAAACCCTGCAACATTGATGTTCATTTATGAGATTTTATATTACATTTTTTTTTTTAAATCTTGATTGGATTTTCTGATCTTTATGACAATATAGCTGCGTGATGGAGTGATACAAATGCAAAGTGGCAAAGGATGACAACATAATACATCATAACACAAACTCAAAAATATTCCGTAAAGCTGTGGAGGTCAGTAACCCAGAAAAACTGAAAATCTCTCTAAATGTCTGGTCAACCCATACACAGCCAGTAACTTTTCATAAGCACAGCACAAAGCCAGACAAAACACTCAGTGACTCAAGTTACAAGTCTGCACTCACCTAGCCAATGAGACCCCACAGCAAGACTCAGTCCAGGTTCAACTTTCCTCTCAACACTCTGAGACTCACTGTTGCCTCGTGCCTGGCAGCACAACTCCCAAATCTATTGTATTCTAATGGACAATGTCCTGTGACTTACGGCATCACACACTATTGGTGGAGAGGATCTTTGGCGACTCAACTCCAAATGAAAACCATGCAATCTCCTCCCATCATGTTTTTAGAGACCTCCCTCTCCAACATATGACATGGCAGGAGATATTCAGTGATATCTGAGCTGCTTCTTTTAATATGCAGAGAAAAAAAAATTGCAAGGTCTAATGTAGTTACTGTCACTAAATCGAAAGTCACAAACACATTGCAGATTGTCTGTCTCATCTGTTGTGCACATGTAAATCACACATGACAGCACTGTCAGCTGAATATCTTAATCATGATTTGTGCCTTTCAGGAAACTGATAACTGAAGTGTCTCAGATCAGAACCTCGTGCAGTACGCTGTGTCTTGTCACAGGGCCAAGAAGAGGAAGCCAGGACAGGCATGGCTCAGCACACGCAAAACAAGCTGGACATCCTGACTTCGATTTCCTGCCTGCCAGGCCATCGGCATCCTGACACAATCCCCAGATGACCACTCACTCACTTAATGAGGAGGCAAACAACATTCCTCTGATTGTCAGAAATATAACAAAAGAGGATCCTAATAAATTGATCACATATTGTTTGTTAACTGCTTGTTAATTTTGCACAGAAACAGGGAGAGGATAACATTTTCAAGATAAGCAAGTTGGTCATGTAACTAACAACAGTGTTTGCTCTTCATAAGTAGGCTTGTGTGTGTCACTGTGACTGTGATTGATTGATTTGATTTTTGCAAAGCTGCAACAGACAGTATTGGTATTGGATTTGGGGAAAGGGAGCGATGTAGCAGCTTAATAAAATCCCTGCCATCACTCGGAGCTGCCACTTGATGGCTGAAGTGAATTATTTCCCACTGCTCAGCGTGTCATACCTCCAGTAAATCTGACATAACATGACTGATGCGAAAAGCAAAGTAAAAGTCTTACGACAGCTGGAAGGGTCTATTTCACGTCTCTGCGTGTTCAACATCAGAAGCACCACGTTGTTAAAGGGGAAACCCACAGATTTTACATATCAAAGTCTGCTTACAGGTCTTGGGGAAAACTCCTGCATATGCGTAAAAAATTGTAAAGCCTTTTGTGGCCTCAGAGGAATTTGCGTGAAATCTGATCAATCACGTCAGTTGGGGCTGAAGATATGCAAAAAAAAAAAACAAAACATGGAGATGTGGAATTTACAAACCCAGCCCACTCCTCATCTCAGCTTGAGGCTAGCAGCTCGAGGCTACATTAGCCGCAACTAGCCTAACACACCCAAATCAATGATAAGAGAGCTGCATTGTAGGTAATGTAGGCACCAATCTTTGACTAGAAAAGAAAAAGAGACAATACGTATGGTTCTGCTACATTGATTTTGATCACTTTTCTTTAAAATGACCATTGTGAGTCTGACAATGTTATCAGAGTGCAGTGCTAAATCAGTGGAGCACTCAATCATGAGTGATGGAGGGGGGGGTTCAGAAGGACTACATCACAACCTCACTCCACATTCTGCAAAGCAGTGATGCAGTGGAGCCAACAACTCCAAATGGTTCAGGGACGGCTCTGTAAACACTCTCCCTGCTGCACGATTCTGTCTTTTGGCCGACGCAGCTTCATCATGAAACTATGTGGGAATAACACAGAGCAGAATCATGGATTCATGTGAGAAGAGCAGTGTTGGCAGCCTCCAACCACTGACACTGATGAAAGTGAAAGCATGCTTAGCTTTCTTTTCTGAGGACAGAGTTGAAATATAACATGCTTTTAAAAGCCACTGAGTAAAAAGTGAGAATTCCCAGAGTCCCCTGAGCGAAGCCCCGGATATTCTCTGCTTTCTCTACAAGGACACTTACTCTGTCAAAACTGCCAATGCTTCCCATGCTTCCCAAGCGGCCCCTCATTCGGCTGGCACCCTAGTGACAGAGGTGATAACACAAAATAAAGCAAGTTCTGGAAATATAAATAGAAAAATTTAAGCAGAAATCATTTAAAACGTTTTTTGCAGTGTTTTTTTCTGTTCTTGACAAAGAGAATGGCTGGTATTGTCAATGCACCTATAACATTAATAGTGTAAGTGTTCAGTTAAGTCGCTAAGACAATAACAGATGGCAGTAGAGGTGTCAGATTGCCTAGGTCCTTCTACTAAGGAATTATTCTGCTGTCTCACTGGCAGATATGGGTCAATCCAAATCCCCTCCTAGAGTGACACAGAAACTGATACCAGTACAAAGAGAGTGCAGGGAGACATATGAATGTATACAGCACAGTGACTACATTCAGTCTAGGGCAAAGCAACAAGAGACAGAGACAGGGATAAACTTAGGGAAAGAGAGAAATGGTGAAGAGCAGGAAACAGCAATGAATTAAACAAAGATGAAATATGGGGGGTTGAAAAGGAAATGTACTTTTAAAAAAAAACCCTCTCTGCTTAGACGCACCCTTGCAAAGATGTTCTCCAGAGAGCTGGTGAGGGAGGTGCGTGCTTTATTCTTGAGGATATCAAGTTTGAAGCGACTGCTGGTGGCGGTGCCGTCTGCTGCTGCCGAGCTGTTTGCTGCATTCTGTCAGACGACAACAAAGGACACAAGAAAAATCATCACAGAAATTATTAATAAAATGTGACAGCAGTGAGCAGTAAATATACAAACCCCCATACAGTAACAGACCACATGGCCAAGGCTGCGAGGGATAGCCTACAGCTGCTGGTTGCTTCAGTAATAGTGGAACTATTGTTGGAGCTCTGCCATCTGAGTGATAATATTTAACGTGCAGCCCCTCAGGCGAGATCATGGGATAGATGTTGATAAAGTGTTTAACTTTACATTTATGTCTTTGCAGGAAGAGAGATCCAGAGGGCTGAGACATTGTTCTACATAAAATCTATACTTTTCCAGAGGCCTTTAAAGGTCTCATATTTTGCACTTAAGTACCAAAAACAATCTTTATGTAGCTTTATGTCTCCTTTCTCAGGTTTCTTTCTGCAGCTCTAGTAACAACAGGTCAATAAGGCTCTGAGTCGCTCTTATGGGACCTGATTGAACTTTTTTGACCATCTGAATTGACTTTTCTCAAGTTTCAAGGACGCTAAATTCCCCTGTGGCGATTCACACTATACCATTTTGCAGACATTTTAGAGAAAATGTTTCCATACTGGTGTTGGTTTGCAGCTGAGACCGAGATGAGAGTCAGCACCTCCAAGTCTGCAGTCATGGTTCTCTGGGTTGGGGGTGAGTTACTGCCCCAAGTGAAGCATTTCAAGCATTTTGAGCCTTTTCCTCCATAGGGTGTCTGAGCTCAGCCTTAAAGATAGGGTGAGGAGCTCTGACTCAATCTAACTCAGTTAGGCTGCATCAGTCAGCCAGTTGAGATGCTTCAGGCATCAAAACAGTGTTTAGAAAGTGTTTACCTGAGGGCCTTCTCCAATGTGAAGGTGGGACTTTTGTTTGCTTTCACAAAGGTGTCTCAGATGGAGAATCACCAGCTCATTCTCTTCTTGGTCTGACCCAGGCTTCAATCTCTGCACAAATGGACAAAGAAACACTCAAATCCCAAAATGGAAAAAAGCACTTGTTTGGAATAGATGTAGTACCTGTATAATATAAACTAGCAATGAATCCCTGAAAAACTGTTAATATGCCACTTGTTTTTCAAACAAAAAGCATGCTTTCTTTAAGTAGGGGGAAACCTTACCTGAACTCGCTCAAAAATCTCCGCCTGCTCATTGTCAGTCAGCTGGGAGAGATATTTTTGGATGGCTAGCTTCGCTCTGGGTGGGTAGAGACCTAAAAACAGAAGATAAAATAAGAATATTCTTTTATCCTGCTTTAACTCTGTGAAACAGACCGTTTCATGCATCAATATATTCATGAGTCAAGCTGACGAGAAGCACTGGATGTGTGACTGTGTTCATGTGGCTTACCTTCAATCCTCTCGCAGAGCTTGTGCAGGTCATGCATGGGGCAGGCTTCACATAGCTGGATCTGGGTTTTGTTGCTTTGTAAGGCTGCTGCTGTAGTGAAGGCCTGCTTCAAGGTCAGCATCACCTCATCTACCTGACACACACACACACAGACAAAAGTGAGATTTTAGTAGAGATTAAAATAGAAATATGTGGTTAAGAGAAGAGGCTGAAGTGATTTTCATTCAAGTCTTTTGTGTGACTCACCAGGGACTCACTGGCACACTGGAAAACGAAGCAACAATACTGACTGGGACCAGACTCTGATTGGTCCCGACAGATGAAACCAAAATGGTCGGTCTGCTTGATGCCCTGTGTCAAAGTCAAGACAAACAGGAAACTAGAATAAATCTCAGCAAGGGAAGGCCAATACAAATGATAAAACTGAAACCAAGAGCAGCATGTGTCACTGACACCATAATGGCTCCTAACATTCTCCATTTCCATTTTCCATTCAATTAGAACTGAAATGAACACTTTCCTCGTACGAGACACTACATTATCTTTATGTAGGATGTCCATTTAAAGGAATGGGATGGCATCGGGCAGTGAAAAAAGAAGCAGATTTCTGATTAAGATGTAGTTTGCCATCAAATTGAGGATTGAACATAAAAACCCTGCTGTACTGTAAAGACAGGCACTAATGCATTCGATGTCAAGGAAAGAAATGCATTAAACTAGTCTGAGCCTATCCCCTGTCTAGGACTACAGCACAGACACAAGAGGCTTTTAGTGTAAATACAGAGAGCAAAAAATAAACCAACCTGACAGCAGGATGAGATATCTTTGAAGTTCTTCTCAAGCACCACTGTTTTACTGTCTGGACTTATGAGGTTTACTTCAAAACGCCCCACCTGTGAGACGTAAAAGTGTATTTTGGTCAGACAAATTCATTCAAGAACACATACGGACACATAAAACACAATAACATGCTCATACTGTTTGTAGACCATGGATATAACTTAAGGCAAAGGGGATAGGACTGTCAAGTATCTCATAATAACAGCTACAATTATTCTGAGACCCGTTCAATGACAGAGACACAACAACACACTCACACACATCCACTCAAAAACAAGGTCAACAAGTCTGCACCAATGATTTTTCCCATAATTGACTGCTATGTTGAGTATCATATTGAGTGTTGTGCTCTAGTTTTTAAAATTAGCTTCATGAGGAAATGGGCATGGTGTGTGTGCAATGGCAGCTGGCTACACTATGCAGCCCACCTGCTTTTCATGAAGCGGCACCCATACGTTTATGTGCAGGAGTAGAACTACAGTTACAAATTCTACTCAGGAGTTACAGCCTCTTTAACTGAAGCAGTAACATGGTGCCATGCTGCCCTGTACATTATAACTGCCAGCCACATGCACATAAAAATGATTTGCTGTACTGAGAAGCTCAGCAGCTAAACCAAGCAACCGTGCAGGGAGGGTTTAAGTGACAACCTCGGCTGAGGTTCGCAAGCATTTGGTTTTCTGGTGTGACAGGTGGGATCAAGTTATTCAAGACAAGTTATGATTTGGCAGTAATAAAAAAAAACAAAAAACATCCATCTCCTTGACAAAGAAGTACACTTAAGATTCTGCCTATAAACCTAATATACACTTCAATTTTGGAGTCAATCCAAAGAGAATAAAATATCCTCATGACTCAGTTCAACTGTAAATTGTATGCTGTCCATCTACACCACAATCACACATAGTACTCATTTGTTTTAGTTCACTGCAAATAACTGTTATTCAAATATAATAGATCCCTTAGTCCAGGCAAGGCCAAGCACTTAGGGGCATACCAAGCCACAGGTTAATGAGAGACTGAGAGATCACTGCTGTTATGATAAATCTTATTAGTGCCAACGGACCAAGAGTCTGCAGTCTGCAGAGATAAGATACCACGGAGTTGCTGTGTACACTCTGAAAACCAAGACAGCAAAACTGCAACCTATCCACACTATTTGTGGAAATGTGTTTTTTCTTAATTAAAATTCCTGTACCTGGAAGAGCATGGTGCGGTTCTTGTCCGCATCAGAGGGCTGAACGTGGTTTGGTGCGCTGGCATGCCTGCGGCGTGTGGAACCCTTTATGATGCCTTCCCCTGGCTTCCTTTGCAGACTCCCTGCTAGGCTGCTGCAGCGCGTGCGAAATTCCTGAGGCTCCTCAAATCCAGAGTCCTCCAGGATACACTCAGGGAACGCTCCTCGCAGGCTGCTTTGACTGGCACTGCTGGAGAGGCCTTTACCTGTGTGTCAGACACAGGTACATTTAAGTTTATATGATGTTGCTTACACACATTATTTTTTGCTACTCTGATCTTTTCTTACCACTTGGAATTATTGGCATACAGCGCCACCATGCTCACCTTTGACCATCAAAATTTTTCAATACTGTGATAATGTGTCAGCTAATAATGGAAAGATTTACAGGCACAGCAACAGTAACTAAGGACCATGAAGCTCAAGAATGGGGTAGAAATCTACTATAAAGCTACTAAGACAGCTTTGACCTTTTATGATTGTGCTCAAATGCACTAGGAAGCCTTTACCTCCACCTCTGGTAAAGTCCTCCACTCCAGGAACTTCTGGCTCTTCGATACTCTCATTCAGAACAGAGGAGAGTGGGTCTCCTTCTTCCCCAATGAGGAACTCTACAGGGGCGCTCTCTGTAGACCCTCGCTGGCCGTTGAGCAGGCGCAGGCGCTTGCGCTCCACCTCATGCTGACGAAACTTATCGATGCAATCGTCAATGAGTGTCGATGGAGCCTTCTTGTGCCCGACTGTCACCTGGAATTTTTTTTTTTTTTTTTTTTTTTTTTTCAAATCCAACGTCATTCATTCAATGACCTTCCTTAAATGAAAACACAGCATTTATCCGTGATTTCCTACCTTGCCACAGTAAAGGACTTCAAACTTCTGGGAGTTGTAGAAGGCCTCGTCAGCTTCCTGTTTTGGCTTGGCATCTTCCTTTAGGGCTGACTTGGATACTTGGCGAATACTGCTGATCACCTCAGGGACCTATAAGAAGGGAGGAGAGAGAAACAACGGGATATGATGAATAGGAAAACATTAAAAAGGAAAATCATAACAAAAGAGACTGGGGAAGGGAGGTAGAACCAAACACCAGGGGAGATTTTCTCTGCAGCTAATCCTATAACTGAATACAACTGACATTGACACAATAACAATAACATTATTACCTAGAAAGATTCAATAAAAGTCCAAATAAAATGTCCTGCAGCCGACAGTTAATCATCCTTTGCATATAAAATAGTGCCATCATATCAATACAGATGTTTTGGACATAATTAACACAGAACAACAAACTGTGTTTATATGTCCAGTTTGTCCAGGAACCTGATCAGCTTGACAAACAAATGACTTCATGTTGTGGCTAAAAAACAGCATTTGATTTGAACAAGCATAAACTATTCAACAATAGAGACAGACTAAACACTACAACGGAGTAAGAAAAGGGCAAGCAGCCAGGGAACACCCACACTTTGTGGGACAGAACACAAAAGGAAGAAATCAGAGACTTGAAGGTCACGAAGCCTGTTTTTGCTCCGCTGTGTTAGGCAACTTGTTCAACACCTGCAGGAACAGCCATCAGACTAGGAAGTGTGTTTTTAGTTAACTTAAACAAAAAAACAAAATCAAACAAGTCAAGACAAGACAATATGAGCAAATACTTAAGCAATACTTGAGAATGTGAAGCCAATTCAGTCCCGAGACTCTTCTACAACTGAGGGTGAGGGGAAAAGAGAGCAATGAATTATTGCTGCACTAAAACTTTGGCAGAATGCTCTCTGAAAAAGCAAGAGTGCCTAGACTCAGGGCTACAGCCAAGGTCAGCCAAATACTGTGTTTAAGGCAACAATGAGTGCTAAAGCAAACAGTGGCTCCACACACTGCACTCATCTCCTATGCTAACTGATAAGAGCCAAATGCTGACTGTTGAGCAAATATATTTATAATGTAGACTAAGGAGGGAAGTTATGTAACTATATGCCTCAGAGGTGTGACAAGAACTGCATGGAAGCGAGAGGGCAGACAAACAGGAAAGCAAAGACTGTGAGTCAAATAAAAACACCCTGACAAAGTCTGTCCCTGCTCTTCACAGAAGCCCGTTCATGTGTGAGACACAGAGATGAAATACATGTCCGCCATATTGCTGCTGTGGAAACACGAGCTATTTTAAAGCCCCGTTTTTCCAAGTCCCTGCCTTCCCAAGGGTTGTCGTCGCCCATGGCTGCTAACAGAGGACTGTATTGAGATGAGAAAGAAGGCAGGTGGGGGTCATACATACACAAGCCTTCTTTTCACTCGAACAAACCTGTGACATTTGATTGATTTTCTAACTGTTAGCTGATTTATTTTTCAGGGTCTTTTGAGATCCAGCAAACTTCAAGCTGTCAAAATAAATGTCCAATAAAGGCACAAAATAACCTGAAACATGTCATTTACAAAGTGTGAAGCTTTGTGGGTTAAAGGGCAGTTCTGCATTGGCAAAAGCCAGTGTTGACACTACAAGGTCGAGATAATTTCAGTGGCTCAGATTCACAGCTGCACCGTCTGGTCTGTCACGCAATTAGGCCCGTGTCCTATACCACTGTATCACTAAGGATAAAATGACAGCACTGTCTTAACATTTAAAGGCACTGCTAGATTATACATGAGTAAGATGACGCCACAGCACCATTTGATCTGATTAATTATTTGTAGTCTACCCAATACTGAGACAGTAGAGGTGCTCATTCCTTGGGTGGAGACAGGCACGGGCATGCAGAACATCAGGCCATGTGCGTTTCACTAGAAGCTTATTCAAAACGTAACCTCTCCAAAGGTCCCTCGGGTTAGTTTTAAATGTCTGATTTTTACCTCTCATTGCCTGGCTTGATAAAATAATATCAGTGCTGCTGGTTGTGATCCAAAGCTCGTCTACATGAACACCAGCAGCCAAGCACGGCTTTAGAGCTTAGGAGAACACAAACACAAGGATTGTCCTCTCTGAGTCCTGAGTGCATGGCTCATGTAATGTCAAACCTCCCTCCAATGGGCCCTAATTACATCTGGTCAAACAGTCACTGGCGCTGAGTTCAGCTGTCCTTATCGGCACCATTAAACCAAACCGCAGGGCAACATCGAGAACCCAATACAGGATCTGCGATTAGGCCTAATTAGACCTGTTTTAGAGACACACGGGTTATCACTGTGTCAATAGAAGATAAGGATGGAAACAGACAGAGACAGAGAAATAGAAGACAGGTTTCCATGTCAGACCAGTAGCAATACAAGATTACACACTTTTCAAGTTATAAGTAATCAGTGCATGTTCTTGTGCAGTTACTCAAAATAAATAAAAGACACAGAATTTAAATATGGCTGAACGTTCGAAAAAAATTCTGATTTCAACAAACAAAGAAGTGAATCAGAAGCTATAATATATAAGCAACTGAAGTTGTAAAAGTTGCTTTTTATGAAACCTTCAATATAAATATTGTTGCTTCAGTACACAATACAGTGTTTATGTGCCTAGAGCCTTTTGAGGATTGATTCTGAAGGTTGTTATGTTTGTATCTTCACCTGCTTCTGTCCTCCCAGTGCTTTTCCATGTGTCTGAGGGCAAATTGTGCGCCTCAGTTAAACAAAGTTTATGTCACAACTTAAAACAAAGCGAGACAAAGGCTCTTGTGTCACCTTAACACGGGGCGGGAGCTCATATCATGGCTGGAAATCGTGGTGCGTGAAGGCAGCAGTGAAACAAACTGGCTTTTCCTTTCCTTCTGAACTTTGCATCAAATGACATGTGATTTTTTCCATGTGTGTGTGTGTGTGTGTATTATGTCATTCTAAACTGACCAAACACAGCCAGTTCTCTGTTCATACAAGTTTACTCTCATGCTTTGTTTACAGTCTAACAGGAACTTAATTAATCCTGTGATTGCACTGTTACTGCACTACAAATCTAACCAGATACAACTGCAAATAATAGAAATGATTGACTGTGACAGTGTTTTGTGATAATATGAAATCAAATGTGAGCAATATTTTCAAGAGCAGTCATTGTATCCTTCCTTGGATGTGAGATGGGATGATATTTGCAGCCAAGGATGAAGGCACTCCATCGTGACAACCTGATGAGAATCTATGGTCTTTCATGACTTGTTTAACGAGAAAGGTGACCATGTTAGCAGACAGTGACTGGAGCAGATCACCTGTCCTGGCTAACAACAGTAACTGTGTGTGTGACAAAGAACAAGCTTGTCAACACCACACAATGCCAAAGAATGAAAAAACTCCTTATGATACTTCCTATGATAAAGTTTACAATAATGACCTTTTACCCCAGTTTAGCTTCAGAGCACATACCGTTTCTTCAATTCTGACTTTGACAGTCAAGTACATCACTCTTGGCCTGACTTGGCTCATGAGCAAATCCCATTGTCACTACCTCTCACTGAAGGATGAATAGCACTTGCATGTCAGCTGTGGGTCACCCAGTGAGAGAGTCCGTTATGGTCCAGGTCCAAGTCAGAGCAGAGGTGGCTTGGGAATATACACTATGCAGGATCAGACTGTGTGTTACTGGCTTAATAATAGCAATACTAAGTTGAGTCAGTGTTAAATTTGTGTTGCCATGAGAGACTCACTGAAGATGTAAATCAGTGTCCCACGCTCTTACAATTAAACTCTAAACAACAATGTTTAACTTACAGTTTATTATTATTCTGACAAAAATATATGCATGGCCTGTTGTGTTGGACACACCAATAAAGAGTCCAGTTATAGCTGACTCTTTAACAGACAAAGGGTTAAACCTTATGCATAACCAATTACAGCTGGATCAAAAACCTTTCTAAGAAGATCCAAGGACTAAAGTTGTCTTTCGAGTTAAGGAAGTCTGACTTGATTTTCAGTGCCCAGCTTTTTAACACAAAGGAACATACAACCTTGTCTTCATTTTCCTTTCAGCATTTCCTCAAGTTCAACTCAACGTTTTTTATTTTAACCTTTCACATCTTCTGGAAACAGACCAGACGTCTTTCCCATGGGTTTGCACAATGTACCCCTGTGGTCTCCACAGCTAATAATAGATTTGAAAACATGCCTGTCGCCCAAAAGTAAAGCAATCATTTTTCATGTCTTAAAAGTCAGCTGGGATGAAGAGAAAATCCACAGTAGAACAATGAGAATGAGAATGTTTATGTATCATAAACAGAAAATACTTTAGAAATAATCAAATAATCAGCAATGACTTTAGCAGGGTGTAGTGTATGGCAGCACCATACTGCTAGAATAACCCATGCATACCACATGGTCCACCTTGCACATGTTCCTAGCTTCCTGGCTGCCAAACCAGTTTTTGTTGCGTAACAATGCTGAATGAGGTATGTTCAAAATGCCTTTCTGCCAGCTGCAGACACTGAGATCCAAGTACAGAGGCCAGATGCCTGGAAAGTGCTACTGCCTTGAGCTTGTTGCGTCTTCTCCTTTCAGTTTTGACGAGCAGACACGGTGCTTGCTCAGTTCCTGCACATGCCACAAGGAACATGATACAAAGCACGCTGGTTTGAGACTGATGCATAACGTGTGCATAATACGATATCTGTTTGTGAACATTTTGTTTGAAGCTTTCCTGATTCATTGCTGAAGCAAGAACAACATTAACAAATGTAGCATTTAGACTTGTGTTACAGCACTTTAAGAATCATGGAGACACAACCCTAAACCACATGATTCATGTGTTTACAGAAAAAAACTTCACTAACACTAACTCTCTGGTATCAGTGCCACTAGGGTGAGTTCTTGAGCATAGTGTCTAACATACAGTATGATCTAAACTGCATCTCAGCAAAGACCAAAAAAAAACACGACTGCACATCAATTTTCAAACACTGCCTCCCACCTTCCTGATTTTTGACTCTTTACCACATTTTGGTTTATTACTCAAGAGTGGCATGCTGATCAGCATGTTAATGTGCTGACTCAATATTGTGCCTATAGAGTTGTTGTTGTTATCACATCATGGGCACCAGAGAGATGTCTGATCCCCCTTAAGGGGAAAAACACTGAGATGGATTAACTTTGCCAAAAATCCAGGATGCTTAGTTCATCATCCTCACCCACCGCTGGCCTAAATACTTAATACCAAAGCAAACATGTTTGGGCTATTGACTTATCTATTGTGTGTTTGAGATTTAATGACATAGTTGTCACCTTAAGAAGATTTTCAATTGCAGGATATTGCTTTGTTTTGTGTTTACACTCAAAGCAAGACTCATAAAATATAGATGTATGGTCCTTTTTGACATAATGTAGCTTTATAAATCCTATACATACTTTTATTTTGAAAACCCTTATAAGTTTACTATTAAAAAAAACATTGTGTAGGAAAACTGGACATTTGAGCAGGATATGAGAGGTTATTTAAACACCATTTTGGGTTTCCTGAAATAATATGCATTTTTAAAAGTGGATGAGAAAATAAGAGCATCAGTAGTGTATACTGATG
The DNA here is from genome assembly GCA_038496675.1 of Rachycentron canadum. NCBI lineage: Eukaryota > Metazoa > Chordata > Actinopteri > Carangiformes > Rachycentridae > Rachycentron > Rachycentron canadum. Next base: position 7,466,600 of record CM076658.1, read on the forward strand.
CTCTTATTTTCTCAGTCAGTTGTCCTTGGCATGAGGTGCACCCCCCTATTGATCTTGGTACCCTTGAAGGGGCATTTTCAGCTCCTGACTGGGCCTACCTGGTTGGGGTCGCAGGCCTTGAAGACGTGACAGGACATCTCGGACTCGGGGTTGTCAGGCTGACCCCGCAGGAGATAGGCAAAGTAGGTGAGGTCATTGCTGTTGTGAATGAAACGAGAGATGAGCTGCGCTTTGTGCTCGAATATGAAAACGGAGGAGTTGTTGCTGCTGGAGGGGACACATCGGACGAGAGGGGGGTTGAGGACCAGCTGAACTTCTCTCGGCTGCGCCGCGGGGCCGCAGTCGCTCTTCTCGCTCCTCCGGCGGATCTCGGCCACCAGCCACGGCAGCATGGGCAGGGTGGTCCGCCTGTCCAGCGAGGACCAGCCGATGTAAGTAAGCGAGAACCTCCTGTCGGACCTGGGAGGGTTGTTCTCCTTCTCATCCTGACTCTCCATGTCGCCCCTGCAGACTCTCGGCCGAGGCTCGTTGACAGCTGTTGAAAGACTAAAGACACTACTTTAGAGAACAATAGCGATGTAGCATTCCCTGCAGCCGAGGCCGGGTTGTTGGTAGTTGTGGTTTAGTTTGCAACAGTTTCCATGTCCACATCCACAGTGAAAGTTCACACAGCGACGCGATTAGCTACGTGCACAACATGTGCTCGCCCTGTGGATCAGCTGCAGCTCTCCATGTCACCCAAAACCTCTCCGATGGACTGTTTCCCTTCAAGGATTTCAAGTCAATTCACTTATGTGGTTGTGTGTTTGCAGTTTGCTCCCCTGCTCTGTTCCTCCACTGTTTGCATGGGCAGTGAGTCAAACGCTTAACAGTCCTGTACTGTACTGTCCCAGCCAGGCTTGCTTGCTAAAACGTGGCTCTGGATGGCTCCTGTGTAAACACAAGTCGCCCAGAGAAATCAGATTTCTTTGACGTTGCTCCTGAGCGCATAACGGAGGCGACGCATGTGCACAGTCCCAGCCCTAGGATCCCGTCTCTGTACACCTCTTCTGGCACGGTCGCACTTTTCTTTCTCGGCGGTCTATTAAAATGCATACATTGATGTTTGTTTATCGCCTTTTAGTGCAACCTCCCGTCTGTGGGTGATCCTTTCTTCCACAACGCCTTGGAGGCGGAGCGGCTGTGCGCGTTGACGACCCGCCCAACCCAACCATCCCATGTGCTGGGGGAGTGGGCAGGGGCAGAGCCGCTCGGTGAAACGTGACAGGACGACGCTCCGCCTCGATCTATGTTGGCAGCACAAGGATCATATACAACAGTTCTCAAGTGTGTATGAACTGTGCTGAATCACAGCTTTGAACAGCTGTAATAACATCTGATTTGCATCGTGCACACGAGGAGTCCCATGCACCACCTGCCAAAAATCCACCTATCCCAAAAATAGTAGCTTTGCCATATATAACCTCTCAACAAGGCAGTGGCCCCAGAGCTCTGCAACCTATCAAACAGCACTACACTGATCATGATGCGCACATTTTTACTATAAAGGTCTTTCATGTTGCAGGCAGGTCACCAAATAGACACACACTGAGGCTCAGACCCACAGTTACTGAAATCCTAAGGTTGTATTTTTTTGTTGGTTGTTTATTGAACGTTGTCATCATATTAAATCGATTGTCCAATCAATTGCTGTGAGAATGGTAAAAAATAAAAACTAGTAAAAAAAAATTCATAATCATGCACAATCTGCTCACTGGATAATTACAGCACCCCTCAGGTTGCTGCAGACTCTCTGGACCCCCCCAACAAAACGCCTATAAATCACATTTCACATATATCTACAAAATAGTGTCTCAACATTATTTTTCTGTGGATTCTGCATATGTAGTTAGATTGTAAAGTATGACATTCATTTATTGTTAGTAATAATTAGAAATAACACAAATTTACTAATAAACTGATTTGTTTTTACAGCCTCTTATCATTAAGGTTTCTAACCACAGCAGCCTTTATACTTCATTGGGCCTGTCAAGAAAGGCACATACCCATTAATTTTCAATAGTTTTTTTTTTTTTTTTTTAAATATATTTTGATACTTATCGGCTATATTTTTCCAGTGACCCACCAAGAAAATTCCCAATGGCTAGTCTGGCCTTGCATGTCGCTGTTGCATCACATCCAAGTGATGAATGAAGAAGAAAAAAAGGAAAAGAACAACTCAGAAACACAGTAAGCATTTAAGTGTTACTATTGGAACTACAACTAGCAAATGTCTTCACAGAAATTAGCATAAACCACACCTGAGGCTTTTCAAACTAATAACTGTATGAGAAGGTGGATAGGAAACCTATCTGAAGCTATATAGCAAACAGGATGCGGATGTGTAGTTAGCTAATCGCAATCTCTTACCCTTGAAAAAAAAAAAAACACACACACCAAAAAAAAAAAAACCAAAACCAAAAACACCAGAATTGTTAGCAACAGTTGTTTTTGCAATTGCAAACAAATGTAGTACAGTTGGAATATTTGTCAGGGTTTTGCAGTATTAGCAGAGTGGGTATACACTACTACATGTCTCAAAACTTTAATATATCTGAATAAGTTAATGGAGGAGTTACACTGAAATCTTGGCATTCAAAGTGACAACAGGCATTTTCAGCTATTTTAACAGCTGGAGTAAATCCTACGAGATTTTGAAATCAGTGAAAAAAAAAACTGAAGTGCAAAACTGACAATAGACATTTGTATCATTCTGAGACAGCTGACAGACAAACATCTGGCTCAAGCTGTTCTTCCAGTGGTTTCATGTAAACTGGGGTGTAATTGTGAGAGGCACTTAGGTGTGCTTGCAGCCATCACACAGTCTCCATAACAGCTGCCATCTCCTTGAACTGCTTGTGAAAGTTCTGCAGATAATACAAACAAAAAAAATCTCAAAATCAAGCCCGTAATAGTAAAAAATTACACCTGCGACGCTAAACGCTAAATACTGACCTGAAACTGTGGAATGGTCATCTCAAAAGACCTCTGACAAATTTGTCCAGAGGGCTCAACTATCTTCAGCAGTAGAGTCACATATGGGGAGTTGAAAGATCGGCAGGTGTCAGAGCTCACTGCCATGCCGAGCTTCCACTGTATGTCCACTAACTAGACAGATACAGAAATAGTTCAGGTCATCAGTTCAGGTCATATGAAAATGAGTAACTGCTTTACTGCATTAAGTGTGGACATACCTGGCCGATGCTGAGTGTGGCCTGGACCTGCTGCTGAGTATGGACCGTTGGGCCATGTTCACTCCACAACCTGTGCAACACCTGAAGGGAAGCTTTGGACCACTTGTTACTGCCTTCTTCCAGCCTTGACACAAGATCGTCTCCAGAGAGGTTGTTCTTTCCAGCTGACCTGTTGAAATAAATTCTGTCACTCCTTACACTAGAACAATGTTGTATGCATGACCTTTACCTTTTGACAAGCTAAATATAAAATAAATGTGCAAAATATGCAGCATTTATCAAATTAATAATGAAACGAGAGGGAAAAAGCAGGGTGAAAGATACCTGAATGTTAACAAAAAATATCTGACAGTGTTTTGCAGAGCTTCGTGGTCAAGTCTGACTCCAGCTCTCTGAAACCTCTGCCCAGAAGAAGGAAAAAAGCAAAACAAAAACAAGTAATGAAAGAGGAACTTGGCAAGATGGGCTACTATACAATTAAAAAAAATTCTAAGGAAATATTGACTCACATCAGAGATTTCAGCTGAATCTACTCCTCTAGTCTGCCCTTGAAGATAAGTCAGAATGTGCTGACACTGTGGAGATTATAAGATTAGTTATCAGAACCACAGCACGACCTCTATGGCAACAACACTACATCCTGCATGCAGTGCAGGGCTGGCAATAGCCATTCGGTGAACACTATTGCATTGTATTTACTATGCAGTTGTATGTCACACTGAGGGGTTTCCGCCATATGAACTTCATCCTGCAGCAGATCTTAAAAACCTGACGTGTGAAGCATGTATGCCTGTGGTAATTAAAGAAATACTACTGGCCAACAACAACAACATAAAATATGGCCTGTGTGGTTTCTCTCTTCTGTTATGCCTTGCTTAACTCTTAAATAATTAACTATTAAAAAGGACTGTAGTGTAGATTTAGTTGTCTTTTTGGAAAAATGTTATTTGCCTTTGACCTGCATAGGAATATACACAACTTGAGCTAAAATATACTCACTGTGTCAGCTAACAGATCTGGAGAAAGCCTACAGATGCTGTCCACAAGTTTGTCGGTGCCTAAAATGCAGAAGTGAAGCAAAGTGAATTCATTTATCGCAAAGTTTCACACATGTTTCTGCCACCTTAACCACTGGTCTCAAGATACTCATGGTGGCATGTGAGTCTATGGTAATTATAGTACCTCTCTCACTCTCTTTACAAAGCAGGCAACTCTAACTGCAACAGCATCTATATATTAAAAAAAAAAAATACAACTTACAAATATACGGGTAATTTTATCCCATTTTAACTTAAGAAGTCTCAGTAGAAATATATTGTTTTATTTTCAAAACTTTATTCAGTAAACACATGTAACACATTCAGGACAGTGACGGGGGAAAGTGCTACAGGACAATGAGCAGAGCCAACAAATAAATATAGAATATCACCCAATAACTACTAGAGAAGAAAATAATTAATTCATAAAGTAATAATTTGTTAATTTAAATGGGGAACAACATACAAGTTGCACCTGTTTCAGTTATATTTAAAGCTAACGTACCTCAGTGAGTGTATGCTAACACACAGGAGACGCTAACTGGTGCTAAGGTTGTGCACAGGTGTAGCAGAGGTAACTAGTGAGGGTCAGGATAAGGTTAAATCATGTTTAACCATCTCAGAAGACGACTGGTTTGGGTTGTGGATGGGGTTTGGTTTAGATTCAGGAAAAGGTAAAGAGGAACACTCACTCCCCGGCTAGCTACAGTGTTTACGGTAACGCTAGCCTGGACGGTGTCGAGTGCTACTCCATTAGCCTAGCTTACTCGTCTGTGTAGTCAAACTAAAATCTACTGAAACAACATGTGATAACGTGTTCGCGAAAGTAAAACCCACCATATAATTCCTCTGCTGCTGGCATCTTCTCTCAGTCAGTCTGCAGGTTTGACAGCAGTGGCCCTGTTACCATCTCTGAAGAGAGATGCTAACATTATTCTTCTTTGTGTTCATTAACGGGTTGTAAACCGTGGTGAATAAAAGAGCACACTGCCCCCTACTGCACCGGGGTGTCTCCTCTGTCAGGCTCCTCTAAATATATAACATGAACAGGGATTTGGACAGATGTGGTTACCTGGATTTCCCTGTCTTCCTGATCCATGTATACAGACTCATTGATCCCCCTTGTTTGTTCAGGGGGTCCCTCATCCTTTGCCTTTGCTGTAAATTATTTAACTTGGCTTTTTAAAGTCTGTCTGAAAACTCACATGCCCATATCTACATTGAAATAGTTATGGATTGCAGTCATTGCTCCTCTTTAAAACTCATCCCTTTTCCTAGTGTGTTTCTAATGTAAATGTGTGGGAGACAAAATCCACAGTCACTCATCGCAAAAAAAAATTATAAGTTAAATTAATACACCAGAAATGCACAAATCACAAGGATATCTTCAGTCATTTTAGTTCCAAATTACCTATTTTTTGGCAATGTTTCCATGCTTTAACTGTTTTTTAGTTCAATCCAGAAACTCTCGGCCAAAATGCTGCAGCATACAGTGCACCGCCACCATTTACTGATTTTACACAGGAGGATGCACTTGCTCAGCTGTTTTTTCTTTTAGCTTGCAATAAAGTGATTCTCCAACAGATGGAGCAAGTGCACTGATCCAAATGGAATGAAAAGATGTGTCGATATTAAAGGCTGATGATCCCCATGATGATCCACATTCAGAGATTTTTCACCCCTCCTGGACCTCTGGCAATATCACAACTGAATCAGATGAATATGTTAAATTAAAAAGTTAAATTATAATAAGTCATAATATTTAGGATTTGTTGAATGGTCCCTTGTTTTCATTATGGATGAGGGATTGGGTTTTTTACAAAAGATTATTACACAGATTTCACATCTAATTTATTCCCATAATTTGCACTTTTATTTTTAAGGTGTGCCTGCCTCATGAGGTATTATAGGAAGGAGTCTTGATATATTTCAGTGATATCACACAGAACAAGCATTAAACACCCCTCCTACATATGGCTCATTGGCCTTGTCTGAGGAAGATGAGGACCTCATATCTGACTGTATTTAAACTGAAAACCAAATGAACGCAAAAAACTCTCTCTTTTCAGATTAAGAGTCCAGAAGTCTGGTTCTAAGTTTCAGTCTCCTTGAAGTGGGTGGACGAAGTTCAATGCTTTCTTTACTCAAGGTAAAGAATTTAACTTAATGTTCTGTAAAGACTGACATTAAGAATCCCTTGGACCATTGCAGACAGTGGGTGTAAAAGTGTCTCAATATAAGGTTTCATCGAGTAAATGTAGTGGACTTTAAGTGTAGTAAAACTAATGATTTAAGACAAACAGATATGATCACCCTCCACTTCCTTTTAGAGTACAATGTGCTAAATAAACAATAGAAATCAAAATCTTGCCTGTATGGAAACTATAGAGAGTTTCAGTGAAAGTTGTAAGGTGCCAAAGAGTATTCATAGATCTATTCATATTTTTAAAATAAATTTGTAATTCCTGCTTCGACACATGGCTCAGAAAAACCTGTTAAATTGTTCTTCTGTTCTAATATTAGAGTGAAAAAGCTGTGATTGTAAATGTAGCCAAGTTGTTTGTGGTGGCTAACAGTCAGTGAGGAATCTTCAAAACTTAAGAAACCTCTCAATTTATGAAAAAAATCTACAACTCTTCAAATCCAATATTAGTCAAAGGAACCTATAATCAGAAGCATCATAATTACCACCCCACCACCAAATTGCTGCTTTCCATCTTGTTACATTCTGTCTTGATCTTACACATTGGCATCAGTTACAGAGATTGAAGTTAGTGGGACTCAGCCGCTTTTGGCTGAGTCACCCGTTCGCCGCATGCGAGCAATGATCATTTCCTTTGAGACCCTCTTGCAGTCCTTGGCCAAACCCAGAAAGCACATGATGTCTATAAAGACAGTGGAGAGATTGAGCTTCCAGCCAAACTCACTGGCAGCATAGTCAAAAGGGAATGTGTGATGGTAGTTGTGGAAGCCTTCGCCTGAAATCAAAAGAGGACAGTTTGTTCACAGGCATACAGGTATACAGTATGAAGATATGAATCTGTCCTTACATGATGAATACATCACATGATTTTGGAGAAGTAATAAACACCTATTAGCAACATGTAATTGATAATTAAATTCTAAAGACTTATTTTTGGATTTAAAAATCTTAAAGGTTTACTGTCATGTAATGTAACTAACAAGTCCCCACAATCAGCTTTGGTAAAGCAGTTTTTGCAATGGTACAGGTGTGGCCTAGATAAATGAGCTATGAATCCCATGAAGTATTACAGCAGAAAACAAGCTTAATGTCCGTTGCCAATATTGCTAATAAAGTTTCAGTTGAAACTCTACAGAACTTGATGGATAATTTTAATTCTTTTGTCCTATAATAGAATTGTATCTACTTCAGTGTTTTTTCCAGATTGTAATGAGAAAACATTCTGAATATGCTACAACTTGCAGTGGAAATGTCTCTAGAACAAGCTGAGCTGCTGAATCTTTGCTCCATTTACTAAATAATATATTTACTGCAGCTGCTTTGGGTGCTTAGGAACAAGGAAGTAATGTTAGAAAACAGTAGTAACCAGTTAAAATGGCACTAAAAACAAGGTGAAAATGGACTCACAGATTTTGTTTCCTGTATAAAATTTCCATTTCCTCACAGTTTCTAGAGCGTTCATTTGTTAAATGGAAAACAAAAATTTTGCTTAAAAGCTTGACAGATCAAACAATGTTAATTCTATTACGCTGCCACTGTTGTTGACATAAGAAGAAAAGTTTTCGACTAGTGATAAAAAGATAATTCAAATAACCCTCAGTTGCAAATATGCATGACATTACACAAAATGCATACAAGGTCACATTATAGTATAAAGACATTACTGTAGGAAGATTATAGTGGATAGTGAACATGCTGTTTCCTTACCTACAGCACCAAGAGAAACCAGGGGGTTTTCAGCTGGGTTAATGGTCTTGTCATAAGGCCTGTCACCCCACAGGTGCGCAGCACTGTTGACCAGCCAGGTGCCATGGAGCATCAGAACGTATCTCAGGACTCCAGGGATGAAATATGCCACAACCAAAGATTCACCCCAGAAGTACCAGGGCACTAACGTGGGGATTAGGAAGCAAAGGGTCACCACAGACAGCTTGTAGTACCTAAAATAAAAAAATAAATGATACATAAACAGTTGACAGTTTTGCAGACATGTCAAGTATGAAGATTTTGTCTGATACATGGAAGAAAGATATAATGGAATAATCATTTTCACAGATGAGCAATGTCCTATCAGGAGACAAGATTATTGGGTAACAGTGATGAAGCACCAGCGCTCATGAAACCGATAAGTCTCAGTAAATAGCCTGAAGTGACTGCAGCTGATTATATATTTAACAAAAAACAGCAGTAAACAAAGACAAACTGTTTAGTGTTTGCTCACCTTTTTTGGAACATGACCACTTTATCTGCCTTCAGGTCTGACATATCTATTTTTCGGCCCTTTTCAATGACGCTGGGATGCTTTCGGCAGAGCAGCCAACCAACGTGGGAGAAGAAAAAACCCCGTTTGGCATTGTGGGGGTCTGCATTTGTCTCGGAATACTTGTGATGTACACGGTGGTCCCTCGCCCACTCGTATATATCATTCTGCACACACAGAGACAGAAAATGAGAGGATTACGTGTTGCATCCAGAGACATGCATCAAAGCTTCACATCATCAGATTAAGGTCAGGGATCATATGCCAAAAAAAATGAAAGCATTTCACCCAGATTATATAATTTTTGCCAAAATCATTGGCCACACACTTATTTGATGAGCAAATGGTACCATTGCCACTTTCATTTTGATAGTAAATGCTAAAACAAGTAAATATGGTGAATATAAAGAATAAGATTGCTTAAGATTCTGTAGAATTTTTTTGTCTATTTTACCTGAAAGGCCATAGATTGACCAAGAGCGAGGAATACTCGCAATGAAAGAGAAGCCTTAAAGGATCTGTGACTCCATAATCTGTGTGCCCCAACAGTCACACTGAGTCCAGTGTAGACGTACAACAATGCAGCTGGTAGAAAAAGTGGAAAGACAGATATGTTAGTCACTGTAAGGTTCTTTTCATTACACATATTCAAATTATTTAGCAGTTTAGCTACTACAACTGAAATGACCATACTTCTAATTTGAAACATACAATGAACTTCATCAAGCTCAGGATGTATGTACTGCAGTTTGCAATGATCACACAATATCAGGACATCCTGACCGTGGTCTGCAGGGATTTACAGGGAGAGAGAAAAAAAGAAAACTGCAAAATGCTGCAAAGCTAGTATTTACTAAATACTTACATAATGCGAGAGTTAAAAATGATGCAGATGGAATGAGAAATAGTCCATAAACTGCACCCATATGTAAGAGGAACATCAGTATAACATTTCTCCACACCACCACTATTGGTGGTCGGGGATCCTCATTATCATTAAAGGTGTTGTCAAATGCATCATCCACCTCCGATAGTTTGGTCATGAAATTTCCATTTTCTTGCTTGCCAGCATGAAGAGTCTTGGTTTCTGTTTGAGTCATTTTGCTGTCGGAAGAAAAAGACATGATGCTCAGAAACAGAGAGGAAGGTGCAGCAGGTGGCTACATCCTGGCCATCTCTAGATCCCCTCTAAAAGTGATTTGCACAGTGGGTTTAAGGTTTAAAATGTGTGGCACTTTGTTAGTGCGCATGTGCAGTTAGTGAGATAAAGAACAATGCACAATAACATGTAGTTTGGAAGACAGTGGAACAGTGGAACAAACAAGATTTGACTGTATAACATAATGCATACATGGAAACTTGGAATGGATAAACAGTTATATCAACTAACTGTAGTACCAGTAAAAACCTTTTATCTCACTTTTGTGATTTAAAATAAATTATGGGAGCTATCCTTATGATTTTTCTAACACAGACTGCTGACAACACAATATTAGCTCCAGATAAACTTTGAATTATAGCCTACTGTATATTTTCCCCTGAAGGACAATGGAAACGCTTCAGAAAGGGATAAACTTTGGAGCCAGGGCCACTTCCCACCAGCAAACACAGGTTCATTTTTTCTTTTTCTATTTCTTTAATATTCGCCTTAGAAGCCTTAAAGACCATATATAAGCCACATAGTTTCAGGCTTAAAGTGTTGTCATTTATGAAAGCAAGCACAAATGCCCAAAAAGATGCCCAATTTATGACACCAACTTAAATTGCAGTGCGAGTTTAGCCGTTCTGTTCTGTAATCAATCCAGACATTTGCTTTCTCTGACATGATAACATTATTTTAATTGTTATAATTTAATTACTTGACAGTTGATTTTTTTTTTTCCAAAAGGGGATCAAGATATAAGCAATTTGTCTGTGTGGTAATATGGATGTTATTCGTAGGGGAAATTGACTGTAGCTTCTTAATCTGATTAGTTTGATTATAAATGTCAAGCATGATTTATATCAGGAAAATCACCAGCACTGAAACAGACAGGCAGGTGAGCTCTGAGGTGAGAGATTTATTATTATTATTATTATTATTATTAAGATGAATAAATCTATGCAAAGCTAACATTTTGAGATAATGTTACAACACAATTGTTCTGACTTGTTCTGAGATCTGAAGATGAGAATAAACAGGGACACCTACTGGGTTCCTCTGGAGCCATAAGCCAGGCCACGTAGCTGATCACAAATCCAATACCGCCACAATACCATCGATTTTCGACCTCATCTACAGAAAAAGTGTGCCATTCAATTCAATTCAGTTTCGAGGCTGAATCTACTCACGGAGTGTTCAACAGCCTCAGCCAGGCTCAAGCTGCTGCGGGTCCTGAGGGACGCAGGCGAAGATGAAAAGTAAAGATAACGCCACTACGTTGATCCCCGGTTATTGAAGTGCTCTTATTCTTCAGTCCGGCGTCATTTGAAAGTAATTGGATGGGAAAAATGATACCTCCGGCTCTGAACATCCCATGGCTGTTATCTTAGGCTAAGTGATGTTTACCCCCCATTTAATGTCAATTTTTAGCGCAGTGTTTGGTGAGTAAATTTGCATTTTTTTTTAACACAACATGGTAAAACGGTTTTTCCCAAGGCGCTGGCCTCCAGTTATTTTCGTTTTAATCTGACTCATTGCTCAGCTGTAAACCACACTCTGGACAGGCCACCATTACAGGATGGGGATATTTGGTAAGGCCAGAACAACAGGAAATGCAAAGGTGCCTTAGGGGGGCTCCATGGGGCCCATGGACATGCACAGAAACATCCTAATAATCTGAGGTCCCCTGTATAAACAGCAGAGTGCCAAGGTGTAAGGGATGAGCAGAAGTTTGATGTAAACTCGGTGGACGGCTGTGTGTAATTTTATAAACTGAAATTAAAAGTTCACCGTCTTAAACAGCTATGGACAAGACTGGCTGCTACTGTGGACTTAAAGTGCTATATTGGGATCTAATTTACATTAATTCTACAAATAAAACACGTTTCCTTAATTGGTTGTTTCATTTTATTTTGCACACTACTGTGGGAAAAATCTGTTGTGTTCTGCCACTGAAGTCCCAGATCACTGGACCACATTTATAAGAAGTTTTAGCAAAATTTAGTGTCCAAAATTGATCAGGAGTCAGAGTACAAGGCAACAAAGAACTTTAATGCTGGCATCAAAGAAGAGCAATTCAAACTGCACACAGGTTACACCAGAAGGACTCTGGGGCACACTTGAATGTGCCTCTTCTTTTATTCTCTTGGGATTGCTGGTTCCACGCTTACTAACCAGCCCCTTTTAACATAGACTTTAATACACCATTATTTTTGTCTGGGCTTCTAGGTACTTTCCAAACATCCAAAGCCTCTCTACATGTTCACACATTTCCATACATGTTCAGTCACGTCTTTTTTTTTTTAAATAATGCAAACACACTTTCTATCAAATCAATAGAGTGTAATGAGTGTGATTATTTCTAACACAATATGTGCATCAAATCATATATATTTTTGTGAGGTTTACATAAGACATGATTGGAAAAACACTTTAAAACAGTAGTTTAACATATTTCTGCTTACTGAATCACACAACATAGTCATCATTTTTGTCTTCTTCAGCGCATCACAAGTCTTCAGCCAAAAATTATACCACAACACAATAATGACGACAGCAGAGATCCAAAAGTATTTTAACTTTACAGACATCACAGAGTTGATTGGGATAAATATTAAATTTTATTTTTAAAAAAAGAAAAAAGAAAAGCAAACCTTTCAGTACTTTCTTTGAACACTCTTCCTGATACCCTTGCTTAATATCTCAAATAGTATATTTATGGTACACATAAGGATGAGGTGAAAAAAAATCTAGTAGAATTTTGAATGGAGCGCTGCTAAATAAAAAGTTGATATTGCTACAGGTCAACAGGCTGCATCTCTGTGTCCTCTCTGTGTCTGGTGAGGGGCTTGAGCATGTCACCCCCTACCACATGCCACAACAGATACCCAAAAAGTAACCAGTGGTGGAGAAAATATTTATAGTATTAACTTGAGTAAACGTGTTTAGTCACATTAAGTAGGAACAAATGAAATAAGCACAAGGAAATAATAAAGCAACATTGCAAACACTGTATATGTTGAAATAACAGATTAAAACAAAGAAAGTGAGAGGATGTAACATTTGAGAGAGTAAATAACACATTATTTGATTTGAAGGTGTTACTCAGTTTCATGCACTCATAGGATTTTCTTTAATGTTAGCAAACTTTAGCCAACAATGGCTGTTTGCAGTCTTTGTGAATCCCACTACTATTTCAACGGCTTTGCATTTGAACAAAATGTTAAACAGCAGTTAAGCACTTAGTGTAATACAATGATTGTCATTTGTAGCTGCAGTGGCTGCTGTTCAGCAAAGATTACATAGCTTTCATTTTCATTCAGTGATTATAATGATTTCATAGGAAGAAATCATGTATTTTTAGAGTTAGAGTCTTTTCCATAGCCTCTGCTCCACTAGCTTCTGTAACTCGATAAAATCTCTCATTTAGCATTTCTTTCACTTACTGTTGGAAATTGATTCTAACAAACTTAAATGTCAGTGGAATTTTGAATGAGGATTTTCTTACTTCGGGAATAGAAGTGAGAAAACTTAACTGAAAGTGACACTTACTAAGCTATGAGGCAGCTATATATTCATAGTGTATTCTGCTTACCGTAATGGGATTTAACCTTAAAGATACCCCCATTTTTTTCAAATAATAGAGCTTATTAGTAACATATTATTAATACTATTAATGTTGATGATGATGTTTTCCCCCCACAAATAAATAACCTCTTGGAGAAATAAAATATCCTTGAAAGCTTGCCTGTTGAGACCATAACTAATTAATAAGAAGAGATAAATCAAAGAGTTGTTCAGCTGTCCTACTACTGCCAGAAACTTAAATCCCATTTAGCCTTTTTCATTCTTCTTCTTTGATATTAAGATGAAAACCTGTAATTGCACATGCAGCCAAGTTGCTAACCATGCCTTATAATTAGAGAAAATTTAAGAACTTAAGACCCACACAATTTAAGGATAGTTTTACAACACATTAAAGCCAATATTAGTCTAATATTGCAAGTAGTGGGGCTCAGCCACTTTTGTTGCTGCTTTTACCCGTTCACAGTTGATGAGCACTGATAATTTCCTGTGACACCCTCTTGCAGTCCTTGGCTAAAGCCAGGTGTTGCATGAGATCTATAAAGGCGGTGGAGAAATTGAGCCAGTAGCCCAGCTCGCTGGCAGCGTAGTCAAACGGGAATGTGTGGTGGTAGTTGTAGAAGCCTGCCCCTGAAAACTTTTGTTATATCTGGGGAAATGATCACCACTGACCATGATTTTTACTAAACTTGTGAGAGCAGAGTTATTGAGATGCTTTGTTCTTTACATTACACTGAGGCTTCTCTTCACGGAGCAAAGTTATAAATGTTCAGAGATGGGATAGTTGAAGCATGCTGGTCTGTTGAATGTGTTTGTCTGTAGGTAAGTCATAAGCTAAGCAATCCAGGATTTTAGAGTTTGAGCTCAGGCAGGGATGTCTGTAATGAAAATCACAGGTCAGGCTATGGTCTGATTTAAAGGGAGAAAAAAAAACACCAAAACGCTGAACCTGCCACAGTAAATACTTTAAAAGTGATGCAGAAGGAATGAGAATCAGTCCAAAGTGCACGGATGTGTAAGAGGGTCATCAGTATGACATTTCTCCACACCACGGTGGTAGTGGGTCATCATTCTTTTTATAGAGTTTGGGAAATTCATCATGCTCCTCTGATGTTTTGATATTCTTTTGTGAAACAACAACAATACAAATGTGCTGTGAATAATATTACATTGACAGTTTTATTATTTTACAAATGTTGAACTTTGGTGAGATTTGACAGAACTGGAACACAAATGGGTAAAATATCAGACAGCTGATTGATAGGTACACCAGAGCCCATGTTTTTCTGCTGACCCTGACAGAGATTGGACTGATGATTTGGTGCATGAGCACCATTATCCCAGTACTTCAATGAAGTGGCAAAAGAACATGCTATCTTCAAGTCAAGACTGCCTTGTTGCAACGTATATAATACGTATTTATGTATGTAATACTTATTTACATATACGTACATATTTGTTATACAATAACCTTCCCTGAATTGGAATGAATAGAAGGAACCTTTATATTATTTTAAGCCAATACTTGAGAGATGAGATGGCTCCAAAAAGGATGAAATGGCACCATCTCTTTTGTGCTGTGTACAAAGAGAAGCAATACATCAGGAGGTGGACACAGTAATATAGCCATTTAGCACAGTATAGGATAATGACTAGCTGCATATGCCTATAGCTATTAGTGGACAAAGATTGTGTAATAGATGTACTGACTCACTAAGGTTGCTCAGGGTTTTTCATGCTGTTGCAATGTAAGGCAAGGTTTTTGTTCATCCTGTATATACCAGAAATATCATTTCATGTGGCTGTACTGCAGATGCCTGTCAGTTCTCTTATGACTGAGTTGTTGACATGAACCCTATCTACGCCTCATATGACCAGCAAAATGTACATTAGTCTTCACTTCTGACTGCTTCTGAAGATGGCAGTGATTCTGGAAACTTGGCCAGAATTTACAAAACTATCAACCTAGATTAGAGACATTGGTCATCCTGGTTAATTAACTGCTGATTGAGTTCACCAAATTACATGCAGTAAATGCAATAATTAAAAACATTTCCATTATCCATTATTGTCATTAATGTGCAGTAAACTCAACTCCCTCTTAAATTTTTTATTTATTTAGCTAATTTATTTGTTGCATTTCATTGCATTGTTTCTTTATTTTCTTTGTGCTTTCTATTTTGCATTAGCTCTCTACAGTGTGAAACACTTACACATAGATGAAATGGGAATTTCTTTTGAATAATAAGGTCTTTTATGAAGAGGGGACAAACAGCGGCCCCGTGTGGCGGTCACGTGTTATAGCGCTACACAATAAATTGGTTTATTCTGATTTGGAAAATAATATTTTCATAATAATTATTAGAATTATTATTATTTATATTAATAGAGATAAAAAATAATGTATGCACAAACTGAATCATAATAAAATGAATAAACAAGCTCAGCCATCCCTATGAAACACGCCCATGACCCTGGATTGGTCCACTGTTGGGGTAAAAGTGTGGATACGACATTCAGAAATCTTTGATTTTACAGACAAAGAACCATGGCCAAACTATTTATGGTATAAAGCAGTTTGATTATTGCATATATAGCGTGCCTTTTTGTGTTATAAATTTCTGGGTTTGGTTTTTTGTGGTTCCCAAAGAAGCAAGTCCCCCCCGCGTTTTCCCCGACACGTCAACGTGCACCTTCCAGACGCGGAAGTGATTTTCCAGCTGTCAAACAGATTCTTGTATCTCAGTTTCAGTTATCGGCTGAAAGACGAACAACGCCTGACGTTACTCCAAAATGGACTGTCCACGCTGGCTGCCCCTGGAGTCAAATCCAGAAGTATGTGTTGTTGATGTCTCCTCCGCGTTACATCGAAGTCATTCATTCACAAACATGTGAGGGCTAGGCTAACCGATGCTAGCAGGGGGAGACAAAGCTGAAGCCGGTGTGAAGACTTTGCTGAGGAGCAACAGCGAATTGATTAACATTTATCTCTCTCTCTTCTCTTGTCAGGTCATGACGAAGGTGAGTATTTTCTTCTGGCTGAATTTAACACCAGGTGGGACTGAAAACACGGCCGCAAAGAGTCGCAGGCAAAGGGCCTACACAGCAGAGACATCCGCTCCACTACTACATCCAATGTAACGGGACATTAAAGGATAAATGTTATGGCAGACATGTCTCAAAAGGACTAGACATAACCATTACTAGAAGCCATTACTAGTGGCATTTTGCAATTGTGTATCCAAGAATATGTTAACAGATTATATGTTTATAAACAGACAGGGACACGTGAAGGGGGGAAGATAAATAAATGAGCAGAGAAGCATAGATGGCCTCAAACTGCGCAGTGGATGGTTCGATGAGTGTGGAAATGATGTATATCACACAATATCTCCATCCAGTTGAACATCTATGGGTGATTTTAGACTGAGCACCCTCCACCACCATAAACAAAAGACCAAATGATAATAATAAACCATCCCAAAGACTTGGAGAACCAATGACAATGAGCATAGACTCTATTCTGGTAACTTGTCGTGGCCCAACAACTTACTAAGACACTTTATGTTGTTTTTTTTTTTTAATTTGTCATACGTTTGTTCATTTCATGCAGCTGTATTTGCATCTGTTTTCTACTATATCTACCAAATCTCTGGTCTGCATTAAAGATTAACAACTAATAGCTGCTGAGACATCTGAGTAGAGTTACAGTCGCACTGTGAAGAAGTTGGATAGTTCCCTCTGTGTCAGTCTATAAATGTCGGTGCAGTTTATCTGTCATGGACAACTAACAAAGGATAATGTTCTAATGCTTTATAGTACAGGTTCACAGGAACTGTGCAAGTTGTTCCTTGTTACAAGGGAAACTAGAGAGTGTGTGGTAGATTTCTGACTTAGTCATTCAAATTCATCAGAAGTGCGAACTTTTAGTTGGTGCGCAGCAGGCAAACTGTGCATGTGAAATTTAATTAAATGTAAATTTTAATTTACAATCAAGTGTCACATTCAACATAGCTCATTAGCCAGTTTATTGGGGACACAGGGCCAAAAATACTGCAGTCTGAAACAACAGTCCTGCCAGTCAATCCTACCTTAAACTATTAAAGAGGTGTTGATTTACCATTATGGTGATGTCCTGAGGATGTACTTTGTGGTGCTGTTTTTTTTAATACTGACATTTCTGTTATTGTATTGTGTGTTGTGTATTAACAACACAATTCATTCATTCCACAATTCATTCATAATCATAAAAACATTGTTATGTAGGGATTATTATTATATTATTGCAGGATTGCTGTGTTACATTGGTACAACTAGTTTGTGTACATGTGTACAATAATCAATAATCAAAAGCAATTATGTTTACATGGGTTTAGCTTGATTTTTTTTTTCTATCAAAGTTTCCCCTATAATTGATATCAAAATGCATAGTGTACAGGAAACTGGAAATTCTGGACCTGTTAAATAAGGCCTTACCATTTCCTTTGTTACAGTTAAAGTTTGTTACAGAGAAAGGAGTCAACAGTTTAGAGGTTTATATTGCTGAGCCAGTTATTAAATACATCTTTAATACAACAATACAACTTTAAGTTAGACATAACCATTAGATGTTGTTATGTTGGTGCTGTGTCTTTGTATGCATACAAATTTACTCTAAACCCTTGTGTAGTTTGTTAATTGTTTGGGTATGAAGCCTACCTGGCAATTTGGAGATGTATATGGATTGGACCCAGAGCTTCTCAGCATGGTACCAAGACCTGTATGTGCAGTGCTTCTCCTCTTCCCAGTGACAGAGAAGGTAGTTGAATTTATTCTTGTAATATCTCTATTGTAAAATGTATAACTGTTTGTCAATTAACCATGGTAGATATTTTTATATTATGTATGTTTTAATTTCATAGACCTGTGCATGTTGTTTGCACAGGCTTGAGTGCACGACCCAGTGTTTAACAAATCACTTTTCTCTCATGCTGCCATCAAGTATGAGGCATTCAAGCAAGAAGAGGAGGAGAAACTCAAGGATCAGCGACAGGAGGTCTCTCCAGACGTCTACTTCATTAAGCAAACTATCGGAAACGCTTGTGGAACAATAGGGTTAATTCATGCAGTGGCAAACAACCAGGCACACCTGGATTTTGGTGAGTAGTTACTTCATTCAGGAGATGGAAAAGACTTTTAGTTTAATTTACAAGTTTAATAACTCAGTATGTTTGTATTGTTGCTGACTTGGGTTTTATTACATTTTGAGAAATAATCAGTAGTTAGAAAAATGGCAAGACAGTTTAAGGTAATTATTGTTCAACTTTTTCAGCTAAAATAGCTCAGAAAATATCACTTTGTTTTTACACCAGGAAAAGATTACATTTATCATAGTAACCACAATATCTTACATTACATTATCTATATATATATATTATTTCATCTATCTACATCATCTGTGTGAGTGTATCTACTATCCAAGCATACATTTGCTTTAAGACAGTTTTCTATAGGTCTAACTATATGTACCCCTTTCTCCTCAGAGCCTGATTCTGCTCTAAAGAAGTTTCTTGAACAAACCTCTAAAATGACCCCAGAGGAGAGGGCTGCCTTCCTGGAAAAAGATGAGGTAGGAAAACACCACAGAGCCAATCTTTGCTCAAGGTTGGCTCAATGAAGAGGTCAGAGACAGACACACGACTGCAGGTTTTGAATTTGTTTGGCCCACTGTTCATAAAAAGGAATAAAGCTTCTTTCAGTCAGTAAGTTTATAGGTTAAAAAAATCATTTCCCTATAGGTCTGTATAACAGTCGCAGAAGCATCAGTGGCTTGTAATCTTACTTGAGTTATGTCAAGAAGTTTCCTATTGACCCCTTCTATGACGTTACATTATCTAACAGAGAAATGAAAATATGTAACACCTATATAGATTTTTTCCCCTTACAGCTGGGAAAAAAATCTATGCAGCTATTTGGCAAAAAAAAATATTCAATGTTGTTGAGAAAATTACCAGAAAATATAATGCACAAAAAACATTTTTCCTGCTTCTTGTTTCAGAGTATACGTGTTACACATGAATCGAGTGCACAAGAGGGACAGACTGAGGTTTGTATTGAGTTTAAATGGTCTGTGTTGTCTGAGGTTAATTCAGACAGAGACGTGTTGAATTCAATAGACCTTTGTGTTCATCTCTTGTCTGTTATAGGCTCCAAGCTTAGATGAGAAAGTGAATCTTCATTTTATAGCTTTTGTGAATGTCGGAGGACAGTTATATGAACTGGGTGAGTTCACCACAATTGAAGTATGCTTCTGTATGAAAATTATCTAGTTTTTGGTTGTCAAAGTTCAAACCATTCATGGTAAAATGAACCCACTGAAAATTACTGATGAAGTGGCTCTCTTTTTTTCTATCTAGATGGCCGGAAGCCTTTCCCTATTGTCCACAGAAAAACTTCAGAGGATACTTTCCTTGAGGTATGACATCACAGAATAAAAAAGACATGTTGCATAAGAATATCTGTTTACGCTGGGTTGAAATTCATCACTTTCCTCTTGTGTTCAATTGCACTGCAGGATGCTATAGAGGTTTGTAAGATCTTCATGGCTCGTGACCCTCAGGAGGTCCGTTTCACCATTATTGCCCTCTCCAAAGATTCATACTGAGGAAGCACCCTCGTGACCTGACAAAGCAAAGAAAAGATAACTGCCAAATATTCTCAAGTGCTGATTTCAAAGTTAATGGAAAATGAATTCTCTCTTTTTTTTTTTTTTTTTTTTTTTTCCCCCAAAACAACTTGGCAAGTGGTTTGGGGAAAATCATAAAATGTCAGGGATATCATCCTAAAGTAATGTTATACATCACTAGATGAAATTGCAAAGGAATGAGACTGCTGCTGTGCAACTAAAGGTAATTTTTGCTAAGATCAAAACCGTCCAGTTCCTCACTGCTGAAACATCTCTAACTATAACACAGCTATCAGCTGCACTGCATTGACACTGCACTAAAGTGTATTTACATGGCGAGTTTGGCTATCAACAAGGAAAGAAAATTTAACACATTGTCACTGAGGGAACTTGACTGCTTTTTGTACTCTGGGTTCAATGATAGATACCATATGAAGGGTTTTTCTTTTACCATATGTTTAACACATGGTCAAAACCACAACATGTTTTGCAAGGCTTTCATTTTAGTTACGGCTTTGAAAGCAGATAGGTTTAATGCTGTTTTATGCAGTAATGGTGTTATAAAAAGGTTATCAAGAAACATGCAGACTATGTGGAAGGTGCCTACATTTTTGTAATAAGAATTAGAAATTCTGTCAAATAAAAATGCAAATTTATAAACATTTCTTTCAAGGATATTTTCTGTGACACAAACAGGTTGACAGGTTCATGGTCAGATGTATGTAACTGGGACAGGCATACCAGGCCTGTCAGAGCCTGAAGACAATTTCAACAATATTTTGGTGCACTGAGTGTGAACAAGGCCTCTCCGTTTGGAAATACTGCTCTAAAACTTTATTTATCCTAATTTTACTGAAATTCTTTTTTACTAAGATGCCACTATACCAACTTATTCCATTAAAATCACCACCAACACTGTAGTAGTGATAAACCTTTTTCATTGTGCTCCAGCTGTGCTATAGTAAAATGCTCATTAATCCAAATTACATTGTAAAAAATTAAAATAAGTTACATGCTTTCAGAAATCTGTTATAGACCATATGGTCTTCAAAAGTTGAGAGAACCAAAGGGATTTTCAGACAGCTATAGACTCATACTCTGAGTTTATTTTTCATTTTCAGACTATTTACCTCATCAAACATCAACAGAGGGGCTGACATTTACAAGCTGCTCATGATTTCTGAGTTAAATCCACATCTTGAGACTCTACCCCTTAGACAGAGGTGGAGAAAATACAGATTGTTTGCTGAAATCAGAGTAGAAACGCTGGAATAGACAACATACCCTAACGCCAGCAAAAATCCTGCATTCACAATTGTGCTTGATTTTTATATATTATATTTTACATAATGTATCAAAAGATGAACCCCCCCACCCCACCCCCCACTTTATTATGTTAGTACATACATATAATGCATCTCATCATTGAGCCTTCAGCATTTCAATGTTGCTGATGGAGGCTGAGCTAATTTTAACTATCAGTACATCATATTTTCTGAGGTGGTCACAGGTTTTGATTCTTTCATTTGAATCTACAAAGTAACTTTATTTGCCAAATAAATGTAGTATTTAGTATTTCCCTCAGAAATACACTGTAGTAGAAGTACAACAGTCTACTTGAGTTGAGTTACTGTCCAGCACTGCTGTTAATGCAGTTTCTCTTTGCATGAGCTCACCCCGTCCTGAGCACCCCTGGGTGGCGCTGCAGGAAAGGGCTTTGTCTCAAGAGGAGAGCCGAGTTCCTTCAAGTACAAGAGTTTGCTCAGAGACTCAGAAACTTCTTGACACTAATCTGTGGAAGTGATCAGCACATCGCAGACTCCAGATTGTCCATAAACCTGAGGAGTCGAGGTGCAGAGAATATTTAGTTTCTTCTCATTATTGGGTGTAATATCGCACTATTGTGCATCTCGACTCCTGTTCGAGCAGCAGTGAAAAACCTGGGATCAAATGTAGCCTGATCTTCCAGAGAGGAAAATAACAGTGAACACAACGCTTGCGTTTACCTGGAAGCCGCTCAAGGACCGGTGGGTGGTCCCCGGGCCCCACTTTGGGAAACCCTCCCAACCCATGCTGCTTAAACTTCACGGAGAGAGGATCTGTCCTGTCAGAGGCTCCAAACCAGACGAGGTGAGCCCGGCCCGACTTTTAAAGAGGAGAGCCGTTGCGTAAAGGTGAAGCCGGGGAGCGAGAAAACAAAGCACAGGTGTGTCGGATGAAAGAACAGGTAAGACACAGGCCGCCAGGTGATGCGAAAAGGGAACGACTTTACTGTTACACCTTGCATGCAGTGCTTGATGAGCCGGTGGAAATGAACAATAGGCGGCATATTTCATGAATGAGGATGTGTGATCCCCAGCTCACCTGTGCTCTACCTGGCCGCTCGTCCACTTTTAAGTGCGCTCATTGTGTGTGCTTGTTTGAAATGGCCCCGATCTGTGTCATCGGGTCATTAGGAACCGATCTGGCCCGACGACGGTGCTGCTCGGATAATAATAAGCTTCTGTGATGGAGTGGCGTGAACAGTCCTCTGTCAGCTGCGACGAAGCCTACTTGGAGGCGCAGAGGTGGATTGAGGTGGGTTTAAAAAAAAAAAAAACTTTCTCACTACTTTTTTTTTTTTACTATTAATAATCAAATATATGCTGGTGATCAATATGCATGACAGTAAAAGTTGTGTTTTGGGGGCTGCTGATGTGTTGATTTATTTTATTTTGATAGTATTTGGGTGTTCATGGGAGTTTACATAAGAGAGGCTGTTTTTTTAAATCTCACCTTCCCATACATATTTGATTTTAAAGGTATGATGGATTAAGTTTATGACTGAAGGCTGATCAGGTTTCGCAGCTGCTTGCCCCCCAGCTGTAGATAATAGCAGTCTGGACCAACAGATGTATGGAGGCATGTGTCCCCCTTAACCTTAGGTCTCAGGTCACTGGTGAGATCAATCTTCTCTTTTTGCCACTAGAAATCTCTTGGCTGCTCTGTCTCTCTCTCCCAGGACACAGGTACATGGCTTCAACACCCATTCATCATCATTTGTTTGCTTGTTTCATTTGTCAGATATTGCCTAGACCTGCTCATCAGTTGTTGTTGGGGTTTTTTTTTTTTTTATGTTCTCTTCTCTTTGAGGCTGTGAAACCATCAGAGCAATTAAAAAAAATTAGTATGACCAACCTGCGCTATTGCCTCACTCACAAGATTCATAAAGTGACTGAGTGTCTGGGTTACACATCGTCTATGACTAATAAATGAAATATTTTCCGTTGTATGTGTAAGTATTAAATTAGTAGCCACCTATTATGACACATGATCTTTAAGAGAATGTGATATGTCCTGTTCTTTGATATATCAAATATCAAATGCAAACTAACTATTAACTAGAAAACATGTCCACCAGTGTTTCCACAAAAAAGTTCCTTTTTATTTCTACAATGTCAGATTATCTAAAGTTTCCATCCAACCTCCAGCCAGACTCTCATTCTTTCTTTTCTCTTTACATGAGGGTAAAGTTATGCTTCCTCATCTCACAAATTCTCTTCCCAGCAGGGTGGTGTGGGGCTGCTGCATGGCTGTAACTAAACAAATATTGTTCTAATTTCACGAGGGGTGAATCTGAATGCTTTCGATGTGACATCAGTGTCTCTCACACTTGCACACTGGCCCATTGTAGTGGCTTAGCTCATGGTCTGGGGTGGGGGCATGATTGCAGGGGCAGGAAGATTAGGGAGTTTGAGCAGAAAGTTGAACAAGTAGGTAAAGGAAGTTGTGGGGGGGGGTCATATTCACAGTAAATGTATGAGAAGTCTGGGAGAGACCTAAGTTCTGGCACGAGTCGAACAGTTTCCCTTCAAAGAGAAAGTTTTGTGGATTCTGCCACTGAATGATTAACAAGCTCCTTGGCTTCACAGAACTTTAAACAGAGGCATGTGTGCATGGCGAGGTTGGCGGTGTTGTTAAAAACTAGACTAAATGGTCTGGAGCCTGTCACATGGACACATTCCTGCATTAGCTGCCATGGCTGTGAACATAGCCCCCTCAGAGCTGGCCAGCTGTCAGCACAGGGCGCTGCGTCCGACAACTATAGGGCCTAGTGGAATAATAGAGGTCCTTGTTAATTGAATAGAAAGGCTTCAAGTGTGACTGTTATGATAATCGAAAGGAAGTGGCAGTGTTTGTACAACCTGCAGGTCAAGAGATCATGTATATGGCTGTCTGTAAACACAAACACAGCCTGTTATGATCAATAATGAAGTTAATTTGCAATAAGTAATCTAAGAAGTTCTTATTTATTAGATTACTTTTTAAGGTTTCACCATTGGTAGCTGTCAGACACATCATGCCAGTTTTTTCTGTTTTGTTTCCAATAGACAAGAATTTGCTTTCCTCTATTCAATAAGGTGTTGCCCAGAATACTTAGAATACCTCTTTGAACAGGTTTTAGACAGAGCTTGATTCTGACCTGGTTGAAGGCCATGTAATAGCACAGGCTGTAATCTGTATAAGATGTCAGCTCCAGTTTTGATGTTGCTCCCCTGTGTTTTTGTGCCGGCTGGTTGAAAAGGACCATATTGTGTTTCTCTCATATTGTGGAACAACACAGCCAGTCAGAGGTAACACAATCCTGTGTGTTTCTGGTGTTTGTAACACTGAACCAACTCTATGCTTCCTTATGCAATATGATACCACATTTTGGGAACTGATATTGTACATTTGTGCATTTAGGGCTGCAATTATTGATTGTATTCAATATTGATTACTGGAATGATTATTTTCTCATTGTTTTCAGACAATACAAAAAAAAGCCCATTTTAATTAGACCATGGTGATGTTTTGTTCAACCAGTAATCCAAAAACCAAAGATATTCAATTTACAATGATATAAAACAGAGGAAAGCAACAGTTCTAAATCACAAAATATGTTGTTTTTCAAATATTCTCAATATATTTAAATATATTTTCAGTCCTCTCTGCAAACAAACTTCCCTTCATATTCATTGTAGCAAACGTCTTGGAGAAAGATATCTCAAAATAAAACTGAACCCATACTTCTTTGTTACTTCAATGAAATTTGATCAAAACTGCAAAAAAACAAACCATATATATACATATATATATATATATATATCAGTATTTCCATTCATGACCTTTTTTCTCCCCTTTAATTTCCCACTCTTCCATTCAGTAACGTGTGCTGGTCCTGCAGCCGTGCAGCAACTCATGAACTGCTTTCCGTGACCTATGTCACAGTGTTGTTTGTCATACCAGGAGCTGTGTGATCATTAGTCACCTCACTGTAGTGCCATTTGCGTTTTTTGTTGGTTTTTTTGTTCTGTCTTTTTTCTTTTTTTTTGACTGTTTTGATGGAGAGCAATTAGACACCCGGCCACATGCATTCAGACGTACTTGCGTGACGCAGGACCTCACACAAGAAGCCATTCACTTGCAGTTACATATCAGTGTAGTTCAATTATACTGATATGTTGATGATGTTGTGCTAATAGCTTCCAGAGTAGTATATTTGTCTTGACTCAGAATCCTGAAATATTTGGATAATGTCCCTGTTGGCCTCTGATGACCCAGGCCCCTGTCCTCCACAGAAGGAACAAAGAATTTTAGGAACATTTAGTTTGGGGGCTGGGGGGGCTGCATCCACACAAACCTTGAATACTGATTTGCCTCAGTGCCCAGCATGAATAAACAATAGCTGTGGTCACGGACCCAGAGAAACTCCCCAATTCTTCTGATTATTTGTCTTTCACCAAGACACAGTTCTGGGTTCGCTGCAATAATAATAATTAATTTCACACATGTACCAGAACACTTTAAGATCCCATTATGAACTCTGAGGACCACATTAATGTGGTGGTAGTGGTGGTGATGGTGGAGGTGGTGGGGGGTCATCATAAGATTCAGTTCCTCATCACGTTCAGCAGCACATTCTTGAGGGGAGCGAGGGTGGGTTTGCAGGAAGGCAAGCTGTTTTTGAAATCTCTGCTCCTGCCTGCCTTAAATCTCCCTCTTAAATCAGAGCAGCAGTATGTTGCTGCAGATTAAAGTTGTTATCCCACATGGCAGGTTCAACAGGAGAAAAAGAGAGGGGGCACGGCAGGCTGGATCTGAAGGGAGTTAATACCTCTAATGTTGAGGATAGAGAAGAGAAAAGTATTCTGTTACAGCCGACTTAGTGCCAGGGTGGGTCCCAGCTTACACACTTGGACGAGAAGATAATATCTTAATTAATCCATTCACTCTGGTTTGGCTGAGGTAACTTCAATAAGTGTGAAGGAAAAAGAGACAAAACTCCTTTAGAATTGTACCTTTGTGCATGTGTGTGAATCCAAGCTGCTGCCCCCACATACACAGAACAGTAGGGGTCAGGATTTCATATGCCAACTGCAGCGCCTGACTGACAATACACTATAGTTTAAAGCTTGTTTGCTCTGTGTGTGAATATGTGTGTGTGCGTCTGAGGTTTGTGTGTCTCTCCGTTTTCCTGTTTTGTGTTTTTGCTGTCTGGTTATGATTGTATTTTTGGTACCGGAGGAGGAGTAGGTCAAGACCTTGGTGTGTTTTGTAAAGAAAAACAAGTATTTCCCAACAATGATCACAATCACGTTGCGTGTTGTATAGAGAGACTGCTGACAACTGCTGTGTCAAAGCTCTAATCTTATTCATGTATTACAACATGGTGTAATTCTCATGGAATGATGGGTATTTGAGGCCGTGCCCATCTTGAGTTACTCAGGGTGTGCTCTGAGGTGTGCTTTGAAAATAATTACAGTGTCTTCCCCTCAATCTATCCAATTGCTCCAGTTTCTCCTTTCCTCTTAAAAATGAGGGCCTGTATTTAGCTACGCCAACAATTGTACTAGCTTTTGTCCCATTTTTCTTTGAAAGGAAAAGGGACAAAGCTTTGAACCAAGGAGTGTTTCACCAAATTGGTTGGCACAACCCGTCTAACTTGTTTTCTGTGTGTTTGTGTGTGTGTGTGAGTTCTTTGTGAATGCTAGCTGTGATCCCTTATTATATTTCCACACAGACTTAAAATAAAACAGAATACAATGAAGTGTATATTTCATAACATTTTTACCCATCTCAACTCTAACCTTTGTATAAATGCCACACATCCTCCCACAGCAACTATTACAGAACTCATTCGGCAACAAAATATAACAGCGAGGCTGCCAGTGTAGTCACAGCCTCTGCAGGACGGCAAGACAAGTTTTCTTCCCAGGCTGTTAGTTTGACTGTCAGGGGATAATTTAGCAGAATATCTCCAAAACTGATTGCAATCAAATATATTGGGAAGTCAGGGCAGGGGCCCAAGGAACAAGTCAATAGTGCTTGGTCCAGATCCAGGATGTTTTTAAAAAGTTTTCTAAACACTGCAAGATGAGGAATTTTGAATCCAAATTTAACATTTACTAATCTAATATCTAATCGTGTATTTTTTATGCCCAGCCAGATGCAGATTAAAAAAAACAAAAAACAACATTAGTAGTATAAAATCACAAATTATAGAGAATTATGCAAAACCGGTAGAAGCATAGACTCTACTTGTTGTCTTATGCAACCACTTGTGTTGGATTCAGTGGCTCAGGTGCTGATTGGTGAAGCAGCTCATCGTGGAAACACTAACCACACACAACAGGAAGTTATGTTAAGGAGTGGCCATCAGCATGAATTTGATATCCCATAACAAAGGTACAGTTTTCACATGAAAACGTTTAGTGGAAATTTTTGACATTAAAATGTACAGAAGAATATTGTGTTCACAGTTAAGAATGTTGTTTGAATCCGTGTGCCTGTTCTGTATATATGCATGTGTCTAAGTGTGTACAGCTGCACGTCATGCATGCAGTGTTTGTATGTTGGCCTGCATAATGGCTCTTGGTGTTCCTGCAGTGGTGGTTTGAGATCATGGGAAAGGCATGAGGCTATAACACAGTGCTGCGTTCACTCCAGATGCTACCATAGCCTTGTGGCTTGCACTGCCTGGCTCCAGCACAGTTTTAGCTGAGCTCTCACGTTTACCAGCGGCGTTCAGCATTAACGTGAGAAGAAGTGAGCCCACTCCAGTTATCCCAAGGACTACCTGAAGGACCGTGCTCTACTCTGTCCCACAGACACTGTAGGAACTCAGGAGGAAATACCTCTTACTTCCTCTCCTACTGTTCTCAACATCCTACCTTTCTTCTCCAGCCTTCCCACCACACCACACCACATGCACACAAACCCCCGCCTCCTCTCCTCACCCAGCCCTTCTTGCCATTTTGCTCACTGTTTTTGTATCCCTTTCTTTCCAGGCAGTAACCAAGAAAAAATTTGGGAGCAACGACTTCCGATCAGCGCTGGAGAATGGCGTTCTGCTGTGTGAGTAAGTACTCTGCTTTTCCCAGGCACCTCTCTTAAGCCACTCATTCACATGGAAGCCCTCTGCTCTCCTCCAGGTCTGAAATCCAATGTAAGTGTCACTGATATTTCCCAGGCAGACCCCCTGCCGGGTCACTGTTTGTTTGTCAGCCACACAAAGTAAGCCAGTGTTTCAAGACAGCACAATAGAGGTTGTATTATGTAGTTGTTTGATATTTCCTGTGTCAGATCTGCCCTCTGTGGACTTCTTTGAGAATCTGGAGTGTCATCTAATTCAAGGGGTTTTTGTGCTGTCAGATGTTACAAATCTGTGGATGGGACAGATTACCATCCTTACTTTAATGAGAGCTGTGAGAAGCAGTGCAGTGAATAGAAAGCTTCCAGCTGAAACCACATCGGAGAGCTGGGGTACCCTGCTTTCTCATTAGCCTGGGTGCATCATGAGTTCTGATGATTTCAAGGAACAAATTTATCTACACAGAACTGGCTTTTGCATTGATTCACCAACTGCTCTTTTAAGAGTTGTGGTATTGTGGCTTGTCTCAGATCAGGGATGTGAGTGTATGTGTGAGAGAGAAGTGTAGCATCATGTCCCTTTATACATTTGTATGTGGGCAGTGCTGCTGGATGGACATTTGCACGAATCAGCAGGAAGCTGTAATTACCAGCAGCCCATGGAGAATCTTCTGAACCTCTATTGGCATTGGTTCAGAGAAGAAGCCCCTCATTCTGCTGATTTGAGCCTGACTCCACTGTTCACTCTCTCTCTAGCTCTCTCTCTCTCAGAGAACAACAGAGACACTTTCATTCAGAGAGCGGTTCATGTTTTCTCAGCGTGAGGAAGAGGAAGACAGAGATTACATCGCTTTCACCTCAACAATCAGCTTCCATTCCCATTGTGTTGTTGTTAACTTATCACAACTATTTGGCAAGGAATTTAGTGTGTGTTGCACACATGATTATATCCTACTTAGCTCACAGTGTGTATTATATTATGACATTATTACAGCTTTCTGTTGTTGCACTGCTGAATGTCTAACTTGAACCCAAATGCCTTTTGCATTCTTTCTTCAAATGTCTTGCCAGCCCATACAAAGTCTCATATCCCCCCTTCTCATCCACCCACTCCACCCTCAAATCTCTGTCTGCTGACAGACAGCTGCACAAAACACATGCATTCACAAATTTAGCCTTGTGTTGTGCTTTTTAAGTGTTATTTTTCCCCAAGCAAAAGGTGCTATAGTTGCACTTTTTTACAGATAATGATTTTACACATAAACATATGATCAACTTGTATAGTCATTGTTATAGAGTAGATTTAACCATAAAGTGGTCCCATCATTTCCACCTTTACCAAGTACATCATTAAATGTATTAACTGTTTTAATGTTAGCATGTCTGTTATTGCACTTTATAGTACTATATGTCATAAGCTGAAAGGATTAGTTGATTAATATATTAGTCAATGTTATTTTGACAATAGGTAAATTTTGAAAATACATCTAATTCTTTCAGTTTCCAACATGGGAGGATTTGCTTGAGTTTCTCATCTTACATTATAAAAAATTGACTGTTTAGGTTTTAGGTTTTGGGGTGATGTTTTTAGCTCTAGAAAACTGTCACATTGCATTTTTACTGTTTGGTGACCTTTTTTCATAGATCAAGCAGTAATTCAAGAAACATAATCAGCAAATAAATCAATAATGATATTTTGCTGCTAACTCTTTTATAATTTTACTTATGAATTCAAGATCTGTAGCAGATTGTTGTTTTGGTGCTTTCTTTTTATTTCTTTTTGTTTTCATTGTGGAATTATGGATTTTTTTTTTTAATTTTTTTTTTTACATCTTTGCCCTAAAAATCCCTTTGGAATGAAACAAAAAATGTATTTGTCATCTATTAGAATATTTGTGTTGATTCAAGATTTGTTTGGGGTTGTTTCAGTAGTGGAGGGTTTATTTTAGGAGCAGAGGACCCAGTGTGTTTACATCATTCTGCGGCACTAGCCATTTACTAAACTGAAACCAGGTGGCCACCATTAAACTGAGTCGTAAACACACAACACAACGTTGAGGCTTTGCAACACTTTTTGTTCATTCCTTGCTAGTTAGACCAGTCTAGCCAATGCCAAAGCCAAGTGCTTCCATTTACCACCTTTCTTTTCCCTGATGTTCTGTCTCTTCTCCTGCTCACAGTCTGATCAACAAGATCAAGCCTGGTATTATAAAGAGGGTTAACAGGCTGCCCACACCTATTGCTGGCCTGGTAAGTTGTCTTCATTTTTTTTCCTTTTCTTTTAAATTAAGCCTAAATGTGAGACATAGGATGTTGCATCTACATTTAATTTAAGATATCTTGAAACATTGCCTCAAGAGCTCATCCCAGTCTTCATCATGCACAGTTTTGTTTCTCTTCAGTCTTTAAGTGTGCGTGTTAAGATGAAAGAAGACGCAGAGAAAGATGCAGCAGTTGAACTGACTGGTGACAGGTCTGAGACACAGCTGCCAGTGAGAGAGAGGTGTTTGCTTCAGTGGCTTGTCGCGCCTCATATCCATCCACACTAATAAGTTCAGTGAACGTGGAGCAGCTTGAAAGGCCACTGGCGGCATTTGTGTGCACCAGAAATATAATGTCTGCCTTGCTTGAGGCTGTGTTCAATCAAAACTATTTAGAACAAAAAGTCTTTGTACTAGTGTGGTAATTGGGTTTTTTGATTGAGTGATGGGATGTCAGAAGAGTTTGGTATACTTCAGTGTTATTGAATCGGTTTTTTTTTTTTCACCTTTCCATGCCTAGCACTGTCTTCAAATTTAGGCAGGTTGTGGCCATTTGAGTCCACACTGACTCAGTTGAAATAAATGTTTTGGGAGTGTCACCATGTAAGTTTTTGGGAAGTAGAGAGTTGATAACCCTACCTTTAACCCATCCCTCACAAAGCTCTCTCTTGTGGGAGTAATTGAGTCCAGCTGTCTAGTGGAATTATAGAGAACCCCAACCCTAACCCAGGGAGTGTGTGTTGGTGGGATCAGTAACACTCTACATGTTTGGAAAGACAATGACAAGTTGGCAGTGGCTGGTACTTAGATGTAAACAGTAAACATAGCTTTTACAGTGCAAAAACACTGCACTGCCATAAGTGTGTTATGACATACATCAAATTTCCTGCCAGTTTGTTTTGGACTGTTGGTAATTTAACAGTCTGGGCACCTGCTGAGGTAATGAGGTAAAGTATCTCCTCCATCAGTAGCACTGGTGTGGTATTTCCGAGACTTGGACACAAACCTGAAACCACTTGATCATAAATTCTCCCACAAATGCGAAGGCTCCTGGTTGGCCTGTGGCTATCAGTTACTGCCAACCACATGGGGAGAAGTGGAGAGCTCTCCAAACAACCCTTACTCACTCTCACTCTGCTGTAATAACTTCTCTAACAAAGCAGTCATGTAGCGCTTAAGATTGCTTTGTCCACTCATCTCTATAAAAGTAGATGACCAGGGGAATGAGGAATTTAGCTATTTCTGAAAAGTAATTCAACCATTTAATGTATATGTTTAGACATTTGTCCCCTTATGATGCAGATTATTGCACTGAATTTTTCTCCAGCATATGATACCTGTGTCCAGTGAAGGTTGATGGAGACGAACGGAACTGGAAAAATGCTGCACTTCCAGTATCTGAATTTCCAAAAAGGCCCATGGAAGGAAAATGTAGTGGAAAAAAACCAAGATCAGCGTTAAAGATGATACAGAATGACTTTAATCACTTTGGAAAGAAAGGGTCCTAGCAAACACGCCTCATTAACAGTCAGATATATTTTCTACCATTATGCTCACAACTGTCGTTTTTTTGTTTTGCTATCTGAAAGATTTCAGCACTTCAGATTCATACCAGGCTTCAGCTCCAGCAGAATAAAAAGCCCAGTGAGGAAAAGAAGAGAAAAAAAAAACAGAAATCTGGTTTTGCAGAATATTTAGCAACACTGGCTCCAGATCCGGGCCCTATTCTTTGGCTTCGCTTTTGTCCAAGGGAATGTTTCCCATGTCAGCACACTTCTCTGCCCGTTGTTGATCACTTTGCGAGCTGTGGGTTTCAGTCGTGGCAACCTGGTTCGACCGTGGTTCTGCTTCTAACCAGTGCTGGGCAGGAAGCCGGTGCATAAACTGGAGGGCTGGATTTGAGGCCCACTGGGCTTAAGCCAAAGAGACAGAGTTCAAGATGACTCCATCTCCCTCTGCCCACTGTAAATACACTGTAATTGAGATGGTACTGGATGATCCCACATGTACCAACTCCTTGGTGAGATGAGGTAGCAGTGGGAGGAGATAAATAGTTTCAATGACCCCGAGGGAGCCTTTACTCACATAAATGTCTGTGTAATCATCTGTGCAATGACAGGCATTTTACCATGTTTTGTTACTGTGTTTGTGTTGTACGGGTGCATGTTATGACTGGATCAGACGGGAGGGTCTTTTACTGAGCCTGTTTCAGGGGAGGCAACATTTCAACTATTCCATCCCCTCTCCGTTTATTGTGACAAGATTTGAAAATGTGTAGCCTGATATTTTAACCATAGCATTGCTTGGCGCTAGGGGTCAGTTGAGGGTAATTGTAGAGTATGCCCGTCTTAGACAAAGAATGCAGTGGAAGAAATAGAGTGACCACAATGTACCAAGAGGAACGAATATCCTTTTATATCAAATCAGACACCTCATGAGCCAGTTCTTTCCGTTTCTTGGTGTTAAGTGCTTAAATCGGGGTCCTCAAGTCTGCATGAGAGGATTAGAGGGACTGCTGGATGGGTACAGCATATTTAGCAGGATTATGTAGAGGCACAAATCAGAATAACATTCTTTCAACATCATTATCACCGCATGTTCACAGACTGACTGTTTGGGGGGCTTTTAGTTTGTTCATAATGTTCCTTGAGGTGAAATGATATTCATACCTACACGATATTATTTACCCTTTTTATGTTTGGTTTTATTACATTGTATTAAGGTGAGGTTTTACTTTGCAAGGAGAAACCCAGCCGAAAGTGGGAAAACCTCCTTGAGGTATTCATCTACATTTCAGCAACAAAGCTCCACAGACCTTTATGGCCTGCATCTGTTATAATTGGATAACTGCATATCTAGATCTGGACGGATGAATTGGCCAGACTGATCTGAGATATGTTATTAACTCTATGGTGTGTTCAGAGGAGGTATTTGAAAGTCTGTGAAGGTTCTCAGTCATCCAGGTTATAGTTCTCTGAGAAAGTTGAGTCTAGGGCAACTGCACTTGGTTGTAGATTCTTGAAGATGTTTAACCTTCATCCAAGCGGCTTCTTCAGTTCTAACTGAGTGGTGGGGGAGCCCAGGTATTTAGCCTTGGTGGGATTGTTAACAAGGCCATAGTTAGTCATTGTTAGTACTCCTGATTGTTCTGATGACTGTAGTCAGAGTTGTAAAATTCACTTGAGGTCAGGTGTGAACGACCATCGTTAGAGTCACATGAGGCCAAGTGTGGACGGTTTGGTCTCCTGTGAAGGAATGAAAGGGCAGCATTGTAGATGATGGATAGATGGTGTCTGAGGCCTCCTCCTCTGTTGAGGGATGTTTCTCTACTTTGACATCAGGACCTCCTTCACTCCTCTTTCAAACCACCTATCCTCCCTATCCAAAATGTGGACGGTGTTGTCATTGAAAGAGTGTCCCTTGTCCTTTAGGTGTGGGAAAACTGAGTCTAACCATAATGAGCTTGCCCCCACTGTTGAGCCATGCGTTTGTTCAGTGGCTGTTTGGTTTCACCGATGTATAGATACATTCCTCACTGCACTGAACCACATGCTCCAGATTGCTTTTCTGGATGTGAGGAGTGCCATTTTGGGGTGTACCAGTTTTTGTCATAGAGTGTTGCTGGGTTTGAACAACCCAGGGATTTGGTGCTTGGTGCTCCTGAGTTTTTCTGATACTCCAGAAACATAAGGGATATCAATATTGTTCCATCTGTTGGTCTTTTTTTCATCACCCGCTGTGTTGGTTTCCCCCTGGATCAAAGTTAGCATTAACAGATATTTAATGACCGATCTAGAGGAAACATTGTCAGTTCAGAATCAAACTTCATTCCTTCACAAAAGCTGCCTCCAGTTGTGGACAGTCTAAAAAGTGAACTGTTTTGCTACTATTTCTATCACTTTTATTCATCTACTGAAGTTAGCATGCTAAGCAACTAGCCCTGGTTCAGCCAGACTGTCTCACATGCTCAATCCCCATAGACACGTGATACTGTGTTAATGCTGTCTTTTCAAATTAACATGCTAAGGTAAGGCGAGGCAGTTAAGATGGCAAATAGGCAGCAGTCATATATGCATTGTTATTTCTGACTGCACATGCTGTACTGATTAAACTGATTAACAAAACTCAATCTCTGTAAAATGTAGGCTGAACATGAGCTATGATAAGAGAGAAGTTCTCACTTTCTTTTAATGTGCATGTAATTAACTCTTAGTTGCTCAGCACTGTTCTTTTTCAGTCTGGAAAATTACATTATCATTGTCTATTACTAAGACAAAGCAGGAGATGAGAAACTCATTGCTATAATGAATGAACAGTGACCTCAGTGCCCCTTTGTACAGGGGTGGGGTGGGTGGGGGGGTTTTTTGGTCCTTGACCTGTAGGGGTCCACCGTGACCTGCAGCGCCCTTCAAAGTGCTGTCAAGGGACAAGCAAAGCTGTTAGCAAGAGATGCCTCCACTGAGAGGTCAGCTCTCTCCTACCATTTGCTAATAAGCATGTTTGCCATTTAAATATAGAACAAGCTACCCCTTAATTATTCCAGCCCATGTTGAAACCATGTGTCATTACATGAAACCCTCTTAAGTAATGCTGTCCCAATGGGAAATGCAGATTCATAAACAAGACGTTGGGATTACAACTGGAAAAGTCATAACCCCAGAGAGGAACAGTGCTTCTGTGGTTAAGATTTGTTTGAAATACGTGATGTGTGTGTGTATTTATAGAGCAAAATGTATTTTAACTGTCTTTACACTCACACATCAGCCTAAATCATGTGAATTTTTTTATATAATATAAATTGGGGAGGAGAGAGTGGGACAAGTCGTCCTACCACTCCTATGTCCTCGTGAGTTGCTTCAGGGAAATATTTGTCAGTTTCTATCATCCGACCTCATGTTTCATAGCAACCAAATGTCTCCAAAATACTCCACCACCCTACAGATTCCACAGGTATTCTCGAGTAAAGGGCTTGGCAGGGAGGGGAGGGGACAGTTTCAGGGTGTGGGAAGACGACAGTAGGCAATGTGCTCCTCTGTGTGTGTCAGCTTTGCACTCGCATGGCCGGTTGGCTGGAACTTGTGCAAAGCTCTGATGTCATCCTTCCTGGTTTTGGCTTTGTCCCCACCCTAACCCAGCCCACAGGTAGCTTTGCTGCTGTCAGTCACCTCCCGTCACGCAGCCTCTCCCCCCCTGCATGTGTGTTTGTGTGTGCCCTGCACTGGGTCACTACTTACTTGCTACACACATGCTCCTCCCTGTCTGTCTCTCTTCTCTGGTGATATGAACTTTGGAAGCATTGAGTTGTAGGCTCTGTCCCTGCCAGAGAATTCTTCAGTGATTATTCTTTCCCTCTAAAGGTGGACAACCGTCATCCTTTCTCTGTTCTTTGTCCAGGACAACCTTAACGTCTTCCTCAAGGCCTGCGGGAAGCTTGGACTCAAGGAAGCACAGCTCTTTCACCCCGGAGATCTTCAGGATTTATCCACTAGAGTTACAGTCAAGTAAGTATCTTGTGAGCCTTGTAAATTGCTGGCACTAACTCTCTGATACCATCCAATTCATTCACATAGATGAGGTCCTTTTAATTGAACCACCCTTTTAAGTTTCTACTTAAGCCTCCATTCTGCAGAATGAGGATGAATGTTTAAATGTTTCCCGCTGTACAGTATCTCAGAGCACATGTCTCCTTGTGTGAGGTATGATTCAAGTCAACTGCTGAGGTGTTTGAAGAGGACAGTGCTATTTTCAGTGTGCATGTAGTGTTGTGTTGGTAAGCACCTGTTGAAGCACTGCACTGCATGTTTGTAATGCGATGGAGGGAACAATTGATAAAACAATGGATGTCAGACGTGCAGATTGATTGGATATCTGATCTGATTGAAAAATTTCTGATTAAATTTGCTCCTGGCTGTTGCAAGTTTGGCAGATTAGGACCTCAGTTGCAAAACATGTGTTGTGAAAGTGACTGATAACTATCAGGTGCAAGCAGTAGTTTTTACAGAAATGCACCTGTCTTGCTGGTAGTTTGAATAGAAAGAGGTGCAGTTTTGGTGTGAGCAACAGGACAGAAATGCCATGATATTCCAGTGTTTATTATTTTTCACTTATTCTGTTAAATGCATCCTAGGAAGAATGACGCGGTATGTAGAACAACCTGTTTCAGTTCAGTTTTTTTTACGCAGGTGTGCCTTCAGGAAGGAGCAGGTTATGGCAGAGCGTAGTCATTCCACACTACCTGTAGTTGGTGAAACTCTGATAAAATTAGTCAAATACACTGTTTTAGTTGGTAAAATAATGCAAGGTGATACCGTGAAGTTGTTCTTTCTCTCAGCTCTGTGTCGCTGAGTGTTGCCAGTTTGGAGGTTTCCATTAAGATGTTGCCACAACCTCTGTCAACATTTTTTCCCACGATCCACCTGATACTCTGTCAGTAATTCCTCATCACAACAGTGACGTTAGAACCACAGTTTTATACAAATATTACATATGCAGGGGCAGATGTACTGTACAAGTACTGGAATATGAACTAGTTAAACAAATCTGCCTTGTCTTTTATCAGGACACACCCTCTCCCACCGCAGATACACCTATATCATTTGATGAATGTTTAATTCAGAGTTGTAAATACAAAGATAAATCTTTTATGCCCTGTGCGTTATCAGGCGCTCCCTTGCATAATCCTTTACTTACTTGGCGCCAAATTACTTATTTCAAAATGACATTCACAGTGTGGGGAAAGGATACTTAACGCTTGTACCTCATAACCAAAATGAGAGCAAAAAAAGCTGAAGCTAATCCGGAGATACAGATTTACCACCTGAAATTTATCACAAAAAATTCTGACATACTGCATTTCACCCTGAATTAAAAAACTATGTGTGAATAAAACTCTTCACATGTTCAATACCAAATCCCATGCCCACTTTTCTGAGTATACTAGAGCTCAGCTCTTTGTCACTGCCTGCTTGCATGCGGGGGTTTGGCCAAAAGGGGCTCACAGTCCTATTTTTAGGACCCGAGGGTCACTTTGACAAGCAGGACTGATTGGAATGGTATTAGGACTCATGGTAGAGCAGCTTTTTATAGTTGTTGTCTCCTTCTAGTACACCCCCCCCCCACCTGTGTGTGTGTGTGAGTGAGTTTGGGAGTTTGTGGTTTTGTAACTATGTCATGTGGGTTTCTGTTAAGAGACTGGTTCATTCAAAGAAGAAATTGTGCAGTAACTAGTTTATGTGTCTTGGATCACTGCTGCTGCTCTCACCCCCTGCAGCTGCTTCCGCCGTTTTCGTTCGTGAGTTGGTCTTGATGATTTTTAAATATATGGAGGACATCGTTTTGCCACTCAAATGCATCATATTTGCATTGGGTTCTTTTTGCTAAGAGTTTGCACAAGATAAAAAGAAATATAGCTATTTATGTTTATGGGGACAATTATGTGGTTCTGTAGCTGCTGTATTTATTAGAGAGAGAGAGAGATGGCACACAGAGAGTAAAACGAGGAGATGATACCAAACAAGGCTGCAGGCAACCAATGGAATTATTTCACTGTTGCTTATCAGAGACTATAAGCAAATGATTACAACACACACACACACACACACAGAAAGTTGTTTCTATCAGCTGTCTTTGCCTCTGGTGTGTGTCCAACCTCCACTCCCTTAAACCCAGTCTGACAGGTGCTTTGCTCAGCTACCCTGTTCACTGCTTCAGCAGCAATTAGCTTGTTATGCTGTTGGTTTCCACAAGGACTACTATTTAGTTTTCTTGTCAAAACCCACATTTAAAAGTTTACAGTTTAAAGCCACCATCTGTTGTTTATTTTCTGCCACTTCCTTGTCTTGTGTTCTATTTTATTTGAATTATTTTAAGATCTGTATCTGACTCAGATACATGACTGTATTTGTGTGTTCATTAGTTTGACAAATTGGTTTGTGCCCATGCCAACCTGTATGAAAGGTGCAGGAGAAAGTGTGAATGCGATTTTAAACAAAGCTGAAAGAATTACTCAATAGTTAATCAGCAACTATTTTGATAATCAATGAATTGTTCAAGTCTTTTTTATGATTCCAGCTTCTCAAATGCTAATGTCTGCTGTTTTTTTTCCTGTTTTCTCTGATAGTAAACAAAATATTTGAAAGGCTTAGACTGTTGAACCAACATAACAAGCACTTTGAGTATGATAACAAAGGGGTTTGGGGGAAATAGTGATGGGGTCATGATTCTTTAAGGACCCAAATTATCGAATAATAGAGAAACTATAGTGACATCTTAAGCATTAGAAAGTAAATGTTATATAGCTGCAGTTCTAATGGTTTTAAAAAAAAATTGTTCAACAGTGTTTCACAGAAAAAGACATATCATTGATTTAGGACTGATCTGTCTTATTGACGTAAACCTCGAAGAGAAATGCTGAATTTCACACATTGATCGTCTGTACTTGAAATGTAGTTATTTTCAAAGCCAGTATCTTTCTTTTTGCACCAAGCTGGAGTCAGATGTTGGCTGAGGTCCTGTGTGCTGAGAGCTTCATTCACATAAGCTTGTGTTGTTCTGACAGCCATAAAAACATATTGAATGTCTGTTGTGACCTTTGAGCTTTGCAGTCATCTTTGTATTGGCCTCACCGCCATCTGCGGTGCATAGTGCTCTATTGCCTTGTGTTGTGAAACCTGCTGTCTGATAAAGACGTTTATCAGCGGCAAACACATTCAGTATGAAATGTATCATATACCACGACAAACTGTTGTGACAGAGACACAGAGACTACTGGTTGTTGGGTGTCGTGCTCTGGAAGATTTTCTCACATCAACCACGTGTCAGTGAACTGTAACCGGGTACAAGCACGCAGATGTAACAACGACCAGACTGAATCTGATTCATCATCGGAGGCTATGATTCACCGGCTACTTTAGAACAACTCTGTCGGTTTCTAGCAGCTGGTCAGGAAATGAGGGCACCGGAGTGCTGTGGGTGAATCATGGCATCTCAAAGTGTTCTCTTTAACTTAATCCACCTCCTTTAGACCCTCAAAATGCCATTTAGAAATTCAGCAGGGACCTGGACTCCAGGTTGGAGGAGGACTATGACTCTCGAACATGCTGGATTTTCCCTAAATGTCACTTTATTACTTTACACTTGCCCTCAGTGTATGTTTTAACATGTGTCATTTGTCACAGAGCTAACTGTTAAACAGGACATCTGGCTTTACAGGTGGAAATTACAGCAGTTGGGACCAAGGATGTATATGTCATTATTCTGCACCGTTACACATTATGCTGTCACACTGTATTTGCCTGGGAACACTCAACATTCAGCCTATTTCAGTACGTGAGCTACATGAACCTCAGACCTATGTTCTTA
Source organism: Rachycentron canadum (assembly GCA_038496675.1). Classification (NCBI taxonomy): domain Eukaryota; kingdom Metazoa; phylum Chordata; class Actinopteri; order Carangiformes; family Rachycentridae; genus Rachycentron; species Rachycentron canadum. Next base: position 7,506,735 of record CM076658.1, read on the forward strand.
TAGTAGGTTTATGAAGATTTACAACAGATCTGGCAATAAAGGGTTTATATTAAGTAGCTGTTATAAAACTCTAAAGCTATGAACAGTGGTGAAAAAGCAAAGGCTGTATCGACATCCATTTTATGCCACTTTATACTCCATCACATCTAATATTGTACAACTTTTATATGACATCTGTAGATACTTGTTATTTTGTCAGTAACATTTTACATATAAGCCATATCATCATTAAGACACTGACTAAGCATTGATGTCAATGATAACAATGTAATGCATTGTATAAAATGTTCGTTTGTAGTGGTTGTTGTAGTGAATATTTTACTTAATTAAACTACAGAAGTAGAGGAAAAATATATTTAAAGCAGCTAAAATCAGAGATTTATCACCCGAATCTGTGGATCCCCTTGGCTTTGCAGAGCTTAATAGTGAGTTTAGCTTGTTTCGCTGACGCAACTTCACTGTTTTGGTTCATTCTCACCCTTTCCCTAGTGTTGTTTTCAGCCAGTGTGCACCACCTGGTCAGCACCAAACAGCAGACAGACACGGTTTGTGACCAGCTGGTGAACAAAGAGAAACATTTAGCAGCTAAAGAGCCAGATGTTTTCCTCAGGAGTATGTTCACATGAAAGAAAGTGAGGATTGTTCAGACAAGGAACTTCTGGATGTGTTTGTTAACAAGTTCACCATAATCTTAAATGGTGTCAATGTTCTCATAACAGTGTTAAAAAATCTACTATTGCAGGTTTACATAGTATTTAATTGATAATACTAATGTACTTTTACTTGAATTCAGAACCTTTACTTAAAACTAAGTACTTCTACACAGTAGATTTGCTGCTTCTCTAGGCTTGTTTCATTTCATCGCACCATTGGATGTGTGTCCAGCTTTTGCCCTATGACCTCCACTGACAGAACTGACAGAACAAATCCCCCGCTGAGAGGAGTCCAAAGTCTCACCTGTTGCCGCCGTTTGATTCAGCAAATTATTGACAAGGGTTGACTACTCTCCAAACCTTGAAAAAAAAAGAAAGAAAAAGAAACTTGCCTGGTTTGGCATGTACATCAACATTTTATTGTCCTTTAAGGAATGTCAGTGAACCTTTTAATACAATGGAGAAAGGGGAGTGGCTATGTAGTGTGATTACATGATTTGGATTATGTAATAGCATCTCATGGCTGCAGATCAAACCAAATGTTTGAGCTTCCTGAAGGAACGTGTTGTTTCATTTGGACAGACAACACAGTTTGTTATCGCAATTTATTCAGCACCAACATATATTGTACTTAATGTCTTCTGCATATTGTCTGAATTCTCTGGAGTTAATGAGAAGAGGACAAATGAAGTGCCCTGAGTGTTAGTGTTTCGGGTGTGGTTCACTGAGCTGGCACTGTGCACTGCGCTAGTTTCACAGCAATATATGGCACTGCCGTCACTTCTTGTTACAGTGTTTTGTGAACTGTGGGCAGATTGTGAAACCAAACGAGCAATGATGTTGAACGGCCAATAAAGTTTCTACACCATGGACACGGCCCCGGCTGTAAAAGGCCAATACAAGGGTTATATTTGTGCTCTGTAGATGACTTGGAGAGAGAAATGCCAGCCTCACCCTGATTCCTCGCTCACAGAGGCTGCAGTGTTTCTGATAAGTGCGACACAAGTGATGCAGACACTGTCTCACCCATAGCTGATTCCACTGTTCAGACTCTGTCCTTGTGTGTAAGGACTCCTGAGAGCACCTAGGTGTGTGTTTAAATCCAAGGTATTTTATTACAATGCAAGAACATAGATGAAGAATGTCACGTGTGATGTTGATGAATGGAGGAGAGCAAGTGATCTTCATTAAAGAGGTATGCTACCAGTCATTAATGCACAACCCATTCATTTAAGGCTTTGCTGCTTAGTTTGTTTTTCTTTGGGATAAAAGAGCAGAGCTGTACATTGTCTGAGTCACATCCAGTGGTCTCAGTTTTCAGAAGATTTTGTCTTGCTGTAGATCAAAACATTTTCGTTGTGTGACAGCACAGGGAAAGTGATTGACAGAATTTGGAAGGATCGCTTACTTTGGCTTGCGTTAAGAAGGTATTTGCCTAACATTTCAATAGTGACTTATGTTTCTTCAGTTGTATGTCTTTCTTTCATCTGGTTTGTATTGGCAGAACACACTTTTTGACTCCTTCAAGAGAAATCAAATTAACATCAAGTCTGGCAAAAAACAGTGCCACACAATTAGAAACCTGTTCTGACAAAATATTTTACTTTTTAATTTGTTTGTCTTGAAATAATTCTCCTCTTATGCAACTAATTTGGCTGAGCAGCTTGTTGTCTGATATTTTCCACATGTTTGGCATTGTGTGGTTAACGATGTGTGTAGCAGCAATGGTTGGCTTTGTAGAAGTGCAGTGGTCTGGCATCTTTGCATTTCCACTGGAGGTTAAGCAGAGAAGAACTTTACTGGCTGGTGGAGTTTGGTTGACTCTCACCCTTTGACCTCGGCAAGGGTGTGATGATGTGAAAATCGGTGTAAGCAAGCAGAGGATGAGGATAATGGCTGAAATGAATGTGTTGTGGAAGTGATGAGAGCGTCCTGTTAATTTGTCAAGCGAGAGAGTTTCCTGTCAGGGCTCCGTCTACCTACTCAACAACACGTATACATTGTTTGATAAGGATCAGCTGTTTTAAGGGCTGTGAACTCCCCTGTTTCACTTCCTAAATCTGTTTTTTTTTACCTACAGTCCAGGACTTAAATATTTGGAAAGATACAAATTTTTTGCTCTGAGCTCTGAGCTTGAACACAATCTGTCATAAAATAATGGATACTGCATTAAAGTGCCAAGTCTCAGCTTTAAATTGAATAGATTTGTATCAGTATAGAAAGAAATCTGTGGCATAAAACTAAAATATCTTCACAAAACTATTTGACATCACATGCATTGAGCTGAATGTGGTGTTCCCTATTGTCAGACTAACATTTACTGTCTTCATTCTTTGCAACGTACACAAACAGAAATGTCTTCCCTCTGCCCTTGTCACATTTTGTATGATTTTAGCTGATAGCGCTACTTTACAGAAGCTGTTCCCAGACTACATTCCCTATTAAGAAGTTGTGTGTCTCAGACTCCAGTGACGTTTTGTCTCTGATTGTTCTTAATCATATGAGCACTCAGCTGATTATAACAGGCCACAGCAATGTCCTGAGGCTCTGAAGGCCTGAAAATAGTCCCTTTTTTTATTTTCTCCTCTGTTCAGCTATTACCTCCAGCTATAAATGAGCATTACAAGAAGCAATGTGGTGATAGTTTTGGTACACAACTCATTATTTTCTGGACCTAGCTACCACTGCTATGATCTTAGACTTTGTGATTGTGTTCCAAGCCACACGAGAGGGCATTTTTTCTTCTGCCACTTTTATTGGGTCCATAAATTTGCAATATGCCAAACTGGTAAACGTCCATTTCAGTTTTCACCGCTGGGGAATTAAAGCATTGGAAACCCCTGGTGTGACATGACGCATACTGGTGGGAAAGTTGATCTGCATCCCATCCAGTTAAATGCTGCCAGGGGTGAAAGAAGTGCTCACTCCCTTTAAATAAGTAAAAGTACAGGTAAAAACAATGTAAGTCATACTCTTTAACAAGTACAAGTTCTGCATTCAAGATTTATATATATTTTAATATATGTAAAGCAGGTAAAAAACATAGAAGCATCACTTGAATCTGTAGCTCCCCTTGACCTTATAGAGATTTACTGTTTTGGTTCACTCTCCCAGTGATATTTTTGGTTACAGTGAGCAGCTGTTTTCAGCTGAAATAAAAATATAAGAAATTCCACTGTACCTACCTGCTCGGCAGCAAACAGGAGGCACAGAGTCAGTGACCATCTGGGAAACACAGAGTGAATATTGGCTGCAGGTGGCCAGAAACACAACCAAATCCAAATTACTATATAACAAATTTACCCTATCATCTTAAAATGATGAAGAATTATCAATGTTTTTTCTGCCCCAAAGTGGCCAAAGATTCAAAGTGTTGAAATTAAAAGTGCTCATTCCTCCGAAAATGGCCCATGTGGGTCTATTACATTATTAGATTGTTTTAACACTGATCCATCAATGCATATGAAGCATTTTATTATTGCATCTTGTCAAGGTGAAACTATTTTTGAACAACCGCAATTGGGTCAGAAGATAAACTGAAGGGTTATAAAATGATTAATAGGTTACTGAAGAAGACAAAACTAAATTCTTCTGCACATATTTAACCTCATTTTTGAACTTTTTTTATTGTGTTTTCTCTCTTGAGAAATATTTGACCCTTCTGTTAGGCCTCCAGCTGTTACTTATATAAAACCATCTTAAAGGTGTCTTTTTGGTAAAACTCATAGACAGTGCAAAGGGGTCTTGAGTAAGAAGTTACAAGCCACAAAATCACAAATTTTGAACTATTTATATTTTGCTTTATAAACTGATCTGGTATTTTTAATGTAAAATCTCATAGATGTCAAATAAATGTAGAAGAGTAGACAATGTGAAAAAATAAAGAATATCAGAAAACAGAAATACCTCAGAATTGTACTGAAGTATAGTAGTACTTGAATAGATGTACTTAGTTACTTATCACCAGTGACTGCTGCATTACACAGTTCAATTGTCCTAATTGAACTAGCAATTAGTTCTCATGGAAATGGGTATTGTGTTTAATTTTATCTCCCTACTTTGTCTCTTCCTTCTGAACAGTCATATAAGGTGCAGCCGCTGTACATGCATCACATTTTCCACAGGTGCTTTGGTAGCTTTGTCTGAGGGGTGGAGACTGTAAGAAACCCAAGTGTTTATGGGTAGAGAGGCATGTGTGGCTATTGTGTTACCACATGATAGGAATGTGCGGTATGTGCAGAAGGTGTCAAGGCCATATATCTTCCTCTGTCACCCTGATGGTGACTGTATGTACTGTAGGTATTTATCAGTTTATAGGCTTCTCTAAATAGACACATGTACCCAGTGTACACAAGAGAAAGGGAATAGCAGGCTTGCAAGTTGAGACTGTGAACTTTGTTTGGTTTCAGGAGCAAGCGTGAGCTGACATTTTCCTGAGAAAGTGATTTAGTGACTGTCAGGTCAACTGTCAAACCCCAGAAATATGACTGAAATTCTCTATGACTCTGAGCAGCTGTGTGAAGCTTTGTTTGCCTCGACAGTAGAGGCTTGTTTGGTTTTCGCAACTTAGATTTGCAGCTATTAGTTTTCTCATTAGTTCGGAGTCAGAAACAAGAGCTCTTTTTGTGCCCCTAAACTTTAACTAAATGTTTTTACCATTACTTTTGCAATTAGTATAAAAATACACACACTAATGGAACATTTGTTCAATTCCAACATTTTATACCTGTGTTTTTTTTTTCTTTTTCACAGATGTGTGTTTGTTTATGCCCTCTGCCTTTATGTTGTTATGTGAGAGAGAGTGAAGTGCTGGCGGTCGTCTGGATTGTGCTCTCAGTTTCCAGCTCTTTCACTGCCTAACATTAGTCCAACACCCAGGCCCTCTGTTCTTTTATTGTCTATTTTCTCTCATACACATACACCTCTCTCTTCTGCTCTTTCTCTCACAGGGATCAAGAGACCAACAGGAGGCTGAAAAATGTGAGTGAAAAAATATAAGCTATGTCTTGCTTTCTGGGAGCTTCATTTGGTGTCCTGTCTTTCAGAGATAATAAAACAAAACATAATTTAGCTTCAGTTACAGTTCTCTTCATGTGTTATTAGAGATAAGATTCCCTCAATTTTATAGTTATGATAACTTTCAATGTAATGTCTATGTGTATTAAATAGTACATTATCATTTAGATGTGCAGTAACAAATATGTCATAAGTATTTTTGGGACATTTGGACCTAAATAAATTACATAGTAAATGGTAAACAAACAAAAAAATAAGGGGATGACCTACAATAACAAATGGTCCCAGCCAGATTCACATTGCAAGTGTTAAACATAATGTCAATAATAATGTCATAAAATAACATGAACGCCTCGTGCACTTACACACTGAGTCCAACACATAAACAGGTTAAAATGAGAGCACTTGACAACAACAGACAGACACAAACATTTAATTGATTTGCTCTTAACACAAATCCCAGACTAAATTTGGGATGAGTTCATGACAGGGAACAGATGAGTTTCTGAATTTCAGTTTAGTGCTTTACCTGAAAAAAGGACTACAATGTATTTATATCCCCAGATATGAAATTAAATGGCTATTTTTTAGAGAATATTTGTACCTTACAAATATTATGGATCATAGATTTTATTTTAAAAATTTTAAATGTAAGTAAAGTCATTGCTGGGAACATTGCATCTTTCATCACAGCTTTATTATGGTTTATCTTCCTGCTTGTGTCTGCTGTACCCTCCCAATTGCACCAATGATCTTTTTAGAAAATCTTGCATGACATAAAATCAAAGCGCTGACACGTCAGTTTCAACTGTTTCGTGTGTAATAGTGGGACCGGCATCATTGATTTGGTGGTGTTTGTTTGCTTGAGTTCACTACATTTACCTGTCCAGCCCTATAATGCACACACACAAACAGGCAGCAGAGTATTCTGGATGAGACTGGAAACAAGAGCACGGCACTGGGTGATATGACCCCTGTGTCACTGTAGGGCTGCTGCTATCACAACAATCACCTGCTTTAGCACTGCACACAACATTCATCACTCAGGGTAAAGGTGTCGCCATAATCTGGTGTTTGTTCTGTCTGTCTGGTAATTTTCATTTTCTTTTACAGGTATGTATGATTTAACTGTCTGGTTTCTTCTCTCCAGGTATTGATCACCATTTACTGGCTTGGTAGAAGAGCTCAGTGTGACCGTTTATATGATGGGCCTTACCTGAATTTCAAAGCATTTGAGGGATTATTGGGCACAGCGCTATATAAGGTAAATTTCTCCAAGATTATAACGAGCTGCCGTGTCATAAAGCAAAAGCTTAATTTTCTTGTAAAAACCCAGAAAGAGCATAAATGAAATCCTCTTTTACAGCCACTGCTCAGTACATTTCTGTATCCTCCTTGGTATGTGTGGAGGACTGAGTGTGATAGGCTGCTGGCCACTGAAACTAAAGCTGACCCCATCTCCCTGACTCAGCTATTTTAATCACGTTTACAGCACAGCACAAAGTTCGAATATGGTTTACATGTGAAAATAGACGCCCCTCTTCTCGAAGAAGCACGTTTCCTCCACCCTGCTCGTGCCACCGTTGAATTTGGCACTTTGCTTTCACATAGATTTATAAGTGGTGGTGGTGTGCAAGTCCTCTATAATTCAACCGACTACAGGGATTTTCAGTAATAGCAGTCGGTTGCTGCACGTCTTGTACGTTTAGCCATGATAATCCAAGTTCAGTGGAGCAGGGTTAGGCTGGGTTTAGTTTGTGGACTTGTATTGTCTGGGAGGATTCAGTGGATTACAGACCTGAAAATCATTTTCTTTTATAGTGGTTGGCAAGTTTTTGCTTGTTTGTCTCCTGGTGTGTGTTTATGTGCAATGACATTGTTTTAATTCAGTAAACCCATTCATCAAGGGTGTGTGGATCATGACTGTTTGTTTTGACAGAGATGGCAGTGAATAGAAAACAATGAGGTTATTCCCTTTAAATTGCAGCATGCTTTCCCCCTTATAGACACTATAGGAGTGTTTACAGTCACTGAGTCTGCAAGAATAAGAGGACCAGACAGCATAGACTTCACACTCTACCTGGGGGATCTCTCATGCACACCACACACAGTGGAGCTAAACATTGTAATTGGCACCCTGTTATCTGACTTGCATGTGTTTGTGCATGTATGAAAGGCTCTGCAGGAGTCATCCGGTCAGAAAGGCAGTAACGTCAGAGACAGTGGTTTCGGAGATAGCTGGTACTCGGAACGAGAGGAGCTCTACCAACTGAGAGGAGGAGTTGGCGGAGAAGGAGGAGGAAGCAGCAGCGGCGGACACAGGAGAGACGACTCCCTGGACAGTTTGGACTCTTTGGGTTCTCAACCTCACAGCATCTCCTCTGACACCACTCTTAAAGGCAGCAGTGAGGGTAGGAGATGCTGTGTCATTTGAATCTTTACACAAACATATATGAGCGCACAGTTTCATTCTTTATCTTTTTACCCAGCTGTAGCTGATTATATGACATTTAATTTGATACACCCTAGCTGTAGATTGTCATAAAGTCTGACTTTTTCAAATTGTATCTCTGTATCAATATTTATTATCCAATTAATTTGTGTAGAACTTCAAATATTTGATCAGGGCAGATATGCAGCATCAGATCCAGCAAGTTGATTCCCATTTATGAAAACAAACACTCATTGCCATCTAGTGGTACTCAAGTTTACTAACACTAAGGCCTTGTTTCATGGCAGTATATGTGTTGTATGCTTTAAGAGAATGAAGTGGTCAGTGATCTCAGAGTCTCCACCCTTCACTTTCATAATGAGAGGGCAGTGAGACATTCCACAGTCATCCACACTGGCTTGTAAATGAGGTGGCCTCCACTTCCCACCCTGCTCCCCTCTGTTCCCTTCAAAGTCATGCCAGAACACACAACATTGCCCCCCATCCACCCCCACCCCCTTCTCCTTGCTCTAGTCTCTGCTCTCACCCCGTTTGTCCTCTTTGCTACAGTCCTTTTCTTCATTTCTCCCATAACCTGATCTGTTCACATGTTTGTCGCTTCCTCTCTGGTCTCCAGGTTGTTGCAGTGACACTGAGGCAGACTCGGTCTTCAGGATGGCTGAGAGCAAGGACAGCCTCAGTTACCGCCGGTCCGTAGTCATCACTCCCAAGGCCAGCAGCCAGTTTAACCAGTTTCTGCCCACTAAAGACAAACCTTCAGGCTACGTGCCTGCTCCACTAAGGAAGAAACGGGCCGAACGCAATGAGGACAATCGGCGCAGCTGGGCCAACCCCACATACACAGAGGACGAAGGCACACTCACCAGGTACTGTTAAAACATACGTAAATACTTGATCTAATCTGATCTGATCTGTTTGAAGGTGTTTCTAATCTCAGTTAATTGATGAAGAGTTCTTTTTTTCCATCTTAAAAACAACATAACAAAAAGTGTTCATTAAGAGATGGGTTCATACCCAGATCTGCACTTGAAGTTTACATTGCGTTTTTGACTTTGTCCTCTCCCATTACTGTTGGTGTTTATGGTGCTGATGTGTTGTCTGCGGATGGTCAATGGTGTTGTGTTTCATTTTGCCGTGCCGTGGAATGACAACCTCAGTGAAACAAGGCTTTCCTCTGACTACTACGGCAAAAGTCAAGTATCTCAGAATGCCAAGTGGGCCTATGAGTATGAAAGTGGCAGTGACTCGGACACAGACCGACCAGACCCGGATCTTGTACTGGATGACCTAGCCAGCAGACGCTTCCACAGCCCCTCCCCAGCCCCTCCCACCAACTTCGCTGTGCCCATCAGTCCCCTGGCAGGCGGAGGGGCCGCTGGGGGTGGAAGAGGCATCTGGCCCAAGGTTACGATGACCAATGTTGTCCCTCAACAGAATGTGACCTGCCTCAGGTCAGAGAACGTGAAGCTGAGTGTGACTTTGATTTGCCTGCCTGATGAGAGCAAACTGGAGCGCTTGTCTTACCCTCAGTTTGCATGGTTAATTGTAACCATGAGCAGCATCTTTGGTCATAGTTTGCCGCATCTAACAGTGCTCTGAAGTCCTCAGTTTGTTGGTTTCTGTTTGAATTATGTTTGAATTTTAGCTGCAGCACGTCTTTATTTGCTCTTTCTGTGTTGTATGAGCTTTGAGGGGGGATTTGAGTTGGCATTGATCCTCAAATCAAATTTTGCCTCCTTTTCAGTTTTGTTTTGAGCTTGCATTGTTTTGCTTATCGTTGCATCATCTCATCCGAGGTTGTTGTGCTCGAGGAATGTGCTCCTCTTTGCGTGACTGGTATGCTTGTGCTGCTGCTGAAAAATTTTGACACGTGTGGTTGGCTGTCTCTCTTGAGCAGCAGCATCAACAGTGGGGAAATGCTGCCCCCGCAGCACAGCAACGTGAGGGTGGACCACCGCGGAGCTGTGTCCACAGCCAGCCTGTTCAGGGAGATTTGTGATGACTCTGAGGATGAGGAAGATGAGGTGGGCTATGCTGACCCCGTCCAAGATGATCTCTATACACGCAAGATGGGTGTCAAACCCCAGCCTGCTGGCAATGTGTCTTATGACAAGTTCTTACCCAAGTTCTGGACTCCTGAAGAGGACATTCACATACAGAAGATCAAACTGGGCTCTCAGAGGAGACCCTGGTATAAGAAGATTCAAGGTTTCAGGTGTGTGAGGGCATTAAAACACAACACATACATGTACAATATAGCCTTCATCCATTGCATTATACAGACATGCACACTTATATGTAAACTTCATGGATAGAATTCACTTTCTGCTTCTTGCACCATCTTTTCTTACTATTCTAGCTGACACACTTGATTCTGCTATTCTTACGTTCATGCCAATTTAACCTTTAAGATTTGTGTAAGAGTCAAACTTTGGTTTTCTGTGCTTCATTTCCTGTATAGATTCTTATTTTTCTTTCTCTCTCCCTGCCATTGCCTCTTATCTTTCCCCCTCTACCCTCTCTCTACTTCTGTGGCCTTTCCTTTGTGCACCCTGCTGTAGCCATAAGAAGTCGGGCTCTTCGTCAGATGATTCAGACTGTGACATCAATCCTTGGCTCTCCTCTGCCCCCTCTCCCTCCAGCCCCTCTCCTTCTCACTCCCACACACACGAGGCCTCGGCTCCCACCACCCTCGTTGTGGGGAAAAGGTCGATACAGCTGCATGATTGTGATGATGCAGGAATGTTTTAGAGCGTTCAGACATGACTGAATCTCTGATGAGCTGCTTTCTAATATACTAATGATAAAATACTACTGGAGTCGCCCTAACACGCTGCATAAAGCAGTTTGCTTGTACTGACCTTTGTAGAAAAAAGGCTGTGTCTCAGCAATACCCTATTTCTGTTACAGCCTAATCTAGGGAAGACTTATAACAACTAACATCACAGTTTTATTTTAAATCAGTGTGATTGTAAAATCCTCATTTGATCAATCTTTTTGAATCAAATACACCACAGTGGCTGCTTATTGTATCTTTTCCTCCTTTTCTTGCTCTTTGAACTAGTTCACATGCATGCACTCATCACCTCTCTGTCCTTTTCTCTCCTTTTGCCCACCCTGCAGTTCTTATATCCAACCACACACTCCCCCACAGCTCCCCAAGATACAGCCCCCTCTGTTAGTGCCTCCCCCTCTGGTGTTCGCCCCAGTGGACCCTACCTCAGGTCCCAAGCTGGTCAAATGTGCGAGGTGGCCTCTCCTGGGGCGCCATGACCCCCGGGAGCCCCCCGACATTTTTGATTATGAGAGCATTGACCCTGACTTGGAGAATGATGACATGTTTGCCAGACGGACCCTGGCCTTCCAGTCCAACACGGACCTGGCTATGGTGAAGACTCAGCTGTCCACCAAGCGCCGCCTCTACACATCTGAGCCGCAACTTAATATTGTCACCCAGCGACGTGGCAGCATCGGTGAGGACGATTTCCCTGACATAGAGCAGGATGATGTGGTGTATCGTAAGGAAAAAACCCATCAAACTCAGCAACAACGGCCATTGTCAGGAGCCCCCGACAACTACGCTCCAATGCCCATCCCAGAGCCCTGGGCTCTGCCTCCTGATCTCAAAGCTAGACTCCTCTGCCCCCCGTGTCCTCTGACCAAGGAAGCAGCAACAAAGAAAGAGAATCAGGTTGAGAAGGAGGCGCGTCCTAAAACAGATGACATGCTGCTTCGGAAGCTCGGAGTTTGTTCAAATCAGAGCCAGAGTCTGATGACTCCCTCAGTGCCTTCTTCCTGTAGTGAAGGTGACCTGCAGAGGTGGCAGGCGATCAGGGAAGCCAGTCAGCTAAGATATAAGAAGAGACTCATGGTGGAGAGGCTAGCTGCTCTGAAGCTGTAGAAACAGATTGATAACAATGGCTGTTAGTTTCTTTTCACTTTGTGGATCTATTCTTCCAGTTTTGTCTTTTCCAGAAATAGTTTCTGTCTGATGGTGAATTGGCCTTTACATGCATGTTAACCTGGCTTTAAGGATGGGTTTGAGGCCCAAAGCTCATGTTTCTGAAAGCTAAGCTGTGACTTTTGCATTCACTGGATCAGTCATACGTTTTTAAACCAAGAGCACAGTGAAGCAAATGCAGTGAAATTCACAACAACTTTGAAGTTTTTCTTGTTTTAAGTGTTTGTTGTTACCTCAGAGTGTTTTTTTTTCCAGAAAAACTGTAATGAAAGGAAGTTCATTATGGTTTTCTGTATAATGGATATATGGTATATTTCTGCCTTACAAATACATGGAATGTAAATGCAGAGTGGAAGTGTGTGATTTATGAGCAAAACAGCATCAATTCTCCAACATAATTAACCAAGTTGTTTGGTTCATGATGACTGATGTTAAACAGACCCACATTCTGCATTTTATTTTTGGTTTTCTTCTTTCTTCTTTGGTTTTCTATCAGACCGAGTTTGCCTGTGAATTGAAAAAAATATTCCTGCTCAATAAAGAAACGAAGAGACTTCATGATATTGTGATGAATTGCACTGGCCCGGTCATTTGTTGACTTCACCACAGTGTCAGCTACATCCACAGTAACATGGATTTGACCGAGGACAGTGTTGTTTTCCTCAGCTGAGGGAACTTCACTGACATGTCAACGCTCACAGTGCAGCAACATGAGAGTGTTGAAAGCCTGAGTGATACACAAACATAATATCCTGAACACTCTGACTGCACAGACCAACGCAGTTAAATGTAGTCTTCTCTGTCGAGCCAACATGAAAGCCTATAGAAATTCCCCTGCAGCTTTGAATGAAGGTGCGACTTCTTGACTCCATAGTAACTTGAACACAAATCTGTGCTGCAGTGTTTGCACATGAACAGACGCACACAAGCATTCACAAAGCAACCATTTAACCTTAGTCAAGCCCATCTGGATTTACTTCACATCCATATGTAAAGCCATGTTTCCAGTGACATCATGTTGTAGTCTTCAGAAAGGCAGCATTGTTTGGGGGAAGATACATGTTCACACACCTCCCCAGTCAAATGTCAGGGAAAGGGAAGGTGATACTGCACTGTAAGCATGCTATATACACAATGACATCTAATCCTCTTCAGTGTACAAAGTGAAAACCAGCAGAGTCATGTTTTGGCTCGGTTTATATACACCTGAAACCTGGGGAAGACCAGGTCTAAGAGTCCACTCTCAGACTCAATCTGCAGAAATGTGATTTTGTTGTCTGTGGTTCTTTCTGGTTTCCTAGACAGCACCAAATGCAAGAGAGTATCGACGGGTGAGTTGATATGGGCAGCCAGGAATGTGGCACGTTTGCATTTGCTCTGGCCTCTTACGGTCGCACCCACCCTGCTGCCTCCTGCTTTTTGTGCTGCTGTTCTCACTCTCTGGCTGCTAAATGCTGACACACAACAAAGTGCATTGTTTGGCACAGGGCCAAGTTCAAGGGGGGGTGAAGGGGGAGGGGGGCCATCACTCCACAAAGCTCTATTGACAAAGCAACAAAGCAATAAGATGGACACAATAGCAATACGCTGGATCATCTACCTAAACTGCAGTGTGTCCCAGCGAGAGTTATGACTGAGCAGTGGTCTAAACACTGATAGCAATATGAGGTGTGTGTAAATCTTTACAGGTAAGTGTTTTTCCAAAGACTGTGAGCTTTGAGTGACTTTTGCATGATGGGAAAGGCTGTGATATTTATTACTAACCCACTGAGCTTAAATCTTTCCACAGTTTTTTGTGGTTGGCCCGTGTGCTGTTTGCAAACTAACACTTGGTTTTGGATAAAGGATAAAGGTTAAAATAAGTGGATAGAAAGTGTAGGTTGGCCTGTATTCTGACTATTTGAGTAATGTTTCCCACAGCGTATTTGACACCAAAGCACGAGATGGTGCATGCATGCCTTGGAGTGGAATTTGATATGCAAACTAAACTCAACTCCTTCTTAACTCAAGATGCTGAATTTCTCCACAGGAGTAAATCAACAAGTGATATCCAGGTTGATCCTGCCATCATCCGGCAGATTCGCTTTGAAGAGCTCCAGAAGTACCGCGAGCAGATAAAGGAGAGTGAGGATAAGTGGCAGGATGTGAGTATAACTGATGCATGTGTGTAGTGCACTGTGCCGCTGGAGGATATCTGCTGTTGTTACACAAGACAAGCTGACTCTGGTAGAGAAATGGAAGAAAAAAAGTTTTAGTTTCCAACACAGATAAGGTTGAAGTGAAAGACGAGCACATGATCTATGGGATCTGTGCAGCAATCAGGAGAGCAGGTGTTGTGATGCAGACGGTGGCCACAGGGTGAAAGGAGAAGTGTTCAGATAGAAGCCAGAGACAGAGGCAGACACTGATTGGAGCAGCTCTGCCCTGTGGCTGTGGACTGTCCTCATTTCCAAATCACAGTGTTTGTGGAGTGAAACACCAGATATTGTAAATACAAGTAATACAACTAATGTAAATTATGCCATTATGTAATATACAGAGTTGATACAGTAGGATTATTCCTAGAGGAGCAGTGGTGTTCCAATTTTAAACACACGTGATTCGTTACAAGTACTCGTGCTTAGGTAGAAAAATCAAGTGTAATAAAAAGTTATCTGCATGTACATGACAGGCTGTGACAGTGGTGTGTCTGTCAGCAGTCTGATTGGTGTCATGGCAAAATAATGGAGCCTTAAAGCAGCATTTAGGTCACACAGTCCCCAATACACAGGGGAGGTGAGCCAGGAGGAGCCTAAAGCACACAAATAGAACACCTTCAAATGTAGCCCTTTCTCTTCTGTTTGTCTTTCTCTCTCCCTCTCGTCACTGGACGGTTAGACTTGCATCACAACCAGTCTGTTTTTTTTTGTTTTATCAAGATCTGAGCTCAACTGTTGTGAAATGATGCATGATGTGGTGATGTGGGCTCACTTTTCCTGCAGGACCTGAACAAATGGAAGAGCCGGCGCAGGAGTGTCAACTCTGATATAGTGAAGAAGAAAGAGGAGCGAGAGAAGATAGAGCAGATTACCTACGGCAGTGACAGAAGGTCCAAGACCCTCAAGGAGATGCAAGAGGAGAGGTAAGGGAAAACATACCTGATCAGGTACTTTCCTAATGACAGGATAATGCAATGTTATTTTTTAACCCTGGTTTTTACTAAAAAAAAAAAAAAAAAAAAACACGCTGAAATTTTTCCTCTTTTACACCCATTTTATCTCTCGGAGGAGAACCATTTGCTAAGGTAATTTAAAAGAAGGTGTGTATGAGAGGTTTTGCAGAGATTTTTTTGTGCAGGAGTGAATGAGGAGACTTAGTGTGAAAGTGTAATCCAATCATGGTTTACGACCTGCCTCCTCCCTTTTTTTTTTTTTGCCCTACCCTCTTCTTTTCAACCTCTTTCTGCTCTCCTCCTCATTGCTCACTTTCTTACCCATTTCACTTTCTGTAACCCCAACACTTTGTACTTGCCCTCTGCAACTTCATCTTTGCTTTTATCCTATACTGTCCACTTTATTTCTATTTATCTCACCCCCTTTCTCCTCCCCTGTCTGGTCCACAGAGGAAATAAAGGAAAAAACAGCATTGGCAGTCGTCTTGGATCTCTCTCTTACCTGGACGAGGACGAGGACGTATTTGAGAGACCAGTCATTTCCCCTCGTACCCGAAACCTTCCTGCCAGGAGCTACACTGTTGACACTCCTTACTATTCTTCTGAACCCTCTGAGCCTTCTCTAAAAAAGAAAGAACCCCCTGCTGCTTCCCCAGCTACCGGCAGGGCTGCTTCCCCTCCCACCTCACAGGAAGTTGACATTGTGGACAGTCCTGCGGGCAGCGACACCACGACCACTGTCACTCTCACTGGCCCCAGGTCTCTCCACAACTCCCTTGAGTTTTCAGCAGCTGCACCTTCACAGAGGAGTCCAGTCTCCAAACACACCAGAACAACCAAGACAGAGGAGACCACAACCTTCGTCTCCTCTTCCAGCTCCCTACGAAAGGTGCCAGAGCCAAGGCTCCCATTGTCGCACACACGGACAGAGGTGGAGGCCCCCTCCTCTGGTTTTCTGCACAAACAACAACCACAGCCCAGCTCGATGGAAGCCAAGCCTCCTGGGGTGTCTCGGGTTTCCGCCTCCCTTCCCAGGAGCTACCAGAGATCGGATAGCGCACGTCTAACCTCAGTTGTCACACCAAGGCCCTTCGGGACCCAGCCCTCCCGCATCACCTCACTTCCCAGAGTCATTACAGTGAGTACTACATCGTTTTACAACTTAACACAAACTATCAGTGTAGCACAAAGGGCTGAAGAAGTTCTAAAGGGTGAAGGGAGCAGTCAGAAATGTTTGGTCAGGTACTGTGTTATTTGTTTAGAGTACATCAGTGTTACCCAACAGTACGATCTGATTACTGTGTAAATAATGGATGAAGCAAGTGTGTTTGTAATGCTAATTCAACTACTAGACCTGCTATTTTCAGCCTCCTTCACTTTCATTACTGTTACAGTAAATGCAAGAGAGTACATTATGTTTAATTGTGTCAGGGGAAATAATCTACAGGACTGACTGTCAGCTCTTGAAACAGTTTCACACACACTTAAAGAAACAACACATTTACCAGCCTCTTTTTAAGATATTTTACAGATTTAAAATAGATAATTCTTCAATCATCAGCCAGATGTGTCTCACATTTGTTTTACATGATCTTATTCTTAAGGCTCAAACACAGATGGATGATTCTCACAAGCGCGTCAACGGTGACGTTGATGTTTCTAAGAAATCATCGGTGCCGAAACGCTACCACCAGTTCATGACCTCTGAGGACGAGGCTCACTCCAGCTCAGCCCACAGCAGTGAAGATGGGGAAGAGGAGGAGGAGGAGGAAGAGGAGGAGGGGGAGAATTGGGTTAAGACCACAACCAGTGTCTCACCTGTCCCTGCTCTGGCCAAGAGTGAAGCTCCAGTCAGTCCTGCTCCAGCCAAAGAAACCAGCCAGGTACTTAAAATACCTACTGATTTTCTGTTATTGTATTGAAGGCATTAGAAAATAATACATGTCTTTGTTACATGAATTTTATTGAAGACTAACAGTGACACATTAATACTCCCTCTCTCTCTGAATTAATGTACTTTTAATTTTGCTGTGAATAAATCAGTTAAACTTAATGTATCATTCAGACTATTTTTGCTTCGGCCTCTTTTCATATTTATGAGATGCTTAAAAATAATCGAGTGCTTCATTGCTGAAATTAAAGTATAACTACAGGTTGGCATTTAATCAAGAGCCATAAATGATTAATAAAAGGCTTTCTTGCCAAAGCAGGCCTGCATATGCACAGGCACACAATGTGACTTACATCTGACTCCTTTCCAGAGTATTAAAATGCCAAGAAGACTCAGATCTGCGTTTTTTATGCTTGTTAAGCATTGCTATTCTTCTCTGCTCACCTGTGTTGGTGTGTGTTGGTTTGCAGGAGAGCTACTGTGAGATGCGGATCAACCTGAACCAGAAGCCCAACAGCAGCAAAGACTTTGGCTTCCAGGCAGCCTGGGACTCGACTGGGGTGCGCGTCACATCCATCCAGTCAGGTAAATACATTTGAGAGGAATATGCTGAAAAATAGGGATGTGATATGTACGGGTAGAGCTTTATTCACCTTCCAATATAATGTGTGCAAGTCAGCCAGTCTGGCAACCAGCATTCCCAGTGGTTAAGGCCAGTGGAAAAAAGATCACACAGTCAATGGTTATGTCTCACTCTTAGGGATGTGTCCAGAGATACAGTACAGGGGTAATATTGGAAACTATTTCATTTAATAGCCAGGCTGTGCTGGTTAGTTGTCAGTAGGTTTTCTGGTCCATTTCAGTGGCATTGCTAGGCCTATATAGGGCAGCACCTATCTGGGTCAGATCTGCTGGGCCTGAGCCTCTCTTTCTACTGAACCCCGCCCTCCACATTACAGTATACCATGTCTTTTAGTAACATACCTTATATGTAGCAATTCTAACACACATATTCCACAATAATACAGGAACTTTTAAGTTTTAGTCTGCAGTGTATTTAAGCCTAACATTGTTCTATCACGTCATTGTCAAACCACACAAACCATTTTCCGTTGCAGCAAGATGCTTTAAAACTGATGAAGGGACAAGTTAAGAAATACAGACATAAAAACAGTAAAATGCTAAAATTAGAGCAAATGCAACAACATCGGCATGACAAAAATACCCAGAGCCGCATAAAAATACACATATGGTAGAATGAGATAGCGTTTCTCACAGATAAAAGAAGCAAGAAATCAGGCAAAGCAACAGGAAGAAGCTAAAACACTGATGCAACAGTATAATCAGCACATTCCCCCCAACAGTACAAGCAGCCAAAGCAACAGAATATGAATCAACAATCCTGTTATCATGCACAAATTAGTCGCTGAGATCAATGGATTGAATACATAAATTAATAATAGTATTGATCTTAATAGGATCTTAATAGTAGTACATTAAAGATAGTAAAACATGAAGACCATATTGTTGATAAAATACTAGTCAGCATGATGCAAAATGTTATGTCCTATTTCATTTTACAGAAATAAACTATAAAGATAGAAAACATTTGAATTTTTCAGCTTCTGTTGCACAAAAAATATGTGCATACATTTCCAAATATAAAAACCCAGACTGCTTTTTATAAAAGAAAAAGCAGTGTAAGTTTGCTTCAAAGTTGTTGGTGTGTTGTTGTAAGCTGGAGATTCCCAGAGAATCAGTCATGTCAGGCCACAAACCTAAAACCACAGACAGATTTGTTGCTGTTTGTAGAGGATCCTGTGTCTTATGTGTCATTGTACTGAGATCATTTCTCACAAATTCCATCTCAGTGACTTTTTTTTCAATCAGTAAAACAACCTTCATGTTATTCATACTTATAAGTTCATTGTGATAGCCAACTATGTCCCTGTGTCTCATGCAGGAAGCCCGGCTGAGATGTGTCGGCTCCAGGCCGGAGACGAGGTGCTGACGGTGAACGGGCACCAGGTGGCAGAAATGAGCTACACAGACTGGAAGTCCTGCATGGAGGAGGCTCTACAGGAGGGCAGTCTGGTCATGGATGTTCGCCGTCATGGCAAGAACAGTGAGTCATCTGAACATTGTGCATCTTTGCATGTGTGTGTGTGTGTTTTTTTTTTTTTTTTTTTTTGCTTGTGTGAAATCGAATTGCACCACTTTAAGGGTTGCATACCCAGACTGACAGTGCTGCTTATTCTGCTTGCATTGCTAAACAGTTTTGACACTTTAAATTGGTGCGTAAACTATTGTGAAATGACCCATGAATGATCTCATGACAGCTAAATGGTGAAGGACCTGTAACTTTTTTTCCTCATCAGATGAGAGAAGGCTGTTATTGTGCTGAGCTCTGTGGCTTCTATCTCTATTTTTTCCCCTGTGTTTTACTTTCCATTCTTTCCTTGTTCCTCCTGTTTTCCTTTTTCTTTCTTTCTTTCTTTCTTTCTTACTTTCTCTTTCTTTTCTGTCTCATAAGCATTCTTCTCTCTATCCATGCTGCGTTTTCCCTTGTGAACTAACCCAGCTCAGGTCCATGGTCCTATGCGTGCGCTGTTTTCAGTGTTAGTATAACAGGCTTGCTTATTCAAACTACGTCAGTCTCACCTTATATAAGTAACCAACCCAGAATAGCTCACCGGAACTAACACACAGTACTGGTTAAAATAGTTAAGTGAAGTCCAGTGGTGGTGAGCCTGTTAGAAACACTGTGTGCGTTTATGAAGGCTTTAATAGGCTGCATGGCTCGGGAAGGTGGTTTCTCTGTCACCCCCTGCTGTTCTCTATAACAACACCATAACAGCAACCTTGTTCCCTGCTTTTCAGTGTTCTTTATGCAGATAGATAATGATATTATATACGTTGAATTTCACATATACAAAACTGCTATAACATACACACATGTATAAAATCATGTGGGTTTATGTGCATACACACATCCTATTTTTTGCCACTGCATTGTCTGCATGCAGACTGGGACAGAGATCAACCTTCCCTGCCATTTAAAAGCCATAAGACCATCAATCTGACCAGTACAGATCATCCGATACTTCTAGGTTCCCCTGACCCAAACACTGCAAAGTCCAGCCTGGATTTCACCTCACGCATTTCCACGGAAACGCTGGTGTCCAAAGAGGCCCCCATCAAGCCAGTCTTCGTAAGTGACTCACAATCGCTTAGGTTGACTCAGGTTAGATCAACTTTTATCCCTTCATTGCTCCCCCTCAGTGCTTTCTTTGTAATGAGTGAACACCCTGCCATGTCTTCCTATAGGACGTGGCTTCAAATGGAGTTAATGGAAGTTTCCATGAGGCATCGGTGACCATGAGGAACAAAGGTAAAGAGCAGAGCACACAATCAGAAAGGTTACGAAATTGATCTTGATGACTATTTCTGTCATCAGCACTACAACAGCACACCAGCAGGGATTGTGAGTTTGTTGATCAATGTGGGAGAACGATTTTTGCAAACGTATAGCATTGATGGAAATTTATGTCTCCAAAATGTAACTGACAAATCTTAAGCAACATGTACTATACGTGTAATTCATGTAATAGAAATATAAGGTTGTATCTCCCCTGGTTAAACTTGTTTGTCTCCTCTGCTGTGCCTCACTATATCTTGTTTTCCATTTCTCATGTAGAGTCAGAACCCCTATCTTTGAAAAACTTAAAACGGAGGTCAGAGTTTTTTGAACAAGGTAAAAAAAAAAGAAAAAGAAGCACTGACCGAAGAGGGACGGGAGGGGGGTACTCTAGATAATGATCATGATTTCTGTGTAATCTATTGGCTGGGTTCTCTGTGCTTTTGTGTCACTGAATTCCTCAAATTTCCAAGGGATACTTGCATGATTTTTTTTTTTTTTTTTTTTTTTTTTAATCAGCCACATCCTTATATTCAGTGGATAAGGAACCTATAATCAATTGACTAATCATGTCAGAATTGAAATAGATTCCTCCACGGCTCTTTTTTTTGTGGGGGTGGGCTATTCCTTTGACAGTCTTGTCTGGTGCCAAACCATAACCCTTGTGCTGTGCCCCTTCCCTCCTTCAGGCGGCTCAGGGTCCAGTGTCAGTGCGCTGGCCTACCTTTGTGGTAAACAGGGTTGAATGTGCAGTGACCTCCTCACCTTCACTTGGTACAATCTGGGACACTGACATCCTGTTCAAACCAAGACACCCATAACTGTCCAACTTCTGGAGAAGAGTCTCCTCAAAAACCTCAGACTAAACCAAATGTTTTTAGATTTATTTGAACAAAAATAAGAAAATTGAGAGGACAGTGTGATAGTGTGTTAAAGCTACATATTCAGCTCCAAAGGCTGCACAGAATGTCAGACACAGTGCCAGTGTACCAACCACAAATACAAATCTTAAAATCCTGCTGAGTTTGTGGTGATTCTGAGTGGTGTCCAGATTTAACACATGGTTGCACTTTTCACTTTGCTGTGCATGAAGTTAAAAGCACTCCTTTTGCTACCTACCTTTGGCATGTGTGCATTGAAACTTCTGTTGAACGGGCTACGCTGTAATGTTGTGCCTCTTATGCGTGATACTGATGCATGTGTTTTTATTTCAATTTTGTGTCTTCACAATCAGTTTATTGATTTTCCTCATGAGAACTATTGGGCTGGCATCCAATGTAAATGTCAACAAGTGGGTGATCTTGAGTTGAATCAATCAACAAGTCCTAGTGGGTGAAATGTGACCTCTGTTGCTGGAGGCTTGTTGAAAACATCAATTACTGCAGTTTTAAATGTCTGTTTTCCAATTACAAACCAAGTTGATACTTTAATAAGCCGGTCAACTTTGTGTTGATATGGCATATGGCCTCAGGGTTAACTTGTACATCAACATATTGTTTCATTGCTCTGCCTGTGCATGTAAGAAGTACTGACTAGATGGTTTTCTTTCTTTTCAAGGAGGATCAGAGTCTGCATTGCCAGATGTGAGTAGTATTATCAGTGCATTGAGTGGGTTTGCATCTTTCAAAGCAGAAACTGCAGTTTATTACAAAGCTCAGATCAATTATCAAGCATCTCACATAGAGTGCATTGGTTGTTCACTTCAGAGACAGGTTCACTCTGCTTCTTAAGCTTTTTAGATTCCCAATTACTCCACTATGATTGCAGGGAGCATTCATTTTAATGAATCTTTGAAAATGGATAAGTGAAAAACTCTAGGGTCTAAGGATAGAGGGTATTGTATGCTGTATAAATTTGAAAAGCCTTCTGAGATAAATTTGAGAGTGTGGGCTATATAGATAAAACTGACTTGACTTGGCAATACCACGTTATCAGCTGATGGCTGCTGTGATGCAGTTGCCTTATATAACAAATATAAGAGCAGCGTTACTCAAAGCGGATTAATGTATATTTCAAGTTTTACTATAAAATCGACATCAGAACCAGGTGGAGGTGTAAAATAGCTGACTGCTCCAAAAAGCCTGAACAGTTTGTAAGAATGTACAAGCATGTATTGACTGTATATGTCTGTCTCCTTTGTCTCCAGATACCTGTTCCATCAATCACTCCCTCCTCCAGCCGCTGGTCTTGGGACCCAGAAGAGGAGCGCAGGAGACAAGAGAAATGGCAGAAGGAACAGGAGCGCCTCCTACAGGTACTTAAAGGCATACTCATGTAGCAGTGACTATTGCATAATATTGCAGTCTAGTGCAGTAAATTCCACGTTCATGAAGGTTTTAATGTTCAGGTTTTGTTTGTTCAGGTGTTATTTCTATGGTTTGTGCTGCTGTTAAACTGTATTCTGTTACAGTGGTTTCTAGACAGTGCAAGTTTTAACCCAGACAGTAAATTGAATTATCACAGCAAATCGTGAATGTCACAAAGCTGTAAATACAGCCATTAAATAATGATGTTGTAATTGGATAAGAAAAATAAACATAAATGAATTCCGTAAAAGTTAATCTGATTGTGATCAGGACAATGACAAAAGGACAATAATTGAATTTATATAGAATATAAACAATATTCTAATATTTACTCTGCGCTCATTGATATAAACGGGGTGGACAAAATGAAAGAAAGACCTCTCAGCGTGACACAATACAACTTGCAAATTGACCATACAGCTAAATCAGCATGTCTCTGAAATATTTACAGCTCATATCAGATATTAGTATATTTGGTGTATTAGACTACCGTAAGTCTAGATAGGTATACTTAACAGAGTGAACAGTTCAGTATAGTCAAGCAGTAAAAGGAGAACAAATGAGGCAACCTCAAAAACCACTTGATCTGAAACACCCATCTGTAAATCTGCTCTGCGTCTCACTTGACAATGAGAGGAGGCACAGAGCATTGTGAAACTCCTCACTCCTCACTCCTCAATAGAGTCTGCTCCTAACAGGCTCAAAACAGAAAACTTTAGACAGTGCTCAGGTAGCTGAAAGTAAACTATCTGTCCAGTATCCAACTCAAATGTAGTAGAATCCTGTCAAAACATATTTCTGAGGGTCTATTTTTGGACGGAGATCAAAGGTGTCCAGGCAGAGCGCTGATGTAGCTGGGAAGCCGAGTTACTCCTCCAGTCTTATTCCCTGTTGGATAAACGGCCTGATTTCATGATGTGCCAGGGAGACTTCCTGCCCAGGGCAAGTTTCTCTAGGTTTATCAACTTTCAGGACTGTTGGGTAACATGTAGGTGAGCTTGCAATTATCTGAAAATAATACAGCTACAAAATCCTTATACTCTTAAAGTTATTACTCAGTCATCCTGTTGCATTGTGGTTTACTATGGTCATGTCATTTACAGTTCCTCTAAATAGGTCTGTGTAGGGTTTTTTTTTTTTGTTTGTTTGTTTGGGTTGTATATTTTGGTGTGTGTGTTGTGTTTTTTTCATCCAAGCTTGAAAAGTCTGAAAATAGTATACTTAAAATGAAAATATTACTGTTGTTTATTTTTGAAAAATAACTTTTATTAGCAAAAAAGACAGGGAAGCAAAGTTAGAGAAGTCCAAATATGGCAGAAATGCAAGTTTTTGCTCTGCTTTCTGGACATAAGAAGGTGAAACCTTGTACCTTTTGTATGGAAAACACTGTGGAGCCACAGTCAAAAATCTGAATTCTGGATCGTGAGCTGTTGTAGTGATATGGGGATTGAATTAGGAGAAAGGCTGCCACAGTGTGTGTTGATACTAACCTTGTCCCATGCTACTCTATTATAGAGAATATGTGTGCATATCGTGAGCTCTGGTGTGACTGGTGTTCTTCAGCATGTCAGTAAAATGGTATGATCTCTGACTTCTTGTCCTGTTTTTTCACCCAGGAGAAATATAAGCGTGACCAGGAGAAACTACAGGAGGAGTGGCTCAAGGCTCAGCAGGAGATTGCCAAGAGTGTGGATCAACAGCAGGTAACAAGGGTATTTGAATGTGTATAAATTACACCCTGCTACCTGAATCAGCTAGAGAGTATAACAAGGTGGCAATAAGTTCTGACTCATGGCACTAAATTGACTAAATGTATCCAAAGAGCTTTAATAGTGTTGTTGATCAAAATTGCTATAATTTTGCAGCAATTTGTTGGCCAGACACTGGTATTTCAGGCTTTAAAAAAAACAGGTCCATTTCACATGAAAGACTGAGTAAAAGCGAGAGCAGAACAATGCCCAGTCATGTGTATGACATTCACACAGTTTGTGCTACATGTGTTGCTATCCTTTCAGTCCCATCTGATTGGAGTTTCAAAACACTTGCTGGTTTTTCACCACAGGGAATAACAAGAGTTTCTTCATTTTTGTTGCAGTTCCTCTTGGAGGTTAATTAGGGTCAGATTAGTTAGCACCATCATGTGTTTTAACACTTCCTCCTTTCTATTCATTCGTCTGTCTGGCAGCCTGGGAGTCTGGAGGTGAACAGCCACACCTTCAGCCTACACTCGCCCCTATTACCAGTCAACCAGTCTACTTCTACTCTGTGGGAAGAGGAAGAAAGAAAGAGGAAGGAGGAGCAGGAACGCCAAAGGCAGGCAGAGGAGAAGAGGAGGAGGGAGGAGGAAGAGCGAGAGCTGCAGCGTCTCCAGGAGGAGAGAGAGAGGAAAGAAAAGCAGAAGGAGGAGGAGAGGAAGAGGAGGGCAGAGGAAGAGCTGAGATGGCAGAAGAGGAGAGAGGAGGAGAGGGAGGAGGAGAGGAGGCAGGAAGCTGCAGAGCAGCAGCGCAGAGAGCAGGAAAGAGCCTTAGAGCAGCTGCGGCAGCAGCGACAATGGTCAGTACAGACACTGCACCTCCTGTACTCACCTTTAGCACTTTAACGCACATGTTTTGACATCTGTCCATCATGCTGATAATAACACATTAAACATCAAACATTACCTGCTTTACAACTAACAAGTTTGCATGTGCTTTGTCGTCCACCATTAACTCATCGTCCTCTAACCACTGCTCTTCACCAAAGGGCTGGTGGCTCCCATGGCTTTGCCAATGTCCAGCCTCCACTGTCCTTTACAGACAGGTTAGTACAGGAGTTTGCCAAACTACATCTGCAGCCACACTAAACGTTTCTCTCTCTACTGAACTAATCTGCACTAATAAAATCTGTTCTCACATTACTGACATTTTATATGATACATGTTTTCTTCACATCCTATTTTGATCAGTAGCACTACATAACCACAATGCCTTAGAAGGAGTACAATACAAATAAAAAAAGTTATATTGGTAATATCTTAGAGCAGCTGCTGTATTAACAGAAATGCATAGTAAAACACAGTTGTAATAATGTAAGATATATATTCATAGGAGACATTATTACTATTGACACATACCCTAAATTTATAAACAGTCAAAATACCCCTATGTCACTTAGAACTACATTTGAGTGTGTTAGAAACCATTTATTAAATGTTTGTATGCTGTATAGTGTCACTGGTTGGAATTAATAATTGTTGTTTTCACGTTAGTTTCTCCACATTTTCCATCCCAAGTTCACCTTTTCTGAATTCTTAGCATAATTCTTTACACCAGGAATTATTTTGGCAACACAATTTGTTCCTGTTTGAGTTGTACCAATTACTCAACCTGCCAAAACAGTGTCTCAAGCATATAATCCTGCCAAAACATCACCGCCAGATTTAAGCAAACAAGAAGAATGTATCACTTATGTGTCAGCACAACCTAAAAATACTAACACCGGATACCATTACATCCGATGCATGATTTAACATCATCCATGTGTTTGAAGCAGTAAGTCGTGTTGCTTTTTTCCAGCACTTTTCCTGCACTAAAACAAAAGCAGCATGTCTACACTGAATAGTTAACATGCCCAGGTAATCTTACTGGACGCATTTGAACTGAATTTATTCAAACAAAGTCTCTTTCTCTCTCTCTCTCTCTCTCTCTCTCTCTCTCTCTCTCTCTCTCTCTGTCTCTCTCGCTCTGTCTCTCTTTCTCATATATATATATATATAATATATATAAAAGGTTTTCCATTGTTGCATATATCATATATCACTTGTTGCTGTTTACAAGATAGGGTAAGGGTTCCCTAAAAATAAATGCACACAAGTGTCACAAAACAAAAGATAAAAATTCTTGTTGACTGAAGTTACACGATTAAAAACTGGTCTTGCTCTCATTCCTCCCTTGGTCTTTAATTTGGTTTTATACAGTTACAATTATGAAAATGCGTATATGTATGTGTATTTACAATATCATTCTTTAATTACATTACATTACATATTTTCTTTTTTTGACAGGGCAAAATCCAAATCATCTCCCCAGCTTGATGAAGAGGAAAGAACTCAGAAGACAGGTGAGTTTTCTTGATTTAGCTGAAGTCATGTCCACTGTGGCCCGTTTTTCTGTTCCTCTTGGCTGTTATATCAATGACTCCATATATGTACCTATGTTATTACACATATATGTGGGTCGTACCATACTGTAGGTGTGTATGTGCAGCCAGGAGGCATGGCTCACTGGCTGCTGGAAGAGCAGTTGAGGATCGCACATGACAAGCAGGCCCAGAGTAAGAGGGCTGCATCAGAACTGGAGCTGGAGAGAAGAAACATCCTCAATGCCATGAGATACAGAGAGCCAGAGAGAGGTGGGCTCAGCCCCCAAAGCGCCGCCTCACTGTTTTTAATCTAAAAGCCAGTCAATCAGCTCTCATTTTCTTTTTCAATAGCTAATCAATCAATTGTGACATTTCACCAAATCGAAACTTTTCAGCTGGTTGATTAACAGCAGAGGCACCAGGAAATTACATGTAACAAAAACAATTAAATGATTGATTGCAATTTGATTTCTCTGAAATTGATTGATCATATGCATATTTTCTCCAGCGCTGTAACTGTGCTGAAAGGAATTGTCTCATAAAAGGCTGCAGAGGATTTATTTATAATAAGATTTGGGAAGTCAAGTATCTACATCATCAAAATCTCATTCTCTCTATCTCATTTTTTTCCAAATATCTCTTTTGCTATTTGTGATCTATTTCTGACATACAAGAAACTTGTCATTTTACCAAGCATCATGTATCGTTTACTTCCCCTCCCCGGTGGCAGTGACGGGTGGTGGAGTAGGTCAGCAGCCCCCGTCACAGGCTGAGCTGGAGAGGCAGCAGATCCTGAATGAGATGAAGAAGAAAACTCCACTCCTGACAGACAGCAGCTGGATTCGCCAGCGTTCCACCAACACCATCACCAGCAAGGAGGGTGACATGCCACCTATGCGCAGGTACAGTCTACCTACAGTAGAAAATCTCATCTCTGTTGTGTAACATGGTGGTTGGCTCTTTAAACCTACTAAAAACCTGACAGGAAAACATTTATCCTCTGGCTACCATTCTGACTTTGCTGTGGCAAAATGAGTTGCACCAAAAAAAAAAAAAAAACAAGTGCCACGGTAGTTACACTTGGTAGCCAGATGGGTTAAATGTCTTTACTAACCAGCTAATGTGGGCGTGGCATGGGTTGGCTTTGCAGAGGCGAGTCTCTTGACAACTTGGATGCCTCTTACAACTCCTGGCGCTCATCGTGGACTCCCAGAAGCAACACCTATGTCCAAAACTACACTCGGCCTCACTCTGCCCTCTCTGGCAGCACTTCCTCTTACAGTGGCTGGTCTGGGGCCCAGCGGCCCGCTTCCTCCACTCTGCCCTCCACCTACTCCATGGGCTCCCTCCGAGGTGGGGCAGGAACCCCCTCATCTTCCTGGTCCCGACAGTCACCTTCCCCCTCACCCTCCTCTCCATCACCCACCACCTCTCCAGAGCCCATGTCTGATGCAGGCGCCCCTCAGCAGCAGAGCAGGTAAAGTCAACAATGCTGCTTTGCTTAACACTCCCAACAAGCTGCCTCTAACCTTTTAGTGGTGTACTGGGTTGCAGAAAAATGGTCAAAGTAGTGGTGTTGTTCAACCATAACTATGGATGGGAAGTGGTTGTAAAGTGAATCTTGACATTTGAAATGTACTATGATGTGTTGTTGGATTGTTTTGTGTGACATGCTCCATACATTCACTCTCCATTCCAGATCCAACAGGTTATGTAACCAAACGGTCCATTAATATAATGTCCCTTTGTGAAGGTTCTCTGTTTAATTTCACTGTCACAGTTGTGTGTCTGTGTTCATGCATCATAAACATCCCAGCATTGTTTTTTGTCTCGATCAACTGAGACAAAAAATTTTAGACATAAATAACCTTATACTCCATACATAACACAGAAGTATTCAATTATTTAATGTAACTATTTATAAGTTTTGCTATTGCTGCATAACCAGTGTTAATTAATAGCTGTTTTCTTACTAGTCTAGATGAAAGGTTGCAAGTTCAGCATCAGTCTTGGTTCCTTAACTTGCCAGGAGTTGTCTCCAGCAATGGAAAGCAACCTTCTTGTTTTGCCTCTATTTTTATCACTTATTTTCCCCTACTGGAGTAGGCATGTCGACCTGCTAGCCCAGTCTTGTTGACCCATCTCCTCGCTCTCTGAAACCACCTCGCTGCAGTGTCCAGTCTGCCCTGAAGAAGTAACACTGCTCAGAGGGACTATAATAACCTCGTCTTGTACACAAAATAATGGCTTGAAGCTCTTGGCAAGACTGCTTAGGAAACATTGGTTAATGCTAATGTTGGCTATGTAGCAATAGCAGAAATAATTTGCACTATTTATAATAACTACTATATTATAAGTTTAATCCCACTGTACACCAGTGTGAACGTGTGTTTTGTGCATGTGTATTAATGTTCATACATGCGTTGTGCATCTGTGCTCAGCTCTCAAATCACAGCTGTACATTCTGTAATCCAGGTCAGTGAGTGGAAAGAAAATCTGTACGTTCTGTGACACCCCGCTGGGAAAGGGAGCAGCCATGATCATCGAGTCCCTTGGGCTCTGTTATCATTTGGGCTGTTTTAAGGTGAGAGTCGGCCTCGGAGCACATCTGCAGCACGACTCCAGCCAAAACTAACTCGATCACTGCAGAGTGTTTTTTTTTTTTTATTACTAACCTGGAAAATCCTGGTGAATCTCAGGGTCCTGATCCCTTTGCAACAAGTTTTTCTGTGCCAAAACCTGAATGCCAAAACTAATCAACCTCTCACTTTGTTTCTGTTTACCAATGCTTAATTGTGGTTGTTGACCCATCCTGGAATTTAGGTCTTGACTTTGGTCTCCTGTATCTGAATGGTTATCCTTCCTGCTTGTCTTTGTCTTTTGACTACTCTTCTTCCTTCATTTTTCTCTTTCTGTACATACAATCAAAGGCTTTTGGTCTGTCTTTTCCTCATCACTCCATCTGTCGATGTGGGCGCTTCGGTGTAGCTTTAACAAGTTAAGTATATTTTTAACTCTTCCCTTTCCTAAACCTCCTCAGTGTATCGACTGTAAGTCTGACCTTGGAGGGTCGGAAGCTGGGGCTGAAGTCAGAATACGAAACAAACAGCTCTACTGTAACTCCTGTTACATGCGATTCAAAAGTAAGTGCTTGACCAAGCTGATCAGCATTAGGATGTGTTGTTTTTGGCTTTTTTTTTTTTTTTTTTTTTTTTTTTTAAGAGTAATGTTGCCTTTCATTTTCTTTTAGCTGGCCAGCCAACCGCTATGTGATGTGGCTGTACTCCAGCAGATTGATGAAGAGACTACTTGTGACAACAACCCATGAACATTAAAGTGAGCAGTGGAGCCACAGCATACAGCCGGGGCACTTGGCTTGGAAATACTTCCATTTATAACTCGTTTGGCTCATTAATGAGAATCATGTTTGTGTTTTTACAGTGTGTGATTGAGAGGGTAAGCTTGCGTTATCTACTTTAATGTGTTTATATCATATTAAGTATTACAGCTGTATAAAGTGTAAGGGTTCTGCATGCACCAGAGATTTTAAATGTTTTAGCCATGAAACTAGTCAAGCAATAAACTGACTATAAGATTACAGAGGCAGAGCTTTCTTATGACCTTCACTGAGACAGATTTTAGAAATACTGAGAGCAAACACTGCAGGAGCGTCTCCTCATTTTCATGCTTGTTTTTCTGCTGAATCTTGTGGTGTTAACATGTTTGTCGATTGAGGTATTCTTGTCAAGTGTATGTGCCTTTTCATTTGTAACAGGGAGAAATAATTATTAGAGTTCTTTCAAGATATATTTAAAAAAAAAATCTGTCTGCTTGGCTAGCACTTGAAGTGATTGATGGAGGTTTGCACACAGAAGCAGGTTTCCATGTGGAGAATATATATCATACTGAATGGCATTGAGGAAAGCAGTAACGTTTGTAAATAAAATGACTAAAAGCTCATCTTTTATGTTTTTGTTTACTTTTTTTTCAATTGTAAAATTTCATAATGATTTGTAATGATATTCAAGTATGTGAGGCAAGGTTTTTGCTGCCTCTGTTATCAGACATCATTATACTCATCTTTCTCTGTCTGTCCCTCTCTTCCTCTGTTTCTCTGTAGTGCCACAGTCATAATGAAAGGAATTTCAATGAGCTCTTGTGCAAAGGTTCAGAGGACCTGCCTGCTCTGTATTCTCCAAAGCCAATTTGTCATGCATATTTCATTCAGTGCGCATGCATTACATTTGATTACACATTGATAGTCTATTCTCTAAATGTATTCTGTAATTCAGTTTCATGGAATCATATCTGCATAAACATATATTGCATATTCATATGAGTAGGAACGATCATGGTTGTTCAGTTCAACTGCTCAACTGCATTTGAACAGCAAGGTAAGAAATTGTCCTCATTTCTCATAAATGGAACTGAGCTCAACTGAAGCAATATATGGAAATAAGTTGGACAAAGCATAAATTGGCTCTGTATTTTTGAGGTGAAGCACAAACAGCCCCTGGAGGCAGACATCTCAAATTCTTAGATTCCTTTTTTAGATTTTTCTTGGCGCTGTCATGGGAGAGGGAGATTTTAATCCTAATGCTTAGAAAACAAGCACGGGCTGAATGGCGCCGAGCAGAGTCGAGTGGCTGAGAAATATAAAACCTTTTGGGATAAGTATCCCATCTTTTCCCTCCAAAGCCAAGGCCACAACCAGCCCTTATGGACGGCTTTGACGTTGAGAATCAAATAGCTTGTGTGTGTGTGTGTGTGTGTGTGTGTGTGTGTGTGTGTGTGTGTGTGCGCGCGCATTGGGGCTTACAGAGAAACTGTATGGTTGGCTGCTCAGAAGAATAAGGACTGTAAAAAGGGGGAACACAGATGGAAGAGCTTAGATATGCCTGCTCTACCCTCCATCACAATGTCTTGCCTAACTCTTAAGAGCTCCCTGTCTGCCTCTTTTTAATGCTCGCCCACAGAGAGGAAAGATTTCCCATTTTTCCGGAGCTTTCCAGGCAGGCCCATGTGGATGATTTTTCACCTTACAAGATCGAGTCCAATAATCATACTCCATTTGTACACCACAGTCCTTTTTTTTCCCTGAAGATTGTTTTTTTTTTTTTTTTTTTTTTTTTTTTTTGAGGCTCAAATGTAACTTGCACTGAACAGAAGGGGGCACTGTGATCTAAGATTTTCATCAAGAAAGGCTGAAATGTTGTTTTGGCTGCAGCTGGATGATAACTGCTGTTTGCCTGCATTGTGAAGCATGTCATTTAACATTACATACTTTTTGAGAGGAATGTGTCCTTGGAATTTAGATACAGTAATTTAAAAGCATAATGACTTATGTAATATGTCATAAGATTTTGTGGTTTAGTTTGCAACTTAACTGCAAATGACGCTGAATTTTGTCTTTGAGCACTATCTGTCCTGGCTGTCAGACAGGGATAATCTGCTCTTTCTTTTTAATTAACTTTAATTTCTCATCATAAACTACATATTTGACTTAATTTTGACCTGCAACTAGATAGCGTTTAAAGATATAAAGATATCTTAGACAAGCCTCCCGCCCTGCCATTTGCTACTTAGAGGGATAGCTTTTCACACTTCAGAGAAGCCATCAGGCACTAATTCACCTGCAGTTTGAACTGATGCTATAATTAGTCACGTAATTGTAGATACCGTCTCACCAGACCTGTTGCCATGGCTTGCAGGCGCCATGCATACAGCTCAAAGCTCAGTCATGACTTCAATTAACTACAGGGATTAAAGAAAATGGACTTTAAGTAAACCTGTAAATTCCCACTACTCCAGGATAAATCTATGAGGTTATTTGTGGTGGCATGGTTTTCACTGATTTTCACTGACCATTGAAAATCATTGACAATGTCAACAGGCAGTGGTTTCACAGCTATAGAGACATCACATGACAATGGAAATCTTTACAGTAGTTGTAATGTATTCATGTAAGCTGTGATTAATTTGCCAATTACACCTCTATAGGCTAAAATATGACTTGGCTGGATTGAATTAATGACAGCATATATCTGCAGCTATTGGAAATAATTTTAAAATGTTAATAGGTGAAGATGAATATGGAGTGAAACATAATTTATTGTAAATGTCTTGCGAGGCCATAGAGTGTGAAGAAGTGTATGGATTTTTGCTCAGGAGCATGTAATGGATGCATACATACCTTATGCACTCTCAC
This sequence comes from Rachycentron canadum, assembly GCA_038496675.1. Classification (NCBI taxonomy): domain Eukaryota; kingdom Metazoa; phylum Chordata; class Actinopteri; order Carangiformes; family Rachycentridae; genus Rachycentron; species Rachycentron canadum. Next base: position 7,539,910 of record CM076658.1, read on the forward strand.
AGTTCAACCTATTTTTGAATTCATTATTTTAAAGCAGATCTTTCAAGTGATTCTACAAATGGTTTCCCATTTGAAATTGTATTATCTTTGATTGTTTTATGCATGTGCATCTAAGTGGTCACAGTCAGTAGTTGCATTTCTGCTGGGGAAACCTTCAATGAATAGGTTGAGTTCAAGTCTTCAACATATGGGATAGGTTACATAGTATGTGCCAGTAAGTGGGTGGCACAGGTGCTTATCAATTTATGATCTACAACAGATAATCATCTCTCCCCTGCAGACATGAAAATGTTTTAAAATTTGTTTAGAGGTATTGATCTGTGACCTTTTGTTCAATGAGGAAATGATCAGCCTAGATCCTTCATTATGAACGGTGACTCACGAAACCGCAAACTTCATTCAAAAGGGGCTCAACCAGACAAGAGGTGTGTGTGTGTGTTTTATTTTAAATAAGCCACAATTCATTTGATGACTTGAAGGCTTTAAAGAAATCTGAAGAAAAATGTCACACATTCACCAGAGCAGGTTGGGGTTTTTTTTTCTTAGATGATCATTGAACATGACTCATCATGAGCAATGCTGTCCCCCTCTCTTCTACTCCAATGATACCATTTTGATAAAGGAAGACATTTTTAACAGTGTTTCTGCAGGTGAAACCGTCCAACAGCCAAGAGAATTATTCATCCAAATGAAGGAAAAAAGGAAACAAAAGAGAATCTTTCTCAATTAATCTTCTTCCGTTTGCAAGAAAACTCCATGCAGCCGTGTTACATTCAGGAACAGGAACACATGTGATTTCTCTTTGTGACCTTAAAGAGCACTCTGATTTATTTTAGTTCCTCTACTTAGTGGCTGTGGAAGGAAAAGTCTCACTGGCAACAAGATGCATTGGAGATGATTTTCTAGTTGGCGGGGAAGAGAAAAGGAGTGTAGAAAGTGTTACATGGCTCTGAAATGATAAGACTGCATGGTCACAGCTGGGGCACCCTGATATGCTTGAGACTGCATTATGCCTGGGGACAGGGGACCACATTTTCTGTCCTCATACTAATTCATCCTGCTTCAGTTCTATAGCTGAACGTGAGTCACAATATTGATTCTCAGTTAAGCATCCCCCACTCTTTATCTGGTGTTTTTTTGTGTTTACAGCAAGGGGAGATGAGTAGAGAAGAGAAATAATTTGCTGAGATGTAATAATATTAAATTCATCCATGTGGCTGATATTATGCTCCATTCATATTTTCTATTTTGGAGCCTGGATGCTGTAGCACTAGGCATCAAAGCAGCACACTACCTCGCAGTCTGCTCCATCCCTTCAGCCATCATCCCAACAGGAAGACAGATGTGTGACAGTAGCTGATGCAGTATATTTGGTTGCTTGTCACCTTTCCAACTCAGTCACACCAAGCAAAGTAGAAATTTACTTTAAGAGTTGCAGCACCAGCCATTCTGGTTGGCTTGGAAAGAGTCCACAGATGGGAACCGCAATGTTTGTCTGTCACAATCTGACTGAGACATCATGCCTCAGTTAATCACAGACAAGTCCGACCTCATCTTTTTTCCATGTTACCCCTGTCTCTGTCACCCCTAGTCCTCAGTTGTCACCCAGCATTGAAGTTAATTAGAATTTCATCAGTGGAAAACTTGAAAGAGAGGGTGACACATTCTTAAATCTGCCCTTCATTTGATATCGTAAGATTCATTTTGACGTTTGCACTGCACACATCACTACACATCACTACAAAGACAGACGGCATGATGGAGGTCCTGTTTGTACCTGCCACCCACAACGTCCAGCCCACCTCACAGGAGCTGACACAGAAATGTCTTTTACTGCTTAAATGTTCTTGTCATTTTGGCAAGATTTACACCAGATGCACTGAAAACTTAATACCAGAGTTGGTGACGCAGTTAAAATGCAAATCCCTTCTATGCATCTGCTTTGTATAGACAATTAATCTCACCCTCAAAATCACATTATACCTAATAGTGTAGGACTGAACTAGAACAAAGTCATTAATTTGTGGTCCAAAATTAGAGAGTAATAGCAGGAAGATTTTTGTCATTGTGTTAAAGAAGCTATTTGTAAGTTTTGCAATTGCTACATAACCAGCCTTGTGTAAAAACAATGATGGCCAAAGCTGTTGTCAAGCGACAATCAGCACCAGCCACTCCTGGTGAGACACAACATTCGGCAGTTGAGAAAATAATAAAATAGCCCCCCTTAAAATATCACTTATGTTTTCAAAATGTCCCGAAGACCCAGCTTTCAAAAGAGAGTTGTCTCTTTCAATATACTGGATGATACTAATACTGTTGGGTAAACTCCTCCACCAAACAACATAGCTTTGCTTGAAAGGGTAAAATGACCCTAAGATGTTATCTATAATATTACCTGGTTGTAGCAGGGAATATTTCACAAATCCTAGTTTGGGATTTGAGGCATTTTCATCATAGCCAACTATTCTACTAAATAACTCAAATTTATGAATTGCTGCTCCTTTATTACTAGGATGTTGACTTCTTGCCTGGGACATAGCTTAACTTGAGTCCTAGTCTAGCCAAATGGTATAAATAGGTTTCTCATTTTAGATTAAAAAAAGTATTATTACTATTTTTTTTTGCCAGTTTCTGTATGAAACTATGTACATTTTTTTCATAAAGCATGAAGTAATTCAGATTCAGTGATAAAAAATTTGCATCATCATTGTAAATGAAGTACTGTTGTGCTACATTGGAGAACTTGAGAGGCGAAACTGAGAGGCCCAAGCTATAATTTAGCTTGGTATAAAATTAAAGATCACTATTTAACATGTTACATCTTAATCTTCTCATTTAACTCTTGACATGAAAGTAAATACGCTCATTTCTTAAATGCAGGCAATCTATGCCCATAAAAGCACTTTTCAATTATAGAGACCTATTTCACTAGAATGAATGAATGAATGAATAAAGCATCCTTTATTGTCATTAAAGTAGAACTGTACAACGAAACTCTGTTTAGCTACTCTCTGGTCATTAAAGTTATGTGACATTGACTGATAACAGGTGCAATAAAAGTAACAGGAGCACGATGTCAGTCAAGCCAGGTCTGAATAGTCTAATAGTGTGAAAACACCTGTGTGGATGGAGTGTAGGTATATAAGGGTCTTGCTGGATTTTATAATCTACAACTCCACAAAACCTATGAGCAATGAAACCACATGCTGTACTTTCCAATCTTTATTAAAGTTAGAGATGGAAATTGAACGTATGAATAAGAAAGACGTGTTGAAACCTTTTTTTTTTTTTTGTGATTTTTTTTTTGTGAATTAAACCTTTTAATTACGACAGCCATACTGCAGCCAGAAGAATATGGTGCAATTGTGAATACGGGAAATAGGGTCTATAAATCAAATTGTTCTTTCGGGCGTTTGGAAATGGTGCAGACCAATGCTGTTTATATTTCTTTATAAGTGGGTTCACACACAGAGGAGACTTTGCCTTACTAACTTTAGATGATTACATTTCTGGTGTGTCATAGATAGGAAAGAAATGTATAGTCTCTCGGATGATTTGCTATTGAACAATCTAACTATCTAGCATTGAGTTAGATAGTGACTTCACTTTTAATGTAAATGTGCAGTTCCAGGACTTTATTAAACATGAATTAACTGTGTGACATTCACACGGCAAGGGCAAGTGAGGTGGAAATGAGTGTGTGTGTGTGTGTGTGTGTGTGTGTGTGTGTGTGTGTGTGTGTGTGTGTGTGTGTGTGTGTGTGTGCCTGCGCATGTCTTTCCATGTTTGTTGTCCATAAAATCATCATAGTGAGGACATTTTTTACATTGTGAAGACATTTTGGCTGGTCCTCACAACTTCAAAGGGCTGTGTGTGTGTGTGTGTGTGTGTGTGTGTGTGTGGAGTTATGCAGAGGAGCACCACTAACAAAAGAGAAGCAGAGCTGTTAAATTCATCTCTGGCAGGACACTGTCACACTCTACGTGCCTTAGGGAGGTCTGGAGAGTGTTTGTGGCTGTGCATGAGTGCTGCTCATTCACCACTGGATGTAGTAATGCCAGTACACAGCTTTGTTCCACTCTCTCTCTCTGTCTCTGTCTCTGAGTAGCCATATGGGCAACTCAGTAATCCTCTAAATAGTCTGAAGCCAACCTGAGGCTGAAACAGCTCGATTAACACTGACTCACAGCAAATCCATTTCTGTCTTTGTTTCAAATTATTATATAACACATTAAAATCATAATGACAGATACTATGTGGTATTTTGATAATTTAAATATGTACATATGTTCGATATTTAAGGCTATACTGTATATTTTTGCAACCTGTTTGCAACCTGAAAAAATTTTATCATTGTTCCCCAAACAGTTCATTTGTGTATTCATCTGCTTTGTTCTAATCCTTGCTTTTATTTGGCTTAAAATAGCATCTTTTTTGTGGAACTCCAACCACTTTAGGCAGAACAGTCTGTTATGCAGATTATGTAATGCCAGTTCAGTCTACTAGACAATTTGGCTGCCAGGTTTTGACAGTGCAGATAATGCAGCAGATTATGTTTTTGTTTCTTTTATACAGATATATTAAAAATAAAAGAACTACAGACATGACTCATATTTACATACAACAGAGACACACCAAAGAGAGAGGGAGAGAGAGATCCACACCTCAAAGCATTTATAATCATTGTCTTTACAAACAACATATCAAATGCCTATATGAAAATTAAGTGTGAAAGGGTTTGATCGTATTGATGAGCCCACAATGAATTATCACCTGAGCCTGCACCACCTTTCAGTTTTACAGCAAGTTTCAGCTCTTGGACCATAACTTTACTGTCATGGTTCACGCTCACCCAGAGGCGGCCTGAGGCGTAAACAAACTACACAGCTGCTTAGGGCCTCATAGCCACCAGGGCCCCCCTAAAAAAATGTAAACTCTCCTCAGGTTTGTTCATTTTAGTCATTATTTAAACATTTAATATTCCACTAATCAATATTTAGATATTAACTATGGAGCAAATGAACCTATCTGACATACTTTTAATGACTAACCCACAGAGAGGCACCACTCTGAGAATTTATACTCCACAAACACAATAACCAGATAACTATAAACGACTATTTTTAAATTTTCATATCACCATTAATGTGGTGCCATTTTGAATGTCATATGCACATTTTAAGGCAAAACTTGAGCTTGTTGTGTCTAAGACTGCTCTGTAACTGCTGAATGTGTAAATTAGCAACTGTTTGCGAATAAATTCATCATATCAACTTAAAGGTGATGATGATTTGTCACTGTTTCAATCCCCCCAAAAATGACCAAAAAATCAGTAAGTCACACAATCAAAACACAAACTGCACATCTGTTTTTTTTATTTAGTCCGACTTAAAGAATATTAAGAGGAGTTGGCTGCCCACTCAACCTAAAAAGAAAAGTCTTGAATGTGAATTTCTTGTACAGCTCAATTATTAGACTTGGCCTTGGGAGTATCCCTGCAGCTACAGTCAATGAAAGATAATGGAGAACAATGGATGACTTAAACAAGAGATAGATCTGATTTTATTTCTTCCTTCCTCCAGCTTAAAAAGCTCGTAAACCAAAGTAACATGGTTGTATGCTGTATGATCAAGTTGTTCCATGTCAGAATCAGAGGAGGTTTTTTCTTTTCTTTTTTTGCAGTATTTAAGCTTTGTGGGACCTTTGAAGATCAGACTGATGACACATCAGTTTGAGGCAAACTTTTATCAGTGTATCAGAGTTGTAGATGTCACTTTGAGTAAGTGACAGTGACTTTGCTGCCTGACAATGATTCCACAACATTTAAGACTTTTTTTTATCCTCCACCACACTAGTGTGAAACACAGAGTGAAGATTCAACTTTGATTGATATTTGGCTTCTGCCCATTCATGTCAGTGCAGTGTTAAACACACAGATGCTCTCAAAGACTTTGTTTTACCTGGTCATGCTGCTTGTCTTTTTCATTTTGGAGCTATATGTATATATTTTCACCTTCCTGGGGCAGAGAGAGTTCAGACAAACAACTGTTGCTTTTTCTGGCTGTTTATCTTGTGAGAAACTCCGTCCCCCAAAACAGAAAACGCTCAATAAACTAAACTTAATTTTTGTAGTTAGCAATTTTTTATCCATAGTGTTTTCTTGAGACTGATCTGGACACACTTAAGTGTTGAGAGTTCATCTTAATTGTAAAAAATCTAATGGGAGAGAATTGCTATGAATTTTGACCAGAATTCATGCCATCATATGACAAAAATACATATTACTAGCAATAATGATTTCAGTAAAACTCTCCAGACTGACTGAATGTACCTCTCAGACTTAGTGTCTTCATACAAAAACAGGCTGTGGCATGAATAGATTCCTGAAGAGGTGGCAGGCCAGTCAAGATGGGACTTCACTGTTGCGGCTGCAGCATGCGGGCAATATTTTATCTGAAAAGCACCACTAGAACGTGAAGCTGTCAGTCCAGTCTTTTGTTTGTGGTCCATTCAACATCATTATCTCCCTTACAGAGCTGTAATTACTGTATGGTGAATAGCTTTCCAGAACCCATCATTTCCTGCACTGTAAGCTACTTGTTTTGTTCCTGCAACAACAGAGCAGCTCAGCTATTGTCAATATATTGATATTAAGAATTTTGACGGCAGCACTGGAGAAGGTTTTGTGCCTGTGTCATGTATATACAAAGAATGAAATGGACATCAATGAGAACTTTGTGGATGAAATAGTCCCAACAGTCTCTGACATATCGAATAATTGACCTCAGCTGCAGTTATTGTGGAGAAAGGGATTGTAAAGTGGAGTGATAACAGCAGCCTGCTGTTCACCCATTGGAGTTGATGTAAGCCTTAACACTTGCTTTATCTAAAAGAACTTATTATTTCTTCTCTATTCTGTCAGACTTGAAGTAATTTAATTTGGACTTTAAGGCTGCAAATGAGTGAATTCAACTTTCTAGGGCTTTCGCCCCGAAGTCCCATGCGTATGGGACGTAGGCACGCCAGCTGCTATCTTCTTCATACTTGACTGCAGGCCTGGGGGGAATGAAGCTGGAGCTGGAACAGGGCGCCCCTTAGGGATCCCTCCTAAATCACTGTTTAACAATTTGTTTGTTTTGGATGAATGCTCACAATTCATATTCACATTAAGAAGGCTCTCAATGGAAAAGGAAATGAAATGTCAATAATTTTCCTTCTCATATCTTTGTTAATTCTGTAAAAATACAAACACTTTGCTATTGCTTAAGTGTACACAGAGCTGAATAAACGACTTTCCACCTTTGAGGCAAAGCCAAATCCTGTGCATTTCAGTTGTATTTTATTAAACGCCATGCCCCGTCTTACTCTTCTCCCAATTAAAGTTTCTCTGTCTTTTCATATTTTACAATAATCTTTTTTCAACATCCCTCAGATAATACTGTCTTAACTAAACCAGGATCTCTCAATACACTTTCCTGTTAATAAATTTGACCAGAAATTCCACGGTTGGAAAACAGAGATATATACTTAAATCACCAGTTGCCTCCTGGTTATATCATCCTCCTCCTTTATTGTCTGTTTGCACATCCAGCCATTACCTTTGTTCATCATTAAACCTTGTAAGTGCTCCAGGTTCGTACACAAAGCAAAGAGAAAAGCTGAGTTTATTAGAGTGTTTGGCTTGTTAACTTACTAATGGCCTGGGTGTTTGCTCTAGGTCATCATGAAAACATCGCTTACGTCCGTTTCTCTCTAAACTCAATTTCATGCTCTCCTGAGCTAATACTTTATGTCCTTAGGAAGAGGAGATACGAAGGGTTTCAAGCAGAGTGGATCATTCCTGTGTTACACACCCTACATGTTCCTACTGAGCCTGTGTGGGAAAAACACTTTCAGGAAAAAAAAAGACCAATGGAAATATCACTTTTAGGGTCTTAAAACCTTTAAAGGTCTGCTGCTCAGGTACAAATTATACTTCTTCCATTTGCATCTTTAACAGTTCAGTCAATATCATGCTATATTTAGAAGAAGCGGCAGAGTTGTGTTCGCCATGATTCGTGCTTACTGTATATGAATGGAAAGTTTGACCTTGAGAGTTTACTTAAGTTATATATAATATAATATATAATGTTATATATTATCCATATTTTGTTTTATTAAGCTCCTTGTTGATTTATTATTTGATCTTTAATAGATGCTCAGATGGAAATATGACAATTTTATTCTATGTTTATATCTATATGTAGATTTTATATTTATTCTATATTTCTTTAAAAAAAGAGGCAAAAAAAGAGAACTTGTATGTGTTATATGATATATAATATATCTTATAAATCACTTGTAATAGTTATGCAAAAATAAGATCACTAATTAATGTATTGATGAATATATTTGATTTCCACTTTCTGCATTGAGTTTAACCATATTACAATATACATGATTTGCCTCTTACTTGACATTAATTATGAAATGTGATGGTAACCTTTTTTTTTCTCTGACACCAAGTGGCATCTGTTTTTCTTCCCATTATTGTACGTATCTATGGGGCTTCAAAACTCATTTCCAATGTATTAAATCTTTATAGTCCTCAAAGGCTCCTCACTGTTTCCATGGTTACCATAGATGCAATGTTTCAGTCTTGGGAGCCTCTTTGATTTCCCTCTTTAGTCAGATATTAACAGCCAGACCC
>CM076658.1:7548987-7576221 GCA_038496675.1 Rachycentron canadum
CCCCCCAAGTCTCTCTGCAAACACCATCTACGATATTCACATCCTCAGCTGTCTGACAATCAGCAAAACCAAAACATCTTCCAGCTAAAACTGAATTTGTTCTTCTGGCATTATTAGTTTCTATAGAGTGACATTCCCTTGGCTCTGTTCAAATTATTTTGGAGAATAATCCCTTTTCTTAATTAACAACACCACTAAGCCGGGCAGTTTTTGATAAACACTTGCTTCTTATTATAACAAAAGCCACTTGAGGATGTTAGTCTGAGCATGTTTCTCAAAACCACTGATTGATTTCCAAGGGCTTTGGCTCTTCGTGGCTTCACATGAATCACAGTGGCTATTTCAAGCTTCCAAATCTCAGCGGTGTTGGAAATACCTTGAGTTACATTTCCACCAAGCATCCCTGTCTTTAATTCATAACACCAAAACACCAAACACCAAACTCTTCTTCACAGAAGTATTTTTCTGCTTTAGAAACTTTTGAATCGTTAAAAGGCATTGTTCAATATTTTTAGAAAAGTTTGATAAGAAAATTGTAATTAATTCCAGTATCTGTACAATCAATGGAAAGCTACAGCCTGAGGCTTAAGATGTTTTCTTAACTTAGCATAAAGGCTAGAAACAGGGGGAAACAGTTATTCTGACCCTGCCCCTAACTAAAACAATCCACCTGCATATTATATTCATGTAAAAACTGATGGTAAATATGACAGTTTGTGGTTTAAAGGGTTATTATCTGCATGACTAATTCTCGGCTGGAAGCAGTGACCTACAACCCCCAACCCTGTAAAATCCCAATTTTTGTACAAAGCTGTCCCATTTTTTCTCCATCTTTATGTTAAGCTAAGCTAACTGGAGACTTACATGGATTGTACAAGGGGGTGAGTTGAGTTTCAATCCTTTAAATCCGGCATTAGCATAGCATATCATAGCATAGACAGCTGTTTACCTACAAGTCTTGACAAGAACTTCAGCAAGAACTTCTGCATTTCATGCAACGCTACTAAGCAGCTACTTCTTCAGGGCAGACTTGATGCTAGACTATAGGGAAAGTACTAAGCCAGTCCGACTGATTCGCTTGGTTAACTTCAGTAGAAGAAAGATCAGCTTTCCACCAATGGAGACAGCTCTTGGTGAGTTTGGTCATGAAGTTTGATGCTGAAAAAAGCTTCTTAAGGTGTACCTCCCAAAATGTCAACTTATTCCTTACGACACAAAAGGTGTGTAAAGCAAAACCCATGAAATAGACAGTTTAGTGTATGTTAGGTTCACGGTTTCTACTTAGCCGTGTAATAGCTACATTTTATCCATTAGTGAATGTAGCAAGCAGGGAACACTAAAGATGGACCAGCTGGTATTGTGTTGTTGTGTTTTCACATGTTGTTTCATCTCACATCTTTCTTTTTTGTGCTCATTAATCCTCCCCTGCCCTTTAGTAATCTCCCCCAGCCAGCCTGATTTCCTGACTGAGGAGTGGCAGCTGTTGACATCTACTATGAGATAGATTTAACTCCAAAATTAGAGGGTTGATTTTGTTCTTTTAACTGTAGGTCATGCCAAAGCAGCTATCTGCTGATTCACCAGCTGGGAGAACAGCTGCTGTAGGCTGCATTTCCTCAAAAACACCACCTATGGTCTTCCTGACAAACCGTTCCCAATCTAATAAGTAATCAATAGCACTAATATGCTATCCCATCTGCCCTTATACTGCCTACAGAATATCTTGCATTGGGTCAATGGCTGCTCAGGTAGGGGGAGATTAGCTGGCTAAGTGTGCAGGATTAAGCAGAGGACCCACCCTGGGTGAGGGACTTGCTTATCTCAGTCCTGTACAGTATGGGCTGGTTATGCCATTACATAATTTCTTCATTATATAATTGTTCATGTTCCCTAATTGCATTACAGGAGAAGAAGCTAAGCTGACAGCCAAGCATCAGTCAATTTTTATTATAGTACCTATAATTTAAATCACCATAAATAACCAATCACAATCCATTGAATCCACCGAAAAAGGTTGACTGCAGAACACATGACACATTGTATATTGCTGCTAATCATGTTGCTGCAGCAAGATTTGGTCCTGGGTGACTCACTGTAATGAATCTTAACCCACCTCTGCATTTCAAAGTCTGTGACTTATCACCTCGTCATTCTTAATCAATATTTCAAGGCTGAATGTACGAAGGATCAAGACTTTCTCGAGCTGAAACGATTCCTTGTAACTAGCAAGGGATGTCCTGGGAGACATGTTCAAACATGAGAAAAGTAATTTTTTTCTTCCATAATAAAATAGCCCTTGAATTAGAAACTTGCTGAACTTAAAAAAAAAAAAAAAAAAGCAAAAAAGGCATGTGCAGGACAGCTTTAAAATTATAGCATCAATGCTTACAAAGCATGTCTGGTTTGCTATGATGCCAGCAGTAATATAGTAATATTTTAAGGCAGTAATATGACCTGAATGTAGTCATTTGGAAAAGACATGCACACAGAAACAAAAGGAAATGAAACAACATAAATGCCTATAACACTATTTCCTAGCACAGATTTGTACTAGGAAACAGAGGTCGGTCATTAGGTCTCTGTAAATTCAATTGACTTCCACACCAATTCAACCATGCATTAATTGCAAGGGCTGAAGTACACAGGACATGTGTCAGGCCTTCAGAAAAGGATATTATTTGAGGTTGAATCACCAACTGCCTCCTCTCGTTGAGCATTTAAACAGCATTAATTAAAAATTCTAATGTGATTTTATCTGTGCATAAACATACAGAGGGTCACACATGGAAATAGGGACCTAGTAGTCTGTTTTAAAAGTAGTAGTATTACTTTTTTTTTTTTTTAATTTGCTTTCTTAGATTCTTTATAGTTAGAGTAGAAGATCCAGATCCACAAGTTATGCTTTTATTTTGCATGCAAACAGAATAAAACTTTAACATTTGCTGGATGTAATTAATCTTACAGCAGTCTTAGTCATGGTGGCCTATTACTAACTACAACTTAATACACTTACGACCACAATAACAATGGGCAGCTGCCTCACACAACCATAACAAAACATGAATAACATTAAACCTGAAAACAGCATTAATTAAACATCCTCCAGAACATGAATGCTAACACTCCCATAAGTCTTTGCTCCTGAAACCATCAACAGGGTTAGTGACAGCACCCTGCAGTCACCACACTATGTTGATTTATGACCTTTCTGTGTGCTGGATTTTACCGCTAATATTAATTTAGCTACCTAAAGTAAGATATGACCAGGCAGGTTGTTAGGATTATTCTAAGCATAGGAAAAAGCATAGTTTAAGTTCTTTGTGATTTCTCACCTGTGCCAGTTAAAATGTTTTGTTTGTCAGTTTTGTTTTGTTTTGTTTTTTTTTTTTGTTTTTTTCATTTGTCCTGGACTCAAAAGACATGGTAATATTACCACAGAGCAATATTTCCCATCTGTCTTTACAGTGGAGCTATACATTGTCTTTAGTACGTGAGGCCTGTGTTACCACTGATTCAACAGATGGTTTATTTTATTTGTGGTCGCCCATCCCAACAAAAAGCTGAAAACTGGCAGCGAACTACATTTCCCATAAAGCTCTGGGGGACGTAAACAGGTGGTGTAGTGCAGTTTGTTCATTAAGATAATTTGAACCCCGTTTTGTTTCATCCTGTGTTTGTTGACATTTTTTGACAAATAGGCACCATCAAAGGTTTGCCGAAGTAGCTATTAACACTTCGTCTTTGAATCTTGTCCATGGATAAACAGACAACTATCACATTTTTACCTCTATATTTAAGCAAACTTAAAAAGCGGCGATTCTCTAGTATTATCTGGAGTCGTAAGGATCGTCTTTTTTTTCCTATGATTTGCGAGCGGATTTATAGACGTTTGTTGCGACAAGCATCCAAGGTAATGACATCCTCGGCATATGTAAGTCACTCTAAATCTAATTATATGTGTATCATGTCCATGTGTTCAGATTTGAGTGAGCTAGGACCCTGAGAAGGGGAATGACTAAGTAGCAAACTGCAGCAGTCCGGCTCTAAGGGTTTTAAAGCACCTTAATTGCCTCCATGAGCTCTGTGCCAATCCTGCTACTTTGAATACCACTGCTCTAAATAATTTACAAACCTCCAGTTATTAATGGGACTATTTCCTTGATGAAACATCCCAAAGAAATGGAGTAAACCAAAAGTATCTGCATAGCTGGGTATATTTAGAATAAGGCTGAAAATAGCTTTTTGTGATTTGGGGTAAATGATCTTTATAGAGATGCAGCCACAGGGTGCCAGTGCTTTAAAATTCACTTTATGAATGTTGCCTGATACAGCAGCAAGATCAAAGTGCTTCCTGGCTGAACAGATATCTCCAACTGGCCACGTCTGTGTCTCCCATGAACCATATACAGTAAATGAATGTCTCCTATAATTACATGCATGCTGATGATGCACACTGATTACAACTGAATTCACACACGCACTGTCTGTGTCTCTCCCACAGGACCACAATGATGCTTTTCCCTATGCGATGTCAGGGTGAATCCCAAGTCATGGACCCTCGTGTTCATCTCTTCTCGTGCTTTTGATCAAAGAGTGAAATCGCACCCTTCAAGGCCCACTTGGGTGAGTAGAGAGCAACAAAGTCAAGAGCAGAGGCCATACATAAGTGTTGAAGAGAAGAACACAGTGGTGCCTCAGTAGTAGACAACTGTATGCTGTAGAATATAAATTACCAGGACGTGGGATTGTTCTATAAAAAATTATGGACCTGAACAATGGCAAATGACACACATTATTGATATCCAATAGAAGTAAAGAAAAGCAGTACATCTTTACAACCTTTATGGTTTATGACCTTTTAAAATAGCTGTACACGTCTACTTACAGCCCATTCTCACAGGTTGCATATTACGGCGCCCCGAAACTGACAAAGGCCAAAAAAAGGTTTACAGATAAGACAACAATAAGAAAATACATCAGTAAATAATAAAGAAATGTAACTACTAAGTGTAGCATAAAAAGAAATAGGTTTTACTCTTTAATCTTCAATCAGTTGATAAAATAAATCAAAATTGAGTCCTATTTTTCCACAATGTCTCCAGTTTTCCATGTGTTCAACAGGCTAACTCGATTCCCTGAAAACACTGATAGTGAAACACATCAAACACAAGCATTTTCAGTTAGATACTAAGCTGTAGCTCATGTACTGTGTAATGTTAAAGCAACACTAATAATTTATGCCCCTGTAGGTTTAGGTTGAACCTCTGTAAATGATCTACAATAATTATATTTTATGTGTGACAGAGTTTAAGAACAAATCATGACGTTAACAAGCTTCTGTCCTGTTGTAATTAGGATCATTTAAATTCAGCTTCAATCATATTTCCAAAACACCCACTTACCCCACCTGAAAAACAAGCAGCTGGAGTATAGGTGGTATTTTGTGCCATCCTGGCATCATGTGACCTTTACATTTCCAGAAAAACCTCCCTGAACAACTGCAGTGTCATTTAAATGTCACCTGTCTCAGTGTGATCAGAGCGGTAGAAAAAGGAAAGTACCGAGTGTAAGTCTGCAGACCACCTGTCGCTGTCATCATCAGCCACAACATGATCCATGTGCGTCAGTGAGAAACAATTATTTACAGTTTCATGGGTCATTTCAAGCTCATTAAACCTGGATTCAAGAGATTGAATGCACTGAGCAAAAAAAAAATAAAAAAAAGCTAAACAAGACACAGTCAACAAGAACATAAATAAATACTAAAATGTGCCGTGGCTCTTGGCACAGCAGCCCCTCAAATAAAGAGTGAAAGCCAAACTGCCAATGTTTTTCCAGTGCTCTTAAATCTTTCACTTCCCTTCATCTCATCTAATCCACCACTTGAATTTGATCCAGGTGAAATTATGAAGGAGACGCCGCTGTATCACACTCAACCTTATAAACTTGCTGCATAGTTCCACCAAGGTGTTTTTCGACAATCTTGCATAAGATTTCCTACCTGCTCTCATTTTACATTACAAAGAACAGAGATTAAAATTATGACATGGCTTTTCAAGCTGCTGGTAAAACACAATTGTGTATAAGCGATGACTTCAGAAGGGCGTTAAATGTGCTGATCAGTTTTATAACAGCACTTTATCATAGTCAGGCAGTTCACTGGTTTCCCCATTAGCCATATACAACTGTCAGACAGAGCCAAGTGGGTTTTCTGATGCTCTGTGGGGGATCCAAGCGAGAGACTTTGTGAAAGCAGGAGAAAGTACACTATCAGAGTCAATACACAAGTGGTATTTGACTGCAGACTGCTGGGCTCTCTGAATTAATGGCCAAGACTGACACACAATTAAAGGTTTCTCTTTGAGAGTCGGGTCAGTGCTGTTTGAGAATAACAAGTACCTCACCATGTACTGGGTGACTCAGGACACCCTCTGAAGTCTTTCTTACAGTATAAAAAGATAGGACTTGGCAGTTCAATTATATTCCAAATATAATGATTTTCCATTCGGTATAATTAGACTATGAAATAAAATTTTAAAAATTTAATAAAATGCTAAAACCAAAGGTCTTCATTCTTTTCAATTAAATTGAAGGCATTTTCCTGCTTTTTTTTTTTTTTTTCTTTTTTTATGAATATATCCAGTATGTAACAAAACAATTATAGAGATGGGGACTTGCATTCTTTTTATTCTAATAATGGTAGAAATATTTAGTTTGTATCTCCTTTTTTTTTTTGTTCTTTTTTTCAAATGCGAACATACTGCAACACTCTGACACAAAGCAAACCCTGTCCATTATTAAAGAAGAAGACTGGTCTTACTCTGTGTTTTTCTCAATGTCAACAAACACCATTTGTCTCTCGATCCTCTCTGGCGCAATCCCAAATCCACGCATGCCGTCTAAAATATGAATCTTTAACACTGATTCCAAATATAGAATTAAGATAGAATTAAATAAAGGTGTTTCCTGAAACATTTTCAGATGGTAATTAATATGACATAGTAATTATTTACCAATAAACTACAGTCCTCTTGTTCATTATGAAAGATAATTTTATCATAACAGTTTAGCACGTTTATGTGTTTTTACAATGATGGAGCTCTATGGCACAAAAAGGTAAATCAGATCAGGCATTAGCTATACAGTATGATCATTTTATTATTTGTTGTATTTTCTTAAAAAGTATAGCACCAGTGTTTCCTTTAATTTGATGTATTCAGCAAAATCTGGCTTTGATGGACTCTTCCAATAGCAAAACAACAATCTTTGACATGCTCTTCACTGTGTTACTCCTTAACCAATGAGCTTTGAGAGATTATTAAATGTGAAAACTGAATAGATGGAAATGCAGGCGGACATGCCTTTTGCAGGATTGTGACAGCCGTTATGTGTAACATGCCATCCAAATATATTTTTTTAAAAGTTGTTCTCTGGTGTGAAGCTTTTCTAGCTTCAAAATAACTCCACTGGTGCCTGCCAGAACATGCAGTCTAAGCTTTGCCTCGAGCTCTGGTGGCAGAACATTTGATTTGAATCTTCTGTCAAACAGAAACTCGTCTCTCTGGAGCTCCTCCTAAAACTGCGGCACTGATGAGTTGATATATTTACATTTTTCGCAAAATTTTAAGCGCCGATTATGACCTTTTTACGTCTTCATCCGTATCCTTGGTAACCAATATAGGCCGTGTCTGGGAACAAAAGGAGACTCTTCTGTGTCCTTGCATATTTGAAAATTAAAAGCTGTCTGCGGCGAAGGAAGCTTACTCGACCTAGTTATCTAATCAAGCTGTAACCTGTAAACATGTCCTGCAGAGGAGGCGGACATCTGTCAAAAAAGAGTCAAGCAGATGTTGGATGCATGGCTTCTGCAAAGCTAGTATTTCTATGGCTCTGCACGCTGCATCATCACTGCATTGTTCTTGTTCTTAAACATGGGAACATTCATTGCAGTGATCACATATATTACACCACAGACTTCCTGTTGCTCATGCATTAGTTCTGTACTGCTGACAGCGTTTCCCTCTTTTAATGCAGGCATTGATGGATATCTCCTGCCTGTGTGTCAGTCTGTTAGCCTGATGTATAACCCCTCTGAGAGAACTAGATGTAAGTGCCAAAATTAAAGGGAAAAACCACCCTAAAGAAGCATTTGTGGATCATTTTGTGTCCCTTTCGGCTGGTATTGATTTAGCCTGGGTTACGCAATATCTGTAGGGGCTTCCATCAACTCCTCCAGTGTTTATTCTCCTGCTAAAAATTGAGGATTGTCAGACAGCCAGTGTGCAGATGAGCAATGCAGCAAAGCTCAAAGCAAGCTGGATGAAATCACCTGTGAAATGCTGTGAACAGAATGTTTTTTTTTCACCTGAGCTTGCTTGGAATCTGATATGACAGATATAGACATTTATTCTTCTTTATCTGAACACCGCAGCTGTCTTGATGGTTGTATCAGCCTCTGAGAGCATTGTTTGTGATTTATTGCCTGCATCTTACAGTAGATCATCTTAATGTGTCCTCACTCTATTATAGTTTGCAAAAACACACAACACCTGTGTCTTTTTGTTTTGGATTTTAACTTGTGCAAATTCTAGATGATGTTTGAGAAAGGAAAAGAAAGGAACTTGATGAGATGTTCTTAATTGGTCTAGCCCTGCACCTCACTGTATATTTTATATTTTCATGCGCTTATTTATGTGCACAGAGCAGGTATTGAGACAAAAACAAAAGAGAGAGAGCACAAAGTGTAACAATGTGAGGCTTCAGAAAGAAAAAAAATCCCACTGCAACAAATCCCACTGCCCTTTTTAATTCATTGCCGGGTTAGGATGTAACTCAACAATGAAAGGTTTACTATGAACGACAGTTCTTTTGTGGCTCTGTGGTTTGTGTATTTTTGGTGGAGAGGTCAGGGATGACAGTAGTCCTCCCATAGAAGAGAAAAAAAAATCCTTCAGTGGAAATTCCCAGGAAAATGGAGTAAATAGAACAATATCCTGAAATACAGGGTTAGGTTTTATTTGAATCATGTGAGTGCCGTTTGTGTTTGAGGAAGTATTTGACTTTTTTCCATCTTATTTGCGTAAATACAAATAACGTCCTTGGAGTATTTTCTACAAAATTATTGTTGGACTGACTGCAAATAATCTGTTTTCATGTGTTGGCTTTTGTGGAACATTACGTCCTCAGCCTTCTGCCCAACAGAAATGTGCAAACTCAAATAAAAACAGAAAAAAACTGTTGTTCTTAATAACAGAATAATGATATGCTTTAGAGTGCTTCCTTTCCATGAAATTCAAACCAGCTTTTGCGAGTCGGTTGTACTTTCAGAGGACTACAAATATTTGTTATCAGTGCCAAAAGAATCATTTGAGAATTTCAGCTGCCCACATTACAGGAGTGGGTAAGTTTTTCTATATCTGCTTTTGTGTCTTTTCCAGAAGCCTTTTGCTGCATAAAATCATCTCTTAATGTCCAAATATACAGGATATTCTTTAACCACATTCATTGAAAAAGTAAGTCTAAATGTAGATCAAGTGACTAGTTTAGCTCCTGTAGACTAATTTATTCCTTAGACTAGTTTAAAGGTTACTTGAAGCTGCTTACCCATCAGCACCTTTTAAAGGGTACTAACTAAAATATTACATCTTGGTTATTTAATTTGTGCCAAAAACACATAAAAACAACAATTTTCTGTTCTAGAAACGTGTACAGTTGTTATGCTAAGCTAAGCTAACCAGCTGCTGGCTGAAGCACTATATATACTATGGATAAGATTTTATGATTGGTATTTATACTCTTGCTGAAGCCTCAGCTAGAGTTTGATGAGAAGTGCCAAAATGTCAAACTGTTTCTTAAAATACCTAAAACCAGCCCCAGTTTTATCTCCTTTGCAGAGCTGGTTGTGGTTTAATTTTCACACCATTTCATCATTAAAGGAATTCTTGGGCAAAAAGATTGGCATTAAAACATAGCATGAAGGTTCACATGTTAGATTCACATCACTGAAACCGGAAACTTGTCCTTGTTCTAACAAATCAACTTTAACGGCTAAACAGGGTCCGTAAAGAAAACACTAGTTGTTGTGTTTCATGCACAAGCCTATAATTAAAGTTATTCCTGCTATGTATCACAAAAGTACAGTTATCCTTTAATTGGACCCAAACTATTGCTGAAAATACGTTTCAGAGAAGCTGTGAGAGGCTAGACACTGCTGTGAAAAACGAGTTGTTAAGAATTAATTGCCTTTTCCCTGGTAGTGAGGCAATTACCATGTATTGTACACCATCAGTACATAGAGAGCTGTTGCTGCAGAGCACAGCAGCTATTCATATAACTCCACTTGATTCTGCTTTACACTTCTGACCAAAGTAATGCATCAGTACATTAATCAAAGCTATTTCTAAACTCAGACATAAGCATCTGACTTGTTACTCGCCTTTAGAGTTATTATTCATGCTACTGCACTCTGTAATTCTGTCTCCCATACACAGAAAAGCTTTTTTCCCAAAACTAAGCCAGATGTGGAAAACCTGGAACTAGAGCTGCGTCTTCAAAAAACAGAATTCATGTGAATACCACAAACCACATTCGTGCAGGCACAACCCTGTCATTGTGGACTGATTCTGGTCTTTTAGGGTGACTCAGATAACTCATAACAACCTCCCAGATCCAGTGAGAAAAGAAAAAGTCTTCTGCTATTAAACAATATAACATTATAAGTATATTATGAGGTATGTTGCACAGAATATGAGCACTGTTCATTGTTCTAAATACAAACAGAGGAAACTGTGTGGGGTGTGTTCCCATGAAATAAATTAGGAAACTGAGCACATTCAGGCAAAAATTGTTCAAAATGTTCACTCTTGACTTTGGCAACAGTACTTTAACAAAAACTCAAGGTCTGCTTACTAGCTTTAAACTCAATTTGCTGATGACAGCTGTGAATTCCAGAAAAGTTCAAAAAGGGGTTTGCATAGAAAACAGTCACCAATATTTGGCAAAGGGATCAAATAGAAAGAAAAAGGCATAAAGGTTATCTGCAATCAGGTGCAGCCACGCAGGAATTAAAACGGTGCAGAGCATCAAGCTTTCTTAAAAGGATATCTGATTTGCTGTAACCCCCGTTAATGCAGCAAACACTCAAGAGAAAGCCTCCCAGTGTAACGAGTGGCCTCTGGTATATAAGGCAGCTTTTACAGAAATGCACAGCAGCTGTGGAAAGAGCATTTTCTATTTGATGACTGTAATTTTCAAAAGAACTCAGCTGGCATGAAAGGTAGGAGGTTTAATGGCACATGGACAGATAGAGCAGCGTCTCAGCTCAGGTGATCAGGACACATTGCGTTAGTCTGGGCTGCTGATCACAAAAGGTGTCATTTGCAGTCGCCTAGCAGAAGACTTAAATAACAGAAGCCTAAAATATGAGCGCCATTAGAAACTCATCAAATTTGATTTTTTTTTTTTTTTTTTTTTTTTTTTTTTTATATATGCAGTGCACTGTCAGTGACATCACTTGTTTTATCTGAGATGTGCTTAGTCTTATGTTATTGGTGTTATAAAAAAATATCAGCAGTAGCTCAGTGGGATTCTCTCTTACCTTTTGATCAATATCTTTGTGTCTGTTTTGTGATTGTAATTTAGGTCTTTCATCTAAATGCAGGCATATGCACACATGGTGGCCACATTGGGTTGAGCCCCTAGGCCCTCACTGGCTGACATGTCCCACTAGACCAAATAAATAACCATTACTATCACCCAATGGAGTATTACTGGTATTGCTACTATTATTGCACAGTGTTCCCGCTTCTATTATTCTCATCTCATAGCGAGAAAGCTCCCATTCATGCCAAGCTCTCATTTAACAAGTATTTAGTTGTGGTTATGGTCCTCAGTGTTGGGCATTCATTCCTACAGTATCTGAAAAGGAACATTTTCTCTCCATGCCTTCTTTCTGTGTCTAGGTGTGAATGTGCAGGAAGTAGGCTGTTACTTGTTACTGTTACTTTCAGCCAAAATAATCGGGGGGGAAAAAAAATCATGCTCACATTTTGCTAAAGTAAATATTTGTATACAACAATAATATCATTCATTTATCAATATATAGGTTACTGTGGCCTACATCAAGGCCTGCACATTCTGTATAACGCCATCCGTCAGGCTGTGAATTAAATGATTTAGTTTTTAATAAGATTGCTGGCATTCCCAAATGCTCTGCCTCCCTTTATTACAGAGCTAAAAGTGCTGCACTTGTACTGTAAGCACAGAATGTGGTTAGATGGACAATATTTTTGATAGATCTTCTAATACTTTGCTCACTGATGAGTTTTCCTGTTGCTCTGCGGTCTGTGAGCACCGTGAGCCCTTTTACCTCAAATGACACCATTATGTATCAATTGTATACAAATTTTGCATAACAGTGGGAAACACCCTCCACCCTGAACACTGACTGATGTATGTCCCCTGCTGTGAAGTCAAGTTTAAAATGTATTTCTGAGTCAGAATTTAATTAGAATAATGAAGCCTTTGGTCCAGAGCTACTGTTGTGATGTGCTAATGAAACCGACTTTGATCTAAAATAACTCAGGAAGCTAAAACGCGTCCTGGACCCATGCATGGAATTCAAACAGTCCTGATCTGCTCAGGGTTCACGTCAGGGTGCTCGATGGAGAGCATGCGCAGACAGACGAGCAAATATTGTAGATGGAGAAAGGAAAGAACAGTAACAATGGTTGACAATCAAGTCATTTTTTTTCAATCTTCCCATTTTCCTCCAGTCCTCAACTCACTTTGTTTCACAGCTTCCTCCTTTTGTTCTTTGTTATCCTCTCATCAGTCAAACTGAAAAACCTGACAGCCCATTTATTTCATTTCCATTTTACTGAAAAGCAACACAGTCATGGGAATTTATGAAAAATGTCAGAATCTGTCATTCATGTTTAGTGTATCATCCTATGTCCTGTATATTGTTGTATAACAGTCGTCATTTCTCCATTATTTCTTCTCGCAATTCAGTGCCAACTAGAATCATATTTGTTTTTCTGTTCATTTTTCTTTTGCTTTGCAGCAGTACTTAAAAACATCCTTCTGCTCAACGGGTTAGGTCGACTTAACTACAATAAAAACTCTTTTGTTTCATCTTCCATTACGACTTAACTCTGTTGCTGTTAAATGCTGGTTGAATTTTATATGGTCCCATCGACGTGAAATACTCGAATCAGTTAGTTTTACTGTTGAACATGCAATATTCCACAGTAGCGTGTAACGTTTATGTGCAATATTACGGTTTTACAGGTTTTATCAGGCTTATCACTTTTTGTTTTATTAGTCTTATTTAGTGCTGAATGCATGAATTTTTTGATGTATTTTATGAATGAGTGTATGGAAACTGCTAAATCTGAAGTTTATCCTCATTTGCTTTTAGTCAATAGGGAATCTACAGTCAAATCTATACATTTATAATTGATACTGTGGTTTATAGATATCCAAATACTGCTATTTGGATATCTATGTACTGCTACATTGTAACTAAAGATTAAAAAAAAAAAAAAAAAAAAAAACAAGTGTAGCCAGAATGAAGCATTATCTTAACAATTTAAAGATACATATAAATAAAATGACTGGGGGCTAGTAAAACTGAAGTGCCTGACTTTGATTGGAGTCTAATTTGCGATTCCTTATCATTTAATTTAAATTACTGATAATAAGCATCGCTGGGGAAGTATAAAATCCTGCTTTCTATTAACTGCCAGAAATGTATTAAGTGCATGATGGAATTGCATGTGTATGTGTTCCAACAATTTGATTTGTTCGGCAATGATTGACTACATTTGCTGCACATTTTCAAGTGGGTTTCCTCCCACAGTCCAGAAATGTATGAGTGTTGTGGAGACTCAACTCAAATTGCTCGCACTGCACTGTGTGTGTAAATGTGGGTGTGAGTCAGTCATTGTTTGTAGGCTGACATCTGTAACTGACCACGGGTGTTTACCTGCATTTAGTTTAATGAATCCTGGTTCAAACAACAACACAGCAGTTATCACTGGTGTGTCTCTATATTTACAAAGAAATTGTCAAAGAAAAATTTGTATAAGCTCTTGAGCCCATTTTCAAATGCTATTATTGGGGAGAACTGGACCATGCAAAGTTTTGCATGAGGGTTGCTCAACTTCAAATCCATCATCCAGTTG
This sequence comes from Rachycentron canadum, assembly GCA_038496675.1. Taxonomy (NCBI): domain Eukaryota; kingdom Metazoa; phylum Chordata; class Actinopteri; order Carangiformes; family Rachycentridae; genus Rachycentron; species Rachycentron canadum. The sequence goes on from CM076658.1 coordinate 7,563,174, forward strand.
ACCTGAAAATGCTGCATTCTTTTGAGCACCAAGAAACAAAGACATTTGGACTCTTTGTCCTGATCGTTTGTTATTGCTTATCAAGAAAATAACATTTATTTAAAGCAAAAAGATCGCTGACTTGCAAATGCACATCTGATAGAAATTTATCTGCATGTATGAAGGCGGGTGACAATACCTTGTCTCTTGACCAGATGCATTTGAGTCTATCAAGGGTGATATTGCCACAGATGTCTGTGAAGAATCATCTCTGTCATTGCAGCTGCTGCTTCTATGCTGTTTTCATCCAGCTGGATCATGTTCAATAAACCTGCAGTCATTTGGGCTGCCACAAAGGCTGACTGTGTCATCTGATGTTTCTCTTTGGTGAGACCAAAGAAGAAGCCAACGGTACATTTTGAGCTTCCTGGAAATACTGAAGCAAGCAATAGAACCAATTTAGTTTTCCAAGTGAAGTATGTTTTCCTGTTTCTTTGTGTTTGACTCAAGAGTAGTATCAGGCATAGTTTATTGAATTTAAATTAACTTTGGTTTGCTCAAGCCCAAATCTATAGTATATAAATAATATACAAGCTCTTCCGTTTCAATTCTAAACTTTATTGTTGATGCTTTTATTGTTGAAGAGCTTTTTTACACTTGATTTCTTTTTTTAGGGGATAACAATTTAGTTTTTTAACACCAGATATTTTGATTTAAAATAGCAATGACTGCAGCTAAGTGGAATTTGCTTTAATAATTCAAAGTTTTAAAAAATTATTTTGAATGAAAAAAGGCATCCACAGTGCTGTCCAAAGAGATTGCTATGCTAAAGTTAATTTTCAGTCTTGTCAAAACAGCACATTCCCCCCCAACCTTTTAAAGCCTAATTGAACCAGACCTACATGTTCAGCACATGAAACTCAGATGTTCCCTCTGGGACGATGTCCCCAGACCCCTACAGAGGTTACATCACTGCCTCTGGTCTATAAGCCCCTGATGTTCTGTAATCCCACCCATGGCACTGAATGTAAGGCCATTTTTTTCAAGTCTGTCCTGAATGAAACACATAATCCAGGGCTGGCTGTACACTGGGCAGCCAAATGAGTCTGCTCTTGCAGCAAAAGGTGCACCAATCCTGCACCATTCATCCACGGTCCCAGACAGAAACCTCGCATTTGTGTGCAGCTGGACCCTTTCATTATTTACACTTGAAATGATAATGACATCATGTGTGCACAGCTGCACTATTTGCATCCACATGGCATGCAGCTGAATTTGTGTGACAAAATAGATAAGTGGCAAAGCATTCACCTACAATATTTACATACCATGTTCAGAGGTGGAGGCGTTTTTCTTGTGTGATTTAATAACATAACACCTAGAATAGAAAATGGATACAATGCTTTTCAATAGCAGTTTACAAGAGTGGTGAGCTAAGTCTGAGCCAAGGAAAGTTCACAGTCAGGATTTTGTAAGTCAGACAAGAACACAATAAGAAATCTAGACACATTACTGCCACATGCATTTTGAATTCTTTCTGTGTGGGTTAAAACAGATTTTTCCGAGCGTCGTTGCCATGACAGGTTAGGTACCCAGGTTCCTGGGTAGCACATCTCTCTTTGAGGCCGACTCTTTGATTCCCCGTGGAGTCAAACTGAAAATGTTGGAGGGCGATGAATGGCAGCATTTTGTTACACCGTACAGTTTGTGCAGATGTTAAGAAGAAGGTAGGATGATTGGCAAAGGGCTGAGAAGATTTTATTTCATCTGGACAGGTTTAACACATACAACTCTACCAGGCAAGCACATACACTTACAATCATGTCAGTGATAGATCCACTATAAGAGCCTATTAGATAATACAAAACTTGGCCAAACATGTGATCAAGCAAGCCTAGAAGTTACAATGACACTGAATACTAATTGCTGCTTGTCTGTTCTTGGATGCCTCTCAATTCACACAGCACTGAGTCAGATATGACTGAAACATTGACATGCAGTTCAATGAAACGGAGATGATAGCATTTTGTTGGTGTTTTCCATAAATAGGGCTTTGAAAGCGTGTGCCAACCCAAAACGATGATCTGCTCACTTTCGACATCCAAATTGCATAATACTCTTTCCACATACTGTCAGGCTCTTTGTTTCAAATCTATTTTGGGGGCATTTTGCGTCTCTGGTAAACCTCAGAGTTAGTAACACTGGTATATTGGTGAATAATGGGGCAATATTTTTGCAGTTGCTATTCAACAAAGCAAATGCAATACTTTGAAAGACATTCCTCTCTAGATTATGAAATGTCTATGTACATCAACAGGACACGAATACTATTAGTTATTCCCGACAGAAGACATATTCAGTGTAGCTTGTCCAGATTTTGTCCTCGTTGGGATCATTGCTGGTGTAGGCGCAGGTGCCTGTGGAGCTGCAGGCCACCATGTGGAAGCCCACCTCTGTCAGCTTGTCAAATGCCTGCTCTAGAAAATTGTATTTCAGATAGTACCGGGATGTGTATCTCTCCGGGGGCCTGTCCGGGTCTCTGCTCTCGTTCAGCGTGTCCCCAAACACTTCTTTGGCCAGGGAGGTCTTCCCGCAAACCGTGATGCGCGCCACTCTCCTGAATTTGGCATCGGTTTGGATGTCTCTTCCGATGGTGTACGAGCCGCGGTATCCTATCGTGATATAGCCCGACTTTCTGGAGTCCAGGGATGGGGAGCGCATGGCCCCGCTGACAGACATGGTGCGTAAAGTCTCCATGCCGCCAGAGGAGCCGCACTGCTGCGCACCTTCCTCCGTGTCACTCTGGCTGATCTCCTCGCTGATTGAATTATCCTTACTCACCCGGGGGCTGAGGCGCTTGGCAAGGTCCCGCAGCTGGAAGAAGTCGGCCTCCCTCTGCAGTCGACTTTTCTCGGGGAAGTAGTCCGGCAGGACCAAGTTGAGGTCTCGGAGATAATCTAGGATGTAGCGGAACAAGAACCCGTCCCTGTCCAAGAAGAAGCGCCCTTTGCTGTCTCTCGCCAACTCCTTGGGTGACTTCTTGCTGAACATGGTCCACAGGAGCGAGTCTGGGACGGCGATCAGAGTTTTGTGTCTGGTAACATAAACCTGTCCGCCGACATTCAGCTCAATGATCTCTGAAAACGGGGATCCCGAGTCCCCGCAGTTGGACACCCCGCGCTCCGTGTCGGCCAGTGCCATCGTGTCTGAGCCGCTGCACTGATGTGGGATCAGTGGAAACACTGAGCAACAAAGTGGCAGCGGCTTGTTTATGAAGCCTGGGCTTACAACGTGCGTGAGTGCGCGCGCGTGATGGGTTGACTGTTAAGTTAAAATTTAACTATTTAAATGACTGGGTTGAAAAAAAATATGGGACCGTGCCCCCCTCTCCCTGACACACACACACACACACACACGGAAATGGATGCGAGAGTTGTCTCCTGCAGCATCACTTAAAGTAAACACACACATTGGATTATGTGTGATGTGTTTCTTCTGCTTCGTTTGGCAGAAATTTATGTTTATTCAATCAAATAAAGTTACATCTTTTTCATTTCCCACAGGAGCACACAAAAAAAAAAAAGAAACCATGCAAATGGATTAAGTTATTCAAGCTTTGGGCTCAAGATGGTTGGAAAATATGGGAAGAGTGACACCCATTGCAGCTTTGAAGGAAATGCAGCCAGTATCTCACACATCACAGAGACACATGCACACAATCATACAGTCTTAACCCTCAAACATACCAGCAGCCCGTGAAGAAGTGAGGACTGGCACAGAGGCTCAGTCAAAGTGCTCAAATGTGAAAATAGTCCTCATGAACAGATCAAACAAGGCCAAACCTAAATCATCACTAAAGCAGCTGGGAAGAAAGCACATATTGAAATAATTCATTTCAACTTCTGAAGTATATGAATGAAAAACAAATCAAAGAAATCATAGAGAAACATACTAATGGATGTAAATTAGTTTTCACACCTAAATGTCACACAGTATATGGTGCACAAGAATCAGTAAATAATACTTGTGCATTCAGGTCAGAGTGATTTGTGCTAACTAACTAATCAACCCAAATTCAATGAGAAAATACAAATTCTTTATTTAGATTGAAATGTTTGCATTAAGGAAGAAAATAAGCGGTCAAATCGGAAATGATATGAAGTTAAAAAATTTTAGGAAATTTAGTCACAACCTGAATCAGAGTGATCTCAGTTGGTAAGTGAGCAGATGTTGAAATAGTTCAGTAAGTAAAGCTAAAAAAAAGAGGTTGAGTAATGTAAAGGCTGTTGCGTTTGTTAGCTAAAACATAATAATCGAAATAGTTAGCTAAAAGTCATAAATAGATAAAAGCAATCGATAAAGAGCTAAAAGTGATGAAAAAGCTGGAAGCTGAAAAATGACTGGCGAATGGTTTAAATGGTTGAAAAGTAAACATTGCAACATGACATCCAGAGTTGCTTTTGTCTTGTGATTGTCAGTGAGTGGCCCCCCTGAGACTTGGGTCATTTCCCTGTTCAAAATTTCCCATTGCAGAAAACTGAATTTACATAGTCTGTCATCTTGAAAACATACATATTGTGAAAGACAGTAGGACTGATTTGCCCAACTTTTTTTTTCTTTTTCCCTACGATTTTTCAGTAACTTTTGTGTCTTGATGCCAACCACCATCAGCTGCTTTTTCAATATCTGAAGTTAAATGTAACTTCCAAGCTCAAAAATATGGAATTAACACAATGTAAAAACAAGCAATTCAATTATTTTCCAATCCACCATCTAACAAACAGTCAAAACCAGGAAAGCTGAATCAAAGGCGATGTTCAGTCATTGTGAAAGTTCCTACTTCTCATGTTGGTGTTTTTTTTGCCCACTTGGGAAATTTGTGAGACTAACATTCACATAGTGTAATTGCATATAAAAGGCCTCTGCACTTGAGTAGTGGGTCATTTGAAGACGTTGTTGAGCTGCGACAATGCTGCGCAAGGTATTGCTATTTTCTTTCATATTCATATATTTTCATAGATTATGTATTTACTTCCATATTTTCAACATTTCAACAAGTGTTTCATTTTTTGCTCCTTTTGAAAAGTGTTTTTTGGGTTTAAAGACAAATACGAGCAGCACAGTTCAGTTTCTTACTCAGGTGTATGGGGAGGTTTGTACCTTGACTTTTAGACTGATTGGCCGTGTTTCACCTTACCAGGGTATTACAGAGAGCTTTGGCGCTGCTATCTATGCCCTCAACACCGCTCAGCTGACAGATGGCGTGATCAACAGAAGCAAAAGGATGATTCTGGACACCCTTGGCGTTGGATTGTTAGGAACCAGGACAGCTGTCTTCAACAAGGCTCTCACTTACAGCCAGGTACAGTAAGCTGTTTGACAAGTGGAGGTATACTATACATACTAAAATATGGCATATGGCAACATGATATAAATAATTTAAACACCTAATGACAAAGCTTTAATTATGACTTGACTAAAGTTATTACTAAAAACATGGCTTATATAAAATGTAAATAGAAATTAAGAATAATTGTAAACTGATCATTAATAAATCTTTGTTACTTATTTGGCCTCATTAGAATTTGTCTGTGTTGCTCTTAGCCTCATATACTAAGCTACTGATTGTCAAATTTCTTTTGCAGCTGACAGAGTATTCATTGAAGTATAGACCCACTTTACCTACCTATAAATAAAACCCACTGTTGTGCAGTGTGTGAGGTTTCCTTTTCTATGGGGTGTTTGTACTTTATTAACCAACCTCTTCTACTTAAATAGGCCAAGTAGTAGATGTGATTTTATTCTGCTGTTGATTCAGAATTGTGGCAGCTATAAACTTCCCCACTGAGTTCAGAGTTGTATTCACCTCACTATTTAATCGCACACTTATCCTCTTATTAATCTGTCTGATTGCAGTTGTTCTCATCTGAGGAGAGGAGCAGTGTTTGGGGCAAATCAGACATAACTCTCCCTCCTCAATATGCAGCATTTGTCAATGGCATCGCAGTAAGTTTGCTCAAATTCAGAGCATCGTATTATACAGAAAAACATAAAAGTGACGTGGTGCTGGTTTGTGGTACTGATTGTTGGCTCTGTCATATTGTCTGGTGATAGGTTCACTCCATGGACTTTGATGACACATGGCATCCTGCTACTCACCCCTCAGGGGCTGTTTTACCTGCACTACTGGCCCTGGCAGAGACACTGCCCAGACAGACCTCTGGTCTAGACCTGCTGCTGGCCTTCAACATTGGCATCGAGGTGCAGGGCAGACTCATGAGGTTCTCCAGAGAAGCATACAACATCCCTGAGAGGTGACATATTTAAAAATAATAATAACCAGCATGAGCTCTGTGCAAATTTTCTGCCCAGTTGAAAGATAAAAAGGTTGAAAGAAGATTGTGTCCACTAGAAATATATGAGGACTTAAGGAGTGATTCACCCAAATGACAAAAAGTGCAACACCGACCTCTAGTGGTCATGAAGGTAGTTTTGGTTGTTGACGTGAGGGTGGTGAATGGATTTTTTTCTGTGAAACTCACAGCATTTAGAAACCGATATTGAAGAAATTCAACTGCAACATTTCCAGGAACCGTGTCTTGGATGAAGCAGTATCTAAAGAAAACTAGTCATCACTGTCTGAGGATTATTCAAATAAAAAAAATTACTGAGAGTCTTTTTATTCATCTCTGCAAATAAATATGCAAACAATATTCGCCCCACATCATCAAATCATTGAGATAGCAGCACAACTGCTTTCTTTTTGCCACCTAATAACTATAAGCTCACTTAATTCTGGCAAACAGGCAAATTAATTAAAATTAATTAATTTTCTCTACATGCTGTTTGGTATATTAAGTGTGAGATAATGTTGAAAACTGTCCATCTCTTCAGCCTGTGACAGTCAAATTACATTTGAGAACCTGGAACCAGTTATTGAAAAATTACTTTAATTGATTTTCAAAATAGTTTTCAGCAAATTTTCTGTCAGTGGACTATTTGTTTCATTGATTGTTTCATTCAGGCCTCATCAAAGCCTTATTAAACTTGAATGTCTGCTAATGTTTTGGTCATCTTTTCAGATTTCACCCCCCCACTGTTGTCGGGGTGATGGGGAGCGCTGCGGCCTCAGCTAAGCTCCTGGGTCTGTCCCCTGCACAGTGCACTCATGCTCTGGCTATCGCAGCCTCCTCCGCTGGGGCTCCCTTGGCCAACGCTGCCACACAAACCAAACCTCTCCATATAGGAAATGCTGCTCGCAGAGGCCTGGAGGCTGCACAGCTAGCCCAGATTGGACTGGAGGGGAATCCAGCCATCCTGGATATGGACCACGGGTTTGGGGTTTACTACAAAGACTACAGTCCTTCAGCAATAGTAGGTTCTGCCTCTGGTGGCTTTAAATGGATTCTGGAAGATCAGGATGTGGCCATCAAGCGCATCCCTGCTCATCTGGGGATGCACTGGGTTGTGGATGCGGCTCTGGCAGCCCGCGGAAAGCTTGAAAACACAGCTGGGAACTTTGACCTCAGCCAGATTCGGCACATCACACTACGAGTACCTCCATCCAAGTATGTGAACTGCCCCCTACCCGCCACAGAGCACCAGGCCAGGCACTCATTTCAGTTCAACGCCTGCTCCGCTCTGCTGGATAACAAAGTAACAGTGGCTTCCTTCAATGAAGACCAAATTAACCGACCTGCTCTGAAGAGGCTCCTGTCTAAAGTTAAGGTGGAGACCCCTAAAGATAACCAGCCCAGCTTTGACAAGATGTACTGTGAGGTTGAGATAGAAACAGATCAGAGGCAGATTGTCACAGCCAGGTGTGATACCTTCTACGGCCACTGGAGGAAACCACTGAGTCACAAGGCCCTGGTGGAGAAGTTCAGTGTTAATGCATCTTCAGTGTTGTGCACAGATGGAGTGGAGGGAGTGATTGCTGTGATAGGAAACCTTGAAAGAGTGAGTGAATATTCAGCCTTGGGTTCATATCTGAGAATGACAAGTAGTCCACATAAGAAGTTGTACAGCACAAGACTTTAGTAATTGTACAGTAGCTGATGAATCCAGTGTCCCGTGTATCTGTGTAATGATCTGTGTGTGTAATTTTAAATTTTTTAAAACTTTTCCAACACACATGCACTCACTTTCTTCTGTGGTGCATGGATTTGAAATAAAGTGAAACTGAAAAAGTGAACTTCCTCATTTTATTGCATTTTCTGTAAGTTACCATACATGCTATTGATTTTCAAAAATCTAATAAACACATATGACTGCTGTCATGACACTGATCCACTGCATCTGAATATAAGGTTGCATTAAACAGAGATTTTTGTCAAACAATGCAGACACCTGAAATATTAGACTGTGCGACTACTACAAACGTGTATATTTCAAGAGTATCTGGAAATGCTTTTAATCAAGGAGATACTTCATCTCCTTTAGAAAAAAAAAAAAAAAAATCAGTCCAGCAGGCAGCTACATAAAGCTCGCTAAATCAATGCTTCTTCCCTTCCTTTCCACCAGTCTTCAATTTTCATCCAAATCAGGCAAGTTTTAGCACGTCCCGCACCATCGCTCCGATCCCGTCAAATATCTCGTGGATGGGAGCGTTGCACATGAAGGCACAGGTGGTGACCAGCTTGTTCTTCTCGTCCACGTGGCTCTCGCTGACACTCTTGCTCACGTGTTTGCAGCCCAGCTGGTTGATGGCCGCCGCAGTGTCAGTAGTGTCGGGGTATCTGACAGAAGAAGAAAGTGGGATAGAACAATGTTTACTTGGGTCTCGTTATTTTTATTAAGATTACACTGTAAGGTAAGTGTGGGTGAGATTAACTAGGATATTTTCACTTAATTTTTTAACATCAATCCATTTATCTATCTATGTACAAACATATATGCATATTTTTGATGCATGTATTTTTTTGTCTTGTTTTTCATCATGTTTTCTATTTTGACTTTTTTCTCAGGCCTCTTTAGGTGATGCCCTGATTTGCAACACCTGACCTTTTTAGCACATGTGACAGCTCTGTTTTTTCCTGGAAAAGGAAGCCTGCTAAAAAGTTGGATCTTTATTAGTTAAAAGAAAAGTAGAATGAGGCTTCCCAATTCTTTTTTTTATTTTCTGTCTTCTTCTGAGACCTGAGAATTTGGGATGATGAGGAGGTTGATTAAAATCTGTATGAGCCATTAATTGCTGGTGTTGTTAAACTTCTCTTTTTAATGTTGCTGCGTTCAAAGATCTCTGCATTTGTCTTGGTGAGCAAAACTACGAGCAAAATCCAAAACTATGGACATAAAACCAAGATTGTAATGAGCTGGTGTTACACCAGCAGATGCACGAGGTGTGCTTAAACATGTTAGACTCACTTATCGTCCTTCTCAAGGCCGACGGTGACCTCACACCCAGGAAACACCTTGGCAGCCAGGACAGGTGAGATGCAGCAGAGGCCGATGGGTTTGCCCTCACCGTGGAAGGCCTGCAGCGCTGCCTTGACCTCGTCGTTCACGGAGCAATCCTTCCCCTGCACTGCCCATGTACAGAGGTTCTTCGCTGCCCCGAAACCACCTGGAAACATCAAGGAGAAGCATTCGTGGGTTGGGAATATGAATAGTTAAATACAGGCTCACAGCGTCTCATTCAAGACCGAAACAGAGTAAATCAATGATGCAGGTAACAAAGAGAGAGAGAGGTAGATCTCCTTGGTGAGGGGGCAGGCTATCATGTTGTTTTGACCACACCTGGGAATATAACAGCGTCATGGTCTTTGACACTGAGCTTAGACAGGTCCTGGATGTTTCCACGGGCCAGTCTGGCGCTCTCCACCAATACGTTTCTCTTCTCCTCCGACGGTTCGCCTTTCAGGTGATTCACCACATGCATCTGGTCAACGTTGGGGGCAAACATGTTTACCTACAGGTGATACAAGCAAAAAGTGAGGACTTTGATTTCAAGTTGTTCAGGCTTTATCATAATAATAACAATAATAAAAATTTTTTGTTTATATAGCACTTTCTCAAACAGCAGTTACAAAGTGTTTAAAACAATACTCAGATGCTCATATACACAATGAGAGAATTATTGCTGAAGTCATCCTGCTCTCCAGAGAGCCCTCTGTCAGGTATCCACAGTGGATGAGGAGACAAAATCCAAGCAAAAATACAATCCAAGGTCTAGTTGTAGATAATATGAAGCTTAAACAGCCTTTTGTTACAGTCTTTAGTATAAATTAACCTGACTTTGCTTCCCTGGAAACGTGGATTTCATATTAACAGGCTGTGACTTTGGGTCACTCCCAGCTGAGCAGTTTTCTAAGCACCTTAAAGCAAAGATAATGTAGCACGATGAGAATAAAGTGAAAGTCGCTGTCATTTAGTTTCTGGGTCTATTTTTGGTCCGTTTCGGTTCCTCTGCAGCTCAGTTTAACAAGTTGTACAGGTCAGGCTCAAAGTGACCAGACATGAAATCCTGCAGCGCGTCTTTATGTCGCTGTACATGCAACGAGAACAAAGTAAAACTCCCATGCAGGTCGCTTCGTATCCAGTAACCAGGGGGTTGCGAGAGTGTGAGCACCTGCGGATTAAAGCTGTCCAACAAACTTACATTTGCTCCTCCTCTGCTCAGGTGAACCAGAACAGCGGAGGCCTCGTGGATCTCACTGCCATCATAGACCCCGCAGCCCGCCAGCACCACGGCCACGCGTTTAGCCATCTGCGCGGAGCAGAAGCCTCTGTTCGCCGCCCGGACGCTGCTGAAAGTCAGGAAGCCTCGGCCGCTGTGGAGCAGCAGGGTGAGCATGGCGGACGGTCAGAGCTGAGGACGGCCCCTTCACTTCGGCTTCTTCGTCTGCGATTTTCAACTCGGTTTTCACGGATCCGGTGCTCCAGCGCCGTCCTGTGTGTGAACCCCACAGAGCAGCTGGCGTGCGTGTGTGTGTATATATATAATTACATTATTACATTACAAAAATCAAATTAAACTGAACTGAACTAAACTTTCAGTTCAAATTACGCCATCAGTTGTTTTTTATTTCTTTTTTATTATTATTCTTTTAAAATTAATTCCATGTTTTAAATTTGTTTAAATAAAAAATGGTCACATTTGCCTCATTAGAGTAAATAAATATTATTAATATTGTTGAGTCATTACAATATTACACACACACACACACACACACACACACACACACACACACACACATATATATATATATATTAGTAGTAGTACTTTGTATTATTTCTATAATTGAAAATAAATGAATACATTAAGTGCATTAAGTGCTATAATTTTATTATTTTTCAATTTATTTTATATATACATATTCATGTTTATATATATATATATATATTTTCATTTTCATATATATTAATATGTTTGATTTTACATTTGCATTCATAAATATAAATTCTGGAGGAAAAAATAAATTAATGATGAAAATGAATTAAGGATATTATATTTGTCTTTCATTTTCAAGCTTTTTTATTCATCTATTAATTTATTAATATTCCCACATTTACGCAATCTATTGATGTATTTATTTAATTTTACTTATGTCTACATTGAGGAAAAGCCTTAACTCTTTTCTTCCTCTCTGGACTCGTCATGTGATTCCGCGTCATAAACAAAACCATGTGACCACTAATGAGGAAGTCGTTTCGGAGGCGTGGTATCATGGGAGGAGTGTCAGCCTGCCTTGTGCTTTTCTGTTATTTTGTGTCCGTTTCTTAGACTCTAACATGAGTCGAGTAGCGTTTTCTCTGTGTTTAAAGCTGCTCCTGTCTCTTCATGTTGTCGCTCAGTTCAGGAGCCATGTCCAGCAGCAGTGGCCCGTCCCCTACAGGTACGAAGACACCAAACCTTTATCTCATGCTGTTTATGCTCTGTAACGTTGAGTCATGTGACGGACAGAAAAATTTGGAGAAAGTTCAAACTGCAGGAGACACTCTGCTGGAAAAGCTCCTGTCCTCAACTTCTGAAAGACTGAGCCCTGAAACCAAGACGAGTTCAACTTCTGTCTGTGAAATATCCACTTACTGTTACATGTGCATTGAACTGGATTTTGTGAATTTCAGACACTTGTGTGTGTGTGTGTGTGTGTGTGTGTGTGTGTGTGTGTGTGTGTGTGTGTGTGTGTGTGTGTCTGTGTCTGTAGCCACATTCAATCATCTTTAACTAATTTGAAAAAGATCCAAACTGCTCAGTTATGGATAAATGTTATGGATAAATCCGAAACCTGATTTGGAGAGTTGTGTTACAACAGTGGTAAAGTTGACCTTTGTAAGAACTGTTTATGATTTTCTTTATCATGATATCAGCTGACTGACAAAGGCACAGGAAACAATCATTTTTGTATCTATGATGATAACCCTTAAACACTTTGGGTATGCTTAGGTATCAGTACCAAAGAGCAGAGTATCAAAGCCCATCCCCATCTGATGTAGACCTTTAAATTCAAGTTTAATTGTTATTTTGACTCAGTTGCCAGTTTATTAGGTACACATAGCTAAGACCATAGAAATTCTCTCTTCTTGTTGCTGACATGGTTTGCGGTTTATTTCTCATGTCGTCTCCAGACGGTTTGACCACCGCCCTGCCTCAGACTCTTACTGTGAAGCTCTCTACCCGTTCTGCCCCACCGGAGACCGTGATGGACGAATCCCCAACATGAGAGACACCGATGTAATCTCGGTTTATCGACTGCAAACACCTGTGTGGGAATTCAAGTACGGAGATTTACTGGGGAAATTTGTAAGTACACCAATCATCTTGTGGTCAGACAACCTGGTAATGCTGCTTAAGATACTTTCTGTTAAATGATGAGATTTGAGAAATGAACCAAAAGCCCATCAAAACATATTTAAAGATCTTTTTGTAACACTGACAGGAGCAAAGTTTTATTATGCTCATGCAAAATGCAGTGGGCCGAAGGCTTAAACAGGAATAACACAGTTTGTGTAATAATTAGCAAAGGCATAAGTGTACAAAGATCACTTCAGCCCATCAATATAGAATAGTTGATTTTATTGGTGGTTTTGATTAAACTAAAACTGAAAATTAGGTCAAATGTAATGT
>CM076658.1:7579359-7634700 GCA_038496675.1 Rachycentron canadum
ACATATATATATATATATTAGTAGTAGTACTTTGTATTATTTCTATAATTGAAAATAAATGAATACATTAAGTGCATTAAGTGCTATAATTTTATTATTTTTCAATTTATTTTATATATACATATTCATGTTTATATATATATATATATATTTTCATTTTCATATATATTAATATGTTTGATTTTACATTTGCATTCATAAATATAAATTCTGGAGGAAAAAATAAATTAATGATGAAAATGAATTAAGGATATTATATTTGTCTTTCATTTTCAAGCTTTTTTATTCATCTATTAATTTATTAATATTCCCACATTTACGCAATCTATTGATGTATTTATTTAATTTTACTTATGTCTACATTGAGGAAAAGCCTTAACTCTTTTCTTCCTCTCTGGACTCGTCATGTGATTCCGCGTCATAAACAAAACCATGTGACCACTAATGAGGAAGTCGTTTCGGAGGCGTGGTATCATGGGAGGAGTGTCAGCCTGCCTTGTGCTTTTCTGTTATTTTGTGTCCGTTTCTTAGACTCTAACATGAGTCGAGTAGCGTTTTCTCTGTGTTTAAAGCTGCTCCTGTCTCTTCATGTTGTCGCTCAGTTCAGGAGCCATGTCCAGCAGCAGTGGCCCGTCCCCTACAGGTACGAAGACACCAAACCTTTATCTCATGCTGTTTATGCTCTGTAACGTTGAGTCATGTGACGGACAGAAAAATTTGGAGAAAGTTCAAACTGCAGGAGACACTCTGCTGGAAAAGCTCCTGTCCTCAACTTCTGAAAGACTGAGCCCTGAAACCAAGACGAGTTCAACTTCTGTCTGTGAAATATCCACTTACTGTTACATGTGCATTGAACTGGATTTTGTGAATTTCAGACACTTGTGTGTGTGTGTGTGTGTGTGTGTGTGTGTGTGTGTGTGTGTGTGTGTGTGTGTGTGTGTGTCTGTGTCTGTAGCCACATTCAATCATCTTTAACTAATTTGAAAAAGATCCAAACTGCTCAGTTATGGATAAATGTTATGGATAAATCCGAAACCTGATTTGGAGAGTTGTGTTACAACAGTGGTAAAGTTGACCTTTGTAAGAACTGTTTATGATTTTCTTTATCATGATATCAGCTGACTGACAAAGGCACAGGAAACAATCATTTTTGTATCTATGATGATAACCCTTAAACACTTTGGGTATGCTTAGGTATCAGTACCAAAGAGCAGAGTATCAAAGCCCATCCCCATCTGATGTAGACCTTTAAATTCAAGTTTAATTGTTATTTTGACTCAGTTGCCAGTTTATTAGGTACACATAGCTAAGACCATAGAAATTCTCTCTTCTTGTTGCTGACATGGTTTGCGGTTTATTTCTCATGTCGTCTCCAGACGGTTTGACCACCGCCCTGCCTCAGACTCTTACTGTGAAGCTCTCTACCCGTTCTGCCCCACCGGAGACCGTGATGGACGAATCCCCAACATGAGAGACACCGATGTAATCTCGGTTTATCGACTGCAAACACCTGTGTGGGAATTCAAGTACGGAGATTTACTGGGGAAATTTGTAAGTACACCAATCATCTTGTGGTCAGACAACCTGGTAATGCTGCTTAAGATACTTTCTGTTAAATGATGAGATTTGAGAAATGAACCAAAAGCCCATCAAAACATATTTAAAGATCTTTTTGTAACACTGACAGGAGCAAAGTTTTATTATGCTCATGCAAAATGCAGTGGGCCGAAGGCTTAAACAGGAATAACACAGTTTGTGTAATAATTAGCAAAGGCATAAGTGTACAAAGATCACTTCAGCCCATCAATATAGAATAGTTGATTTTATTGGTGGTTTTGATTAAACTAAAACTGAAAATTAGGTCAAATGTAATGTAATTCTAGTTAGTTAATCCAATACATAAATATAGTAATTGCTGCTCTATTCACCATAACTCATGACTGATAAAATGCAGGTTTTGTCAGTGGAAGTAACTGGATAAATATTTTAAAGTAAATGTATTATGATTATAAGGATATATATTCTGTGTTGTTGACTATTAGATTCTCTGCGATGAAGAAACAACTGTTTTGCAGCTGTGTGTAGATGTTAAAATGTAATTAAATATAGTAGTTCTATATTTCTATTGAACTGCAGCTGCACACACTTCCTCTATGTCGACACACAGAGCTAATGTGGCATGTTTGTTTGGCTCACAGCATATCATGCACGATGCTATTGGATTCAGCAGTTCAGAGATGGGAGCCAACTACACCATGGAGTGGTATGAGCTGTTTCAGCTGGGTAACTGCACCTTTCCTCACCTCAGACCTGAGGTGTACGCACCTTTCTGGTGCAACCAGGGAGCTGCCTGCTTCTTTGAAGGCATCGACGACTTTCACTGGTCACAAAACGGCACCTTGGAGAAAATAGGAGAAATAACTGGTGAGAATTAATGCGTAATGCGTTTTCTCATAGAAACCAACAGAAAAAAATATTAGTGGATTTGTTTTAATCTACAGTTAAAAAAATAGTCCCCCTATGAGTGCACCATTAACTTGAATTGGAGATGCATTTGTCGTCGGTCGTCATTGTCTTGTCCTGTTTTAAGAAATGACAAAATAGCCAATATCGAGATGGACCAACACGTTACTGTTTTTTGTTAAAAATAATAAAGGAAAATAGAAATTTTAGAAAATACCACCACTACCCTTTTAAAGGCTTTAGCTGCATGTGTGATTATTAGCATTCATTTAGATCATGTGTTTTTGGTGTCAGGCAGAAATTATCCACTGAAATGTAGCTGTAGAGTTAAAAATATCTCACCACGAAGAAATAATGCAGCCTTTCATCATTAGAAAAGGCATTTGACTGAGTAAGATGGAGGCATATGATGCTGCTGTATTAGTCCACTTTTATGCAGATGATGTTATCTTATATTTTAACAATCTGTCTTTCTCACTATGTAAGATGTTAGATGTAGAGAATGAATGAATGGATCCTTTGACATTCAAATCCTGCTTTGTTGTTGTGACCATTTGTTTTGACACAATTTCTCTAAAATCCACTATTATAAGTTGCTCAAACTAAGACAGAAGATTTTGATTTATGCTCTCCAGATATCTTTTTCTGGTGCTTCCTGCTTGACATGTTTTGCTATTAAAGCAGTTTTTTCTGTCTTTCTCCAGGGAGCCAGTTCAATGACATGGCCCAGTGGGTCCAAGACGACAATGAGACTGGGATCTATTACGAGACATGGACAGTTTGCTCTGACCCCAGCCCTAACGCCACGGTGTGGTTCGAGTCTTACGACTGCTCCCAGTTTGTCCATCGCGCATACAGGAAACTAACAGAGCTTGGAGCCAAACTTTCCAGTCGATCACAAACCAACTACACCAAAATCTACCTCTACAGCGGGGAGCCCACATACCTCGGCAACGACAGCGCCATATTCGGACAGCCCGCTCTGAAGAATCTGGCAGTGGACATTCGTAAATTTTACCACACATTCAGGCCGCACCAGTCATTCATAGACTTCGCCTTCAGTCTGTTGGAGGCTTATAAAAAGGTTGTGTTGGACAAGAGCTTCTACCTCTACTACAACTTTGAGTACTGGCATCTGCCAATGAAACCTCCCTATGTGAAGATTACATATGAAGAGGTGCCTTTACCTTAACATGTATGTATCAGCAATAAAAAGCAGCAAAAGCAACACATTTTCATTTGAGAGGCTGAAACCACTTAATGTTTTTTGAATTTGATAAATTGTTAATATAATTAATTATCAAAGTATTTTTTTTACATCTAAAGTTAAAGTTGACCCTGGAAACAGCTGTTGAGAAAAGCAATCGCACTACAAGGTGCAAAATTATGTTAAATGTGTCAGTTGTGTTCAACTAAATGCATTGTATGGATCCTCCAGGCCTAATAAACATGTTTGCTGTTTACTTCCTCATTAATCACTTGTGAAGCTCATGTTCTGACTGTTTTAAATTGTGCCATGTTTACACCTGTCTTTGTTGGTTTGCAGTCTTCCCCTTTGCTTTCTTTATTAGTGTGTGTGAACCTCAAATTTTAAGCTGTCAACAAGAAGTCTTTGTGTTTGAGTGCTCAGCACCAACTACCCTGATGTCTGGATTTAAGGACTAAACGTTTCCTTCAATTGTGACATAAATTTGTCATTAATACCAGTGTAAATTTATCACATCAGGTCCAGCCTTTGTATGTATGCACATACAAGACTTATTTTTTTATCTTATCTTTTTACAGCTCTGAATTGTTTTTTAAATTAACTAAGCTAATAATGTGCACTCTGAAGTATTGCAGTGTTTAGAAAATAATAAATTGACAAAGGGTACATTCACAATTTTTTATTACCGGTATGTGATCACATATCCAAAACAAGATTTTTTTTTTAATTTCAAGACAGGTGACCAGTAAAGCAAAGTAGACAAAGCATTTGCCTTAAGAGAATCAAAACTAGAGACAGCGTTGTCAACACCAGTTTACTCAAAACAAAACTTAAAGAACTCTTGTCAATGAGGTTAAAATAACTGACAGGGGGTGTATTTTTGGTGAAAGATAAATAAATTGTGTGTTTATGTGAAACATGTTTAAGATGAATTTTCCAATAAAAGCTGATAAAAGACAACAGAACAGCCTTTACTGCCACTGAACAAATGATCAAAGACAATCAGGAGATATGTTACTGTACCGTTGAAAACGTAATGTACATGAGCACAGACAACCAGCACAGGCATCTACTTCAATGATCAGAGAGCAATGCTATGGATAAACTACATTAGTTCAAATACTACTAAGAAGGAACTTCCTGCAATTAAGTGTTTTAGCTTAAATTATTGTTTGACTACATGAAAATGGGGGTGAAAGTCTGGCAGAAAAATTAAGCAAAATCAGGCTTTAACATAGATCCTGATGACACACGGTGACATCCAAAGGTTTGTCCACTACCATTAACTCATTTTGTACTACTATAAAAATACATATATTGTCAGAATCAATTTCTCAATATTTGAAGAGCCTTCTTACCTTTTCATTCGATTTTTACAATCTATGTCAACCAGGCTGTTTTTCTAAGTACGTCCTAGTTAAATGTCAAGTTTCCTGGATTTTTTTTTCCATTTCCAAAAGTGTGAATCGGTTTCCATGCTTTTCAAGCAGGTGTAGTACAATTAATTTAATTATGTTTTTAGTGCTGGAAAACTAATTTTCTTTCACACAATTGTAAAGAAAAATGATGGCCTTCCTCTCTGTATAAAGAGTGCAGGGTTAAATTCTCTGAATGGAGTGTGGTGCTTCCCTGTTAAAATCTACCCCATGTGTCGATTAATGATTCAAATTGTACAGTAGTGGATTAAAACTCCTGAACGACCTGCGTGCAACAAAGTCATGGTGGAAGGGTCAAAACCAATAAAAACCGATCTTGGTGCTGGTCTGCTTGCTGGTTAAAATGATTGCTTTTTTTTGTATAACTGGAAAACACAAATCAATTACAAAAGCAGTATCCATATCAATAAATTACACAGCTTATCCTTTAGTGACTACAGTATGAAAAAGATCCGTCTAGTAAAGGATAACTCACACTCTGGTTTTATAAAAGACACGAGCTGTTAAGGAAACTTCAAACCCTGACAGAGGGTGAAATAAAGAAATAAGTACATTTCTATTCATAATAATCAAACACACAGCGTTTTATATACAGATGCATTTGACTTCCTTCTTAAAGGAAAAAAAGTTTGTTTCACTCATCTGACTTGCCAAATCTCTTTTGACTGAAATGAATGGATGGTTGGGACAGGAGTACTAATGAAATCTGAAAAGATGTTTGTCATGAAAAGATGAATACCGCTTCCTCTCCTGTATGTATGATGTGATAACATGACACAGAGCAAACGTGGGCTAATAGGAGGGCAGATATTCACAACAGGTTTAGAGCTTGAACAGGCAAATAGCAGAAGATACAAATGAAACCTATATAGGAAATATATTCATTTAATGCACCTGAGACACACAAAGGGTTAGTTTTGCATTCTCGGTGTACACTGTAAGCTAATAGCTGCAGAGGCTAGTCTATTGTTGAATGATTACAAAGCAATCGGAGTTATGAAGGTTGGGGACCTGGGGACCAACAGCGACCTTCCAAATTTAGACATATCTGTGTTAATATTTACATAGTACAATTTATCTGATTGCTTTTATTTTTTTTAACTCAGTAATTACAGCTTCATCACTTTAATATACTGTTCATGGTTCATCTGACTCATCAGAGGCCCAGTGCAGTGTGAATAATCAGCATTAATATCTGGGTCCAACTAAGACTAACTTGAGTATTATAATAAAGCTCATTTCTTTGCTTTCATTATTGAATTGAAGGACCTGGTTTGTCCTAACAATATTTTGGTTTTCATGTAAGGTGCTTAAGAAATATAACTGTACAGAAGCCTTCTTAATAAAAACAAAGAGATTAATTTGTTAAGCCAATTGATCCACAATGCAGTAAAGAAATACCAGCATAATTTGGGGAAAATTATAAAAAAATCAATGACATCAATCAACATTGTACATCTTCACATCACAAATATAGAGACCTATATACACACACACATGTTCTGTTTTTTCTCTCCTGTCCAACTTCTAACATTTTCAACGATCATGCTTCCTTCTCCGATGCACAACTGTGCTTGGGCGAGGAGGAAAAGCAAGATGTTATCACCACTACTGCTGCAGCTTGTTGTCTTTAAATGAGTTTAAAATGAGGTGAAGGACCCAGCCACTGTTCTGCAAAATTAAGTGGATTCACCCTCAGCTACACCTCCAAAAACATCCTAAATGCAAATAACATAGCAGTTGTTTGGAAACCTCCAATGCCACAGTTACAGAGTGCAGTGCTGCTACCTCAGACTGAATTTAAGTAGGCCAAGTGGTAGTGTAACAACATGCAATTGTGCACCTAATTGTCCCAGATTACACCACAATGTTAAAAAACACTGAAGCACACCCGTGCACGCACACACTCTCACACACACACACACACTAGCGCACATACACATTGATATCTCTCATTATATAGATTATAACCAAGCTACAATGTCCATATAACTCAGTATAACTCACAGTTATAAAAACATTGCTTTTCTAAGTCAAATATTTCCACCTGCAGGCATCTGTGCGCTGATTGTTTAATATGTGAAGAGCCAGCCTGCCCAGCTCTGTCGCTGCATCAGACAAAGCAGGATTCCACAGTCTGTTTTGAAGCTGACAGGCAGAGATTTTTGTGGTGTTAGCACTATATGATAACATTGTGCAGCAGCTGGGTGCCACATTATTCCCCAGTGCTGCACTACAAACGGGGGCTCAGCAAGTTCGTGCTCTCCATGTTGGCACCAAACTTTCCACTACAGCTGAGCATTTAAAAGGCTTTACAGTGCAAACATGGAGGCAGTGACGCTTCTACACCACATACTTGATGAACTCCTCTCTGGCTTTACCAGGTCGGCATCATGTCTGGGAACCAGACCCTGCCCAGGTGCTTCGAAACCTCCCAGTGTATCTCATCCAGGGAGTATTTGTGATCAGGAATCAGCACCTCCTCCATGATGGACAGCTGCGACAGCCTCCGCCCGCACATCTTGACAAACTCCACAAACGCACTGCAGGACACTTCACACTCGCCCAGGCCAATGGCTGACAGCTGGGTGCAGTGCTTTGCAATGCGGATCAGCTCTTCATCCAGAGGACGCAGGCCATTGGCGCACACCACCAGCTCCACCAGACGGGGGCAGTGGAGGCCAACACGGCCCAAGACCTCTTTGCTGACGGAGCGGCCGAAGTAGAGGTGTGTGACAGGGATCTCCTCGTTGAAGAAAGGGCCAAACTCGTCCTCATAGAGGAAGAAGTACATGACCAGGTTGAATTTGGGTGAGTGCCGCACCATGGCATCCCAGCTGCTCTTTTTGATGGTGTGAAAGTGCTGGCCAGGGTTCTCGCTCACCACGTCGATACGCAAGTGTTCCAGGTGGACATGTTTCTCCGAGGAGAGGGCCAGCAGGAGTTCATCACTCAAGAGGTGGTAGTTCAGTGCTAGCTCTCTCAGCCCGTGACACTGGTCTGCCACACACAGGATTCCTAAAGAGGGACAGATTGTGCTTTTAAAACATCAAGTCCGGCTGTTTTTAAAGGAAGGTTTTACAGGAAGGAAAGAAATTGCACAAAAACACCCATTATATTTGGCAGATGTTGCAGTTGAATCAGAAATCATTATCATAGCTGACAACTAAAAACGATTCCAGGAAAATGAATGTAAGAGGCAGAAACAGGAAAACTACATAACACTTGATTCATCATGCAATGTCTGTCTGGTGGCAACATGAAATAACAACATTGTATGAGTCCTGACAAGAAAATTACAGCGTCTTAATAACCCTTGGAATGGAAAACCATGAGACTTAAAATAGCAAATGAAAAACATTTCACTAAAAATGCAACGTAGGCATAGATTGAAAACATTCTGCTTTATGTTGTCCAACTACCACAAAAAAAGACATTAAAATGCATGACAAATCATCTCTAATTTGAAACTTTACCTGCTGGAGAGACATGAGGGCAGCTGCTCATCTTCAGCAGTTTCAGGGTGTCACTGTTGTTGG
The DNA here is from genome assembly GCA_038496675.1 of Rachycentron canadum. NCBI lineage: Eukaryota > Metazoa > Chordata > Actinopteri > Carangiformes > Rachycentridae > Rachycentron > Rachycentron canadum. Next base: position 7,588,005 of record CM076658.1, read on the forward strand.
CCACCAGCACCTTCAGAGACGGATCGTCAACTGGCGTGTCATCAATCTTCAGCGAAGACAGAGACTTGGAGTTGACAAACACCACAGTCAGAGCTGAGATGAAATGAGACTGTGGAAAGACAAAAGACAACAATGAATTAGGAAGCATTCAGAGGCTGAGAGTAGATTTTACAAGTGACATAACAAGGACCCACATTTATGTTTGTAATGATGTCACCTGATTCTTACTGCATTTATAAGCCCTTGTATGGGTGCTCCTGCCCTCTTGTATCATGCGACTCTCTCCCTATCCCATTCATCATCTCTAAGTTAGTAAACCAAAGTGGCAAACACATTTATTTGTATAATATTTTCACGTGTGAGAAAGGCCAGGTGCAACACTTTCTGCTGGAACAGATAATGCCTCTTAAGCATATAGAGGCTCTGCACATTTCTAAACTCCTCAGAAATAAAATCCTGACTTGACTTGAATCCAGAGTAGGGTCTGGAAAACGTAAGGTATGTATGTGTGTTTAAGCGGCTCGGATGATAATGCTTCAAGGCATTAAATAACTCATACACTGCTGAGAGTTTCTCATAAAATCTCAAAAAAAAATAAAACTCGAAATATTAACATCCTGTGTCCTTCTGAGGTCTAGGAACAAAATGTGTCCTTCACCATGCATGAGAGCAGACACTGCTTTCCAGCCCCATCCTCAGATAAGATGAGAATACAAAAACAATCCTGTCCACAGACATACTCAGCCAAAGTTTAAGGGCACCACTGTGGGGATGCATTCACATTGTATAATGAAATCAGAACGTACACAATAACAACATGACCTCCTCTAACTTTCCTTTCAACTCTGAAGAACAGGATACTATAAAAACCCAGACACCTTGACTTTATGTTAATTATACCTTTGGAACTTCCATAAAACTAGGCCTGGCTGTCGAGATGAGCCCCAAGGTCTTCAGCGAGCAATTCACCAACTGTGAGAGAATGTCACATGCTGCCTCTGCTGACTCTGTACTACTGTCCACCTGGCAAGCACAAAGATTGAATAACATGTCAGGAACATAAAAGCAACATTTTTAAACCAGATGGTGCCAGCAAGTTATTGAAACCAAGATTCAAGACAACACGATTGTCTTTGATCTCATACCTTGAAGCTGACGTACTGCAGGTGGTTGGAGTGCCTTTTTATGATCTGCTTGATGAGGTCTGGATGTGTGGCTTTCAGGTAAGAGCTAGCTGGCTGGTTAAGCTCAAATTCAAAGCATCGCCACAGTTCAGGCATGTGAAAAGCCTGGTTCCACCGGCGACACACCTGAGAGGCATAAGCCCGGTCCAGCAGTGGAAGGTACTGGAAGATGTGGAGCAGGAGCTCCTGAGGCAGCCGTGCCCAGTCACAGTCTGCTGACTCGCTGGCCACCACAGCCTCCGACTCCTCGCTCATCTGCTTCCTAACCTTCTTGCAAACCTCTGGTGGGCTCTTACTAGAGGAGCTGTTGCTGCCCTCCTCAGCTCCTTTCATCCGCTTCATCCTGAAACACAGAGATAAACCCGTTTGTTATAATCCAGCACATTAGATGCATTTAAGTACACATTAGAGAGTAAGTCCATTCAGGTTAACCACAACCGATATGGAAGATCATCCTAAAAGCCACCTTGTTTCAGGGTCAACAGCTAATACCCTTATTATGCATAATCTTTCCAGCATAGATGGACATAAATTCATCCAAGCAGGGGATTTGATCGAGTGGTCTACGCCTTGACAAATATAGCACTGCAGCCCTTTCACCTTCTTGTTCATTCAAAACCTTTATAGACATCATATCACAAACATACATTGAGATTTAAATATGCATACAAAAAACATACAAAATACACCCATTTTACTAATTTATTTGCAGATAGAAGTCTGAAATTAAATATAATTTATCTTGATTAATTACTTATCATATAAAATGTAAAAAACAAAAAACAAAAACAAAAACCTTTCCACAAATTGTCAGAAAATACCCATCACAATTTTGCAAGGGCAAAATGATTAGTTTACAATATTTGGCAATGAAGTGCATGGAATATCTCAACCGAGAGGGTGGAACCAAAAGATATATGGATATGTCCTGAGATGTTAATGCAAAGTGTCCACCACAGCATATCAGAGCCACCTGATCCATCACTGTAGGAGTCAATCATTCAGGCCTGTTCATGAAAGATGACTCATCTAACCATGTCACTTTTTCTGGCCACATTATTGTAAAGCAGTGCTTGTGGTTTCTGCACCACTGAACTCTCCACGTGTGCATTCATCTTTGTAATGAGGGGTTCATGCACTGCAACACTACTATAATATATAATATCCATCTCTATTTAACTGTGACTGTTCATGCTGACAGTCTGAATCATGCCCTGCCTCGACATTCTCAGTATCCTCAGCAAGAGTTGCTCTACTGACTTTTCCCTTTACTTATTGCACACAACACACGAGCATCGTGGTCATCAAATGTGCACTGTTGACCACAACGTCAGGCCCTAATAACTGGTGTCTTTCCCTCTTGCCTCAGTATTTTTACACAGATCTAACCTAAAGGCTAATATAAATACTTAATAATATCATGCAGTGCATCTGTGTAAAAAGTGGTGCATTCATTATTTTTACACACTAATTTCCTTTAATTTGTCACCAGTTTGTACGCTAGCTAGTCGCCATGCTTAAGCAGGTAAACGTCTCTGCATTGAGAATATACACAAGACAAAATATTTATTTTTATTATTGAATAACTGTCTGTGCAGCTCGCGTTAGCACGAAACAACGAGAAATCGTTCATCGAGAAAGTAACCGACGCACTGAATGAATGTAACCGTCATGTCAAGTTTGCTTATTAAGCAAAGTCGTGGTAAAAATTTAACTTCGTGCGACAATAAAAGTCAAAGCTTTTGTTAGCAGAACAACCCATGAGCACATTTCACACCGAGACACCCCCGGGTACGGCGCAGCTTGTCCAAACACCCTACCTTGTTGTTTACACACAGCTAGCTCGCTAGCTGTTAGCAAGAAAATCCGACAACTGGCAGACTTGACACTTCAGCCCGGGCCCACGCTGGAAAAACTCATTCGCACCAACCAGATAAAACGCATCGGAGAACAATGACCGAGCCGTTTGACGACGAAGAAGAGGAGGAGGAGGATGTTTTGGGTCAAGAAACTGCCGAAGCCCGGTGCCTCCGCTCGGTTGACCTAGTTCCTCCGCGGGAGTTACGGCTCCCTGAGTCTGAAATGGCGAAGTGTTGTTGTGACAGGAGCGCTGCATCATGGGAAATGCTATGCGAAATGGCTGTTGGTAAAGATCGTCTCTGCTCGAGAGATGTCTCACCCGAAAAGGAAACACATCTCATCCTGTTTCTCCTGAAACGAAGCACGCTCCTCATTTCCAACATGATCACAAAGACACATGAACAGTCTTTAAAAAAATCTTTTTAATAATTTTTACATCCTTTTGTTGAACAGCCACACTATAAGTAGTTATTTATCTGCTTTAATGGAGCAACTAATAATTGTTTTAATTATTAATTTTTTTAAAAAATCTGTTTCTTAAATTATCAATTAATCATTTAATCTATATAATGTTAGAATAGTGAAAGACACCTGCTATAAGGAGATTTAATTTAAAGTCAAATACTTTCATGTCATGAAAAAGAAAAGCATTAACTCATTATTTTAGGAGCTGGAAAGTTTGTTTAATAAATTACTTTCACTATTAATCAATTAACTATTAATAACATTGCAGCTTTAGTTTCTGAATGCTGCGATTCTCTTCTATATGGATAAATTACAATTTATTATTATCAAATTTGGTCTATGTAATAGTACTAGGTGAATACCATATCTATACAATTCTCTGTTAAAGCATATTTTAGACCCATGTTAGTCACAGCCAGTAGCCATAACAAGGTGCTAGGAGAAGTAATATCTTTGGTTTAAGGGGTAACTGCATTACAGTCATTGAGACCTGACTGTATGAATTTTGCATTAGTAAGGAAGGAAGGAAACAAGGGGGGAGTAATACATCACTGTATTTTTATGGTCTCTGCTGAGATGCATGAGTTTCAGCCTTTTCCAACCATACATTAACTATATATCTTAAATTAGACATGTCAACCTCAGGTGGGCAATTTAGTGAAAATGTCACCACTCAAAGAAATGACACAGTGTTTACTTTGTGAAACAGAGAACCTGGTTTATTACCATTCAACTCCATCCACCACAGATATTACAGAGCAGATTCACAAGTATTAAGCTTTTTTATATAACAGCAGCTGCTTCTTTTCCACACTCTCTTCCCATGACCCCCTCCCATCCCACCCCCACCAGTCCCCCTGCCTCCTACTAGGGAAAAGCATTACAGGTGCACAATTTTATTTGGTGTGAAGACTGGCCCCTCAAATCATTCAGCTGTAATCAGTCTCACTGTGAGGTTTTTTTGTTTGTTTTGTATTACTGTAGGATTTGGTACTTTTTTTTCCTTTTTAACCAGAGCTGCAAATAGGATTTACATCCACCATCTTTCACTGCAGGTGCCAGGCTCCTCCTTCTCATTTCTAGACAACAAGAGATCTGACATTTAGAAGAGGGGGGGAATTACGACTCTCTACTGTATAAAAATGTACAGTGGCTTTATTGACATACATTCCATAGGTTAAACAGCTGCAAAATAGGAGGCACACCCAGTATTGCACTTCATTAAAAGTTCTGGCTCAAAACATAACCCAGAATATCAAACAAAACTGAAGTGAAGAGTAGCAACTTCGGAATACAGCTATTTTGAATAGTATCGTTATATACAAGATTAATTAAATCGTACACTATTTTCCGCCCCAAAACTTAATATTCTTAACAGTCTTATCCACCAACTCATCTTTTTTTTTTTTGTCCGTCAACCCATGATGCACTTGACTTGACAGTGGAGAATACTGTACAAGATTACGAAAAGGTTTACATACAACAATATTTTAAATTTATAGTTAGGAAGCTGGAAATACGGCCTGTTCCTTTTTTTTTTTATACCCACGCTGATCCACAGTTGCCTTGAAGCAAATTTATTTCATATTCACTGTTTAATCTTGTATTGTTACACTTCAGGAGGTGTGCAACGTCTATAGAAGCCGAGGGAATACAACGGCCGCATGCAAACACGTCACAAGTTATTTTCTTTTCTTTTTTTTTCTTTTTTTTTTTTTTAATCTTCTTTTTTTAAAATTCTATTGTTCTTTCCCCCCCCATTCAGGTCACTATGAATCCAAAGGAGCCACAGCTTGTGGTCGTAGCAGGGCCCAGATACTGATGATGGTACAGGAGCAGACCTGAGGACTCTTGGCTGGAACCTGGTCCAATGTCCAGGAGACTTGACATTGCAAGGGCCAAGTTTCACAGCTGAGCTTCAGCAGCAGCGGCAGCCAAGAAATCACAGTAGACAAACTGGTTTTCAGTTAAAGTCTCATGCTGTTTAGAAGGTGTGGGCATTCCTGCACACCCCACAGCCCAATGCGAACTCCTCCCCCGTAGGTGGGTGAACCACATGCAGAGGACACTCAGTCCCTTCCAGCTGTTTACCTTTAGGTCCTGTGACAAAAACGGGAATAATTACACCTCAGCTTTTCTAAGTCTGTCTTTAAAGACCAAAAACACTTTGACACCTTACTGTTAAATTATCTCTTGTTAGATACCAAATGTCAGTCAAACATTTCAATTTCTGGGCAATTATTTCTTCCTGTCAAACATAACGATTTTGATGACTTATCTTTGGTTATTAATAGTAGGTGTATGTTTGGGTAAAGCTTTGTTTACATTTCTTAAGAATGTATTTAAGATCTTGTAAATGTATTGCTCCCTTATCATCACCAACCCCCTCCCATATATTTAATTTGACTCACTACAACTGCCATGTCATTCTGAGACGTTAAAAGTTTGCATGTGTGTTGAATAATTCAACATTTTCCAGAAGGGTAAAGTCAATAGAACCATTAAGTACCTGCGGGACAATGCGGCAGTTCCTCCTTGGGGACACTGGTCATCCTCTGGAAGTCGTCATGGCAGGCGTTGCAGAAGTGTGTGGTGCCAAAGCAGAAGAAAACAGCCACCGAGCAGCAGTACCGGCATTTGTACTCCAGGAAGTCTGTGCCATGCTTGGAGCACATCTGGTCATAGAAGGAAAAATAAATAAATAAAAAAATCATCAGTTGGAGGCTCAATTTTTGTTTTATGAGTGCAGATGGCCACTATTTTAAAAAGATCCTCACAGGCACCATTTACTTACCTGAGCCCTGGAGACATCGGAGCATGCTCCACAGATCAGCTCACTGGGGTCGTAGTCATCTCCTTGTCCTGCCTCCGCATCGCAGCGGGCCTCGCCACCAAAGTAGGCCTGGAAAAAAGGGACAGTGTTAATCCTCTGCCCCTAAACAACCTTTAAATGGAAATGTTTTGCAGTGGTACCTTCTTGCACTTGTAGCAGACATAGTATGCGTATCTGTTCATGGCAAAGCCTGCAGGGTCGTTGTGGAAGCGTGCTCCTGGTGTAGTTATTGCCTCACTCTTATGCAGACCCTCGTACTCCAACCTCATCAGAGCCTTTCTCCTAACATCCTCATAGAGCTCCTTGATAGGGTCAAGTAGGTCCTTGATCACAGAGTGATTGATTTTGTTCTGGAAACAATGAAACAAACAAATAAACAAGGTTAAGGTTCATCAAGGTGGTTCTGCTTCATTTCATTTCATTTGTTTATTTAGGGACAATACGTATTATTTAACATACTGTTAATGTGCCAGTGTTGGCCAGCAAGTTAATCACATTTTTTCTGATGTTGAGTTACTGGGCATGTTAGGAGCATTTCACAAAGACGACAGTGAATAAAGCAGTCTTAGTCTGCAAGCGTCAGTAATCTAAGCTTTAAAGCATTTGAGCTTAATCAACTTTAGGCGTGGAGGACATGTTTTTTAGCCTCTTTGTTGCTAAATTGATCTCTTAAGTCAGACCGGCTCAGGTAATGTCTTACCTTACAAATTGGACACAGCATGAACCCAAACGTGATTCGGGGCCCAAGCCACCGATTTTCAAGCACACGACGAGTACATTGGAGGTGGAACACATGAGTGCAGTCCAGCTGAAAACAGGACAAAGGGCCACAGGTTAAACAAGCACAAATTTTAATCCAGACCTGAGAAACACCTGATGGACGGTTGTATTCACACTTACCTGTACTGCAGGAGCAGCAGAGAGGGCTTCTGTGAAGCAGATCATGCACATGTCATCGGCATCCTGTTTTAAACAGCTAGTGCTCTTATCACAGCCATGCAGACATGGGAGGCAGGTCTCCTCATTCTTAACTCCTCCACAGGGGTGTCCACAAGGATGAGTCTTACTGCATGCCAGTTTAGCATACTCCTACAGGGGAAGATATGAGAGAGACCGATGACGCCCAACAAGTTAATTTACTCTGTAGGTTCAGTTTTGGTCTATAACTTCTGTCATAAAATATGTTCTTTACAACATAACTCTAGATTATCTAGTATATTTCTTGTGTAGGTATTTGTTCATCTCTGGAGCAGATGGACTTCACTTCATCAATTAATCATAGTCCTCTCCACAACAATTATGTTTGAGGAAATTGTGAAAGTTAAGGATCTCAAAGGATGAAATGTTTCAGCTTTATCAGTCTGCATTTGAATAATAACCATCTCATCAAATATTACAAATATTCTAAATCTCTCTTTCCTCTCAGCAACACCTCAAACCCTACAAAAAAAAAAAAAAAAAAAAAAAAGACTCCAAGTCACTTAACACCATAATATGTCATCTGTATTTTGATTTAGATGCAGGGCTTTAGCCAAACTGGTCAGTTATTTTTCTTCTGGAAAGATTTTAAAAAAAAAAATTTTTTTATAAAAATTGTAAAACATATAATTAATTTTATCTCTCAAAACACCAGATAATGGAGATTAAGTTCTCTTAGTTCTCTCTTAGTTTAAAGATGATGTTAGGTACCTGGCAGTCTGGGTCTGAGCAGACACTTCCCACTGCAGACAGCTCAGTGCCGTTCCTCGTGCCACAGAACCTGCAGGCATCTGAGCTGCTAGAGGCTGGTTTACCTACAAAAATATGAATATCTGTCAGAGCAGTTCTGTGTGCATTGAAAGAAGGAAACTGAGGTACAAACAGTTTTGACAGCATCATTTTCGACACAATTAAATTTCAATAACATACTAGCAACACCAAATATACAGATACATTGATCTGCTCTGTTTTTATCTTACCTGTGTGCTCTCTGAACTCAACCATAGCTTTCATAGTCTTTGAGTCTGCCAAAGCCATGAGCCAGAACAGCTTGGTCCTTCCACAGCCTTCATGGAGATCCACCTTTATGGCCTCCTCTTCCTCTTTGAACACCTGAAAGCATGAAGTCATGTAAGTGAGATTCAATATCAGCCCATTCTACTCCACATTCCCTCTATGAATGTTTTCACATTATTCATTTTAAAGTAAACAACTAAAACTTGCCTGTCTCTGGTGAGAGCGTGTTCGCCGGTGCAGGTGGAGGAAACGGTCACAGTCAGTGCAGAGGTTGCCACACATGTTACACAGTATGATGGCTGCTGTCTCACCATCATCATGGTTGTCACACATGGGCTGTGGGTAGAAACAGCGGATTATAATTAGTTATTAGTCTGATTTTCTTTCCATTGATTTCATACAGTGAAACTCATGCTGTTTTATATCATTCTCACCATTTGCTTCTGCTGTCCATCTTTTCCCATCCAGCGTCCAGAGGACAGTCTGTCTACATGGTCCTGGTCTAGCACACATAGTGAAGCTAAGGCCAGCCACAGCTATGAGGCAGAAGAAGAAATTCTATATGAGTTCTTAATATCCTGAATTTTTAAACAGAGACACGTACTCTCAGATGATCTGTATTCATACCCTTGTGGTAGCGATGCAGCGTACAGGGGACCGATGCTCCTCCTCCATTTTCGTCAGGGCTATAATGGTCTCAGCTATTGCATTTTTGGTGACTCTAGACCAAGCATCTGAAAGGTGGCCCTAAAAAAAATAGCACATGACTGTCTTAGACACATGACATGAGAGCTGCAGGCACTTACAAGGAGGGATCAATATAAACACTAGGAACTTACAGCTGCCATGTCTTTAACCAGCTTTATGATGATCTCTGCAATCTGAGGAGGAGTGGAGCCTTTCATCCACCAATGGCTCTCTCCTCTACGGATGTAGCTAAACAGAACAGGAATCATAAAAACCTGAAGAGCTCTAAAATAAACTGCCATTTGCCACATACTGAGTAAATTTGTGTTGTAATGCTTATCATAAACTAAATTTTATCCAAATAGGCCTGACAGAAACTGACCTGGAGTTGAAGATCATGGGCAGTGTGACAGTGGTGACTCCTTTGCCAGCAGCTGTGCCAGCTGTGCCAGAGATGGTGGTGCCTTTGGCTTTCAGCTGCACAGTCAGGGCCTTTGCGATGCAGCCCAGGAACATGTCAAGGATGCCAAGCTTGTTCCAGTCACCTTTCTCTGTGGAGTGGATGATGTCACTGATGTCTGCTGGTGGCAGAGCCTTCACCCCGATGATGCTGGCAAGTCGCACTGGTGTCACCTCTGGAAGGACGCGTCTAAGCAACGACGTCACCTGGGAAGAGAAAATGCACATAAATTTTAATTTGTAAAGTGACTTGAAAAAATATTTTTAAATCCTTTAAATATTTAGAAAATGCATTATTTGAAAGTATGTGTCTGATCTTCATCAGGTCAAAATGTTTCAAAATGGAGACTACAATAGGCTCTGATATGCTCCATAATGACCAATGTTACTCTATCTATGGTGACTTTAAATAGGGTCACAGCTATAAACATATTAGCATCCATCATGTTGGCACTCTAAGAGATGTAGAAACAAGCAGTAAAGATCTCCCATCAGCATCTAAAATAATCATTGTGAATTACAATTAAAGGTTTTCACAGTATCATGTCTATTTGATAACGTTTGATTAGATTTTAGTTCTTAGTCACCAAATTGTGGACAATAGTGAATGACAATGCTGAGCGACAGTGTAATTCAAATATCAAATCAGTGAAGCATTGTATGTTAAAGGTGCCATGTAGAGCTTTTATCCACTAGCAGCACTAAAGAATTTTTAATGAGTAGTTCTTTGTTTTGTCTCACATACATTAGAGTCACATTCCTGCTGCCAGTTTCATGCTGTTCCTCTAATTGACAGTCAGTGGCAGCAATGAGCCAGGAAATGGAGGTGATAAGACGACTGACACATTGTTGACACATTGGTGTCAACAATCCAACTTTGCAAATGGTTTATGAGGACAAGAAATGCACTCAGTCTACACATAGTTTTGGTAAGAAACTGTGAATGTAAACATTAATTTGCCTGTAACTAAAACTCCAAAGGGTACCATTAACTGAATGTGAGTAAACCTCTAGTTGTGCGTCACCTGTCTTTGGACTCGTGGGGAAGCTGTGTGCAGCAGTGAAAACAGGTCTTGCATGAGCGTTAGCTGCTGAGCGAGGTACTGGCGGCCCACGTTGGAGCCACTCAATGCCAGGACCATGGACAGGAGTTCAAAGCAGTAGGCGTCTGAAGAGGCATCGTCATCACTGGGCTGGGAGTTGGCGTTCTCTTTGCTGGAGATGGCATGCTCCCACTCCTCCCTAACACGTGTGGCTTCCATGCGGATGGCCTGGACGATGTGGGCGCATACCTGGGATTGAGCACATGTGTTAGGTTGGAGGGTTGAATTTATAATAATTGACCTAAAAAGTCAGAGGAACTGATAACTCACCTGTTTCTGCAGGTTGGTCAGTTTGCTCCTGCTAAAAATGATTCCCACCATGTGCTCTTTGAGGTCTGCATCAGATGGTGCCTATTCACAAAAACGGAAAAAGTAAAACATTAGTTTAAAGGTCACTAAATATAAAAGGCCAAAACGGTCAGTCAAACTATCAGAGTGCAGACCTTGTCTTCTCCCTCTGGAGATGAAAGGAGGTTTTTCTCCTCCTGCTCTGGAGTCGGTTCTGCATCGCCGCAGATTAGTTTTCCAAATACCTAAATGTACACAATGAAGTGGCAACAGTAATGTTTTCAAGAGCCTCCAGCTATTTGCACCAAAAATCTAATATTTGCAAAACATAATGGTTTCAATCAGACAGTCCAGAGCACTAATAGCAAAACAACTTAGTGATCACAAGGCATGAGTCAAGACAGACCTGAGAGGTGATGAGGCGGAAAACTCGGAGGGTCTCTGCCTCGCAGTTCTTCTGCTGGGCCATGCTGGCTGAGATCTGACCAGGAATCTTGATGCTCTCGCCCTCTTTCCAACCGAGCACCTTCACCTGGCGCACCCTTAGGGTGTTTTCAGGACCTTTCAATTCCACCTTGATCACATGATGATCTCCTCCAGGAAGCTCACTTGTCACCCAGCCCATGTGGCGCGAGTCAAGGTCAACCTGGGATGCAAAGGCAAAGGGGTGTTCACATAAAACTCTGCTAACTGTGCATGTAATTCTGTGCTGTATTAACCGCAGTGCACCTTGTAAAAACAGTCCTGCAATGTAATGCTCTATTGTTTCTACATCCCTTGATTTCAAGGTCAATAAAATTTGGAAGACAGACAAAAAAGTGATCAATATACAGTATACAGCTATATATAGCACAGCAGCAAAAAGACCATAGGCCCCTTGTTTTTGTGTTCTGAAATGACTTCAACGTGACACATTGAATGTGATTTGGCTGCACGTTCATTAAAACACAAATTATAAGTGTTACATTCTACTCCAATGTTTTCGATCATCATGAAGCCAAAGAAACTGACCTGTTTAATTCTGCAGAGGTCCTCTATTGCTTTCCCACATAGGAATGTAACTGATGTAACTTTGTTCTGTGGAGGGGGGGAATTTAAAGAAAACTCATAAAACTGATCATGAATTCTACTGTGTTTGTAATTTTGCATTAATACAAGTAATAATTATTTTTAATGTCCAAACACTTCAGAGCCCCCTTACCCCAATGTCTCTGGAGTTGTCCACATGAACAGACACATTGGAGGCATTTATCCCTTTCACACAGCTGATGGTGATGCTCTTGGTTTTGTTCTTGTCCTCATCTCCAGATTCCCAGAAGGTCTCCGTGGAGCCGTCTGTCAGGCTGCCGATCATTGCAGGACGACTGGACGTCTTGATGTCCACTACACTGGTCAGATCCTTCAAACAGGTCACCAGGCAGAGGTCCTATCACCATGTAAAGACACATTGGCATCAGGTCAGCACATGTCAGATGGATAACAGTAAGAGTAACAGTTGGTTCAATCTGTGATGAGCAACAGAAGACAGAACTGTTGTATAATTAAGTAATGATTGTTTTCTTGCCTGGCTCATTGCTTCGTAGCCTGACTGAACACTGATGTTGAAGCTCTCCTCACTGTCACCATCATCCGACTTGGACAAAATATTGTTGATGTGATGAAAAACGTTGCTCTGGTGGAGGAACTGGTGGTCTGACTGCTTGAACTTGAGACTCCAGCACCTAAAGGAACAAGTCACAAACATAAACATTCCTATACAATGTGAAAGAGACTTGACTGGAAAAAATACAAAATACAATCTTGAGGGAATTTGCTGCTAGTGAACTGGTATATCTCATGATAGAAATTCTACCTCAGTGCCATCTGCTGAAGTGAGCTGCCACTAGGAAGTGACATCATGAGGTCAGAAATGGTCTGAAGGAGGCGGTGGAAAGTGTGAGGAAGAGGATGAGCTGCCTCTCCGGCAATAACAATATCTGACAGGGGATGTTCACAAACACCAAGGTCTCTTTCCTGTCGGGCAGAACAGAGATATTGAAACTGAAGATAGAACAACAAAGTAAAAATACGTGCTCTTTGACTTTTGACCCATCGTTACCTGTTCCACAGTTTCTTTATTCCCCTTGTTCTCATCATCTTCCTCATCCTCTGGTTCAAAGGGGGACGGGGTGAGAGATGCTACAAAGTGCCAAAGGATGTCGTGCAGAGAGGTGGTCTGGATGACATTGCACAGCAGCCAGTTGAATGCCTGACAGACACCAAGATAGATCAGACTAATTAGTCTTCTTATTACACTTAGGAAATACTAGAGTCAAATTAAAACATTAACTAATTTAGTGCACAAATCTAATTGATTTAATGTAATATCCAGCCAAATGGTTTCCTCTAACCCTGAGGAAATGCTCTGTAAAAGCAATAACCAAAGCATGATTGGGCTTTGAGATTAAGACAGATATTGCAGCTGAGGCATCTGTACCTCCATAGCAAACACTCTGCAGGCAGATTTCCTCAGTGCATGCTTCATGGCCACCTCCAGGCCCTCCAGGTCATGGTGCTGGATAACAAAAGCCAGGACAGGCCACTGGAAGTTCCTCTCCCCCTTACTGAGGGAGCCGTGGGCGGAGATCAGCCGAGAGAGCTCCGGAGATGGGTGCCTCAACAGGGAAGAGCCCACCTCTGAATGGGGGACAGAGCAAGTCAATGTAGCAGGTGCTGCTGTGGCTAATTTAAACCTCATTATCAGTCATCATTTCGTAGAGAAGATTACCTGCATCACCACTATGGACCCTGCGTCTGGGCACAGCTTTGACCCGGGCTGGAGAGGGTGAGTGTTGCTTGTCGTACTCAGATGCTACGACTGAATAAGACCTCTGAAACACTGTACGCTTCGCCGTGTCGCTGTCTGTGATTGGACTAGTCTCGAGACTAAAAGAGAGCCCATAAAGACAAAAACACATAAACACTGTTTAACCTCTCATTAAAATATATTTGAAGACATCGAAGTCCTCTCTGACTTTTAACGTAGTTCTCGATCAAGTACGCTTTCTAAAGAAGATGCATTTCTGCGTTTGCTGACAAAGCTGCATGTTCTTTTTCAGCAACTTCAACTATTGATGGATGGACGTATGGACAGATTTTGGCAGTAATTTAATAAATAAAACATCTTTCTTTGCTTAACAACTAAATTATCCCTTAACAGACAATGAAGCAGTCAGGCTCTTTTGTACTGTGTAAGATGAGGGTGGTCATCATGATAAGGCATAAAAATGAAGGCACATTTTGTGCATGCTTGCTGTCAAATTGTATGGGGTGCGAGAGAGAGGGAGGCAGAGGGGATTGTGCGTCTGCATTAACCTGCATGAAAAATAAATGTTTATTATTGTATTATCTGTAGGTCTGCTCTGAACATATATTCGTTGTTCTGAGGAAATAAACTAAAATATTTCAATAACTTGGAAGACAATATGCAACCTGATCTGCAGTTGTACTGAATATTTAGAATATCTGTGTGTTTGGTTCACAAACAGTAGTTGGTGGCGCCGTGAGAAAATTGGCGAATAACAACAGGAATTTACTTACTTTCTATGAACACTCTAATGAGAGAAAGCGGAAGTAATTAAGGAAATAGTACGAGTAAGATGTTTACCTGGGGGGCATTGATTTCATGTTGCTCTCAGGTTCCTCAAACACATTGGGGCAAGCATCAGGGGTGACTGAAATGTAGGGTGCGGGAACAGATGTGGAGCGTAAATACCTCATCTCATCTTGGAAGAGATTATCATCTTGGTAGGCCCCAAAGTTCTCTGTGTGTTGCCTGGGTGAACGAGAGGAGAGTGACGTTACGCAAACACGGATTACTCATCTATGAAGGGCAACCTAGTATAACTGAGCCGTTAGCTACCTGGCTAGTGTCTGTAGATAGAGACAGCCCATTTTATTGGGGAGTTCATCCGACACGCCCTCCTTGAGGCTGGGAAGCAGCTGAGAATGCAGGGGCCGTGGAGGGTGATGGCACAGCATGCTGGGCTCGGCGGCGCTACTTAGGGACAGCAGGAACAAAGCATTTGCCCGAATCACCTGGTGGGCCTCCATTGTGGGCAGCGCCCTTGGTGTCTTCACTTGCAGAGGTTTCTTCCTTGACTGCTTTACCTAACAAACCACATACAGATTAGGTTTGGTACAAGTGTGATGAAAAGAAGCAGATTTAAATGCTGAAAGCTTCCATAAGCAGTATGGTACCTTTTCCCTGGCAGCAGTCTGTTTCTCTCTGAGGTATTTTTCCCGACAGCGATCACAAACCAGGTACCAGGTACTGCCTCCTATGCCTCCATCTCCACAGTTTCCAGCCCAACCACCGCAGAAGTGGCCAATACTGTTGTAGCCCTGGCCTCCAGCATAGCGTCCACAGCCTGACATGGAAACACAAAGGAGGAATATTAAATTTATGCTACTTTAATCAAACTTCAAATGTGAAACTGAATGACTAATGTTCTTATACATACATTCATAAAACTTTCTGAATTCTTACCTGGGTGAGCCTGTCTCATATGGTAAGTGACAGGGTAAGGGTGAGATTCTCCACACAGTTCACAGATGGTGTCTTTCTCCGGTCCACCCATGGCAAGCTGTGCCATTTCTCCAAACAGATTCCCCCTGGGACGCACCTCTGCCTTCTCTCTTTTCTTCTTCTCCTTCTTTGCCTTTTTACTGTCTTTCTCGTGTTCCTTCTTTTTCAAGATGGCACTGGATCCCGGACTTGGGAAGATCATGTTCTGAGTTGCTGCTTTGATGGTGGCCATTGATATGTCCTCCCAGAATGCCACCAAATGTTGTAATGTTAACGGTAAGATTGATTTTGCCCTCATAGAGGGATGAGAAGTCATCTCATAGGAAATGGCCTCTCCTTTCCCGTCTTCACACTTCTCTGGCAACGGTGGTTCTTTCAGCATGGACAGAACCTTGTTTTTGTTGATGCTGCCCATTTTAGAGATGTCTGGGCCATGTGGAGCGATATTAAACATGTTTAGAGCAGAGGAAATCTCTAATGAGTGTCGGTTCTTTAACTTACTTTCCTTCTCCTCAGCACCCTGTCCTCCCAGGGAACTCCGGATCGGGGCATGCTCTTTGGTTAAGTCTGGATTGAACTTGAGGAAGGAGGAGCAGGCCATTGCGTCGTGGACAATACCTTCATGCCAAAGGAATGCTGCAAAGACTGCTCGCGCACATTCAGCCACAGAGGGTGACATGGCCTGTTTGGCAGGCTCTGTGATCCTAGATGTACTCTCACCTTTAAAGAGTGGCCCAGATTTATCCTTCTTAGGGCGCGTGTGTCGACTGGAGGTTTTGCGGCTGACTTTAGGTGAAGAGCGGCTCTCTATTTCCTCTTTGACAGGAGCTTTGCCAATGCTAAAATGCACCTTACACGAGCCTTCTTCAGCATTACGTAGGTCCACATTTTCATCATTGCCCTCCTCGTTTGAGAGGAGCGCACTAGAGGTGCATACCTCCACTACTTCACTGTGGAGGTTCTCTTGGGTAACATGTGGAGAGGGAACACGGTTCTCTGCGTTACAGATCACACCTTTATTTGGATCTTTAGGAGACAGTTTGGGTTTGGGGGAGGTAGATCGGCCTCTTAGTGGCTCTGTAAGTGGAACCTTCTTCTTTCTGAGTGTGTCTGGGTCCAGAGTGTATGAATCCGATTTGGATCTCTCTCTGGGAGGGTCCAGCCGGGCTTTGGAGGATGGACTAACCTTAGGTGGAAGGTTCTTGTCATTGTGGGCTGAAGAGGAGTGCTGGGAGGAGGTGTTGGAGGGACTGGACCTGCCTGAGGAGGATACACCTTTTTGTTTGGGAGAAGAGGAGCGGGAGCCAGGATTTGGGGACTCAGCCCGAAGTCCTGAGGTTCGGCCATCTGCTTTTAGGGCCTGCAGAGTGTTGTGATTGGGGGAATGAGAACGACTGTGAGAGTCAGACCTCAGTTTGGCCGTGTCTGACCGCAGGATGAGGGCTTCACTGGCGGAGAGTCCCCCCTCACCCGTCTTGATCCTGCTCTGCTCAGATGAGCGGCTTCCCCGACTCTCCTGTTTGGGCGAGCGGTTCTCCTGACGATGTTTGGAGGCTGGTGACATGGGCCGTGCCCCGGACATCAGACTCCCTCGTTCACCTAAATGTTAATAATTCAAACAGTTAAATGACAAAACAGGAGTTTAACCATTTACTGTAACTCTAACTTACAACACTCAACATGTGAGTGAAAAGCAACAATGTAATGTTAAAAAAATTATGTAAAATGAAATGAAGGGCAGAAAGAGAGACAACTCAAGTATCTAAAATGGAAGATGTTATACCTTGTAAACGACAACAG
This sequence comes from Rachycentron canadum, assembly GCA_038496675.1. Taxonomy (NCBI): domain Eukaryota; kingdom Metazoa; phylum Chordata; class Actinopteri; order Carangiformes; family Rachycentridae; genus Rachycentron; species Rachycentron canadum. Next base: position 7,605,246 of record CM076658.1, read on the forward strand.
TGCGTGATAGATTTTCTTTAAAACAAACTTTGGTGACTTTTACTTCAGCAGCTGGGTGTTTCTCCCAACTTTGTCTGTTATCAGAGAAACTCTGATATGAATGATGATAGCTAGTGGACCATGGAGGAGCTGATGAAAGATGGATTCCAGCCCAGTTGTGGGAGCTCTCCTACTAATACTGGATCGAGCCTTGGTGTTGACCAGAAACAAGGCAATTAGTCTTGTAACTGCAAACCCAGTCCAACAGTAGCATTTAAAGTCTACCTCACATTGTTGATCAGGTTCTAACTGCAGTTTTTTTTATAATATTGTGTTTATAATATACAGCATTGAAGGTTAGTGCTAAAAGAAGATTCCTAAGATATTTTTCACAAGCTTACATACAAAGCATTTATCAGTAAATTATTATACACAACAGAAGCTGTGTTTTTTTTTTTTCTTCAGGAGTTCCTACCCACCCTCCGTTCAGTCTGAGGGAGGCATGCGTGCTGTGATTACCCACCCTTTTGCCTTAGAGCGAGAGATGAGAGAGCAGTACCATGCCCAGCCACGGACACACTGCTTTTGTGCACACGTTCGCGAGAAGCAAGGCTGCGAGATGAACCGTCTACAGCGGAAAACAGTGGAGGAGGTAAACAAACAAGGCGCGGAATGCAAGGACGGCCACCACAGAGAGAAAGAAAGAAAGAAAGAAAGCACAAAGAGGCAATGGGGTCAAGTCAAGAAGGCGAAATAGAAGAAGGCAAAACGACAACACATTAAAGTGAGGGAACAATCTAAAGATGGGAAGAGAAATTGATAGACATGAGGATAGAAGCGGAGAAGAGTAAAGAGAAATTTCCAAGCACCAGAAGTGTCATTGAGAAAAAGAAATAAAGCTTGTGTGCATTATTTCCTAGTTTGTGCTCTAGATTGAATATATATATATGTAGAGAGAGATATATTTTGTCTACTCTCTTCAAGTAGATAGCAGCAAACACCTTTGCCACGCTGCGCTCAGTTGGCCAGGATTCTGAAGAGGACAACGAAGAAGATATTTTATTCCAAGATCAAAATTAAACATGACTTAACCAATGTTATCCACAGCATGATTTTGTTTTTTTCTCCATGACATCTCCATAAGAAATGGAACCTGGTAGAGGAAATAAATGACCACAAGTAGAGAGAAAGTAAAAGAGAAGAAAATACAGACAGGTAGAGAAAAAGCTATACAAGCTGAAAAAGTTAGACAGACCAACAGATATTTTGGATCCTGCTTTAGGATAATTTCTTTTAAAAATGTGGTATTTTTCAATTTTTTAATTATGAAAATGAAATGTTGCTGTATTAGGAGATTATTGTGGACTGAAAACCAACAACTATTTAGTTGTTTATATTTGCAGTGAAACCCTGGGCTGGTTGAGGCAGGAAATGAAAGGTGTTGATCGAAGATGGAAGACACAGATCTAAAGTTAAAGCAGCAATGATGATGAGAAGGCAGAGCGGCACACTAAACAACAAAGCAAGCAGAAAAATAAGCAACTCAGCCTGTAACTTCAGCACATGCCGACAAATATCACTTTTAACAAGATGTTTGGCCTAGTATCAAAGTTTGAAATCTTGTTTTCAAAAACAAGTGAAAAGACCTGTAAATGCATAATTTTTAAAGGCCACTTCACCATTGTTTTTTTTTTTTTTTTTTTTTTTTAGAAACAAGATTTAAACATTGAATAATAGACATGTTGGCTTGTTATGGATATTTCAGCATCGTTGCACATAACTACACCTTTATGAGTCACATATCACTGCTGCCCTCCCCAGAAAAAAATAATGAAATGAACAGAGAGTAAATCTGGAAAAGGAGCAACACCTGTGCAAGCAAGCGCTGTCAGAAAGCAGGACAGACTTACTCAGAAGCTGTGGTTGTGGCTGAGACAGTTGGGAGGGGGATTGTCCAAACACAAATGGGCTGTGGACAAGGGAGGAGGAGGAGGGAGGTTGGGCGGCTTGCTCAAATACGGAGGAGGAGGGAGCTGCTGAGAGGAAAGGCCCAGACTGAATGGAATTCAGTATGGCACTCAACCGGTCACCTGCAAACATGGAGACAGAGGAAGGGGAAAAACTCGAGCTTATGCTACGGTTTGAGGTTTCCAGAGGAGGATGGGGGTCATTCACCGTTCATTTTTTTTTTTTTAATCAGTCAGTCATCTCCCATGACACAATAGATGGGCGGAACGGGAGGAGCATCCAGGGTCCTGGAAAGTTCTGTTCATTTGGTACATGGACAAAGTGAAGTGACTGGAGGACTTCCCAGGCTTCGAATGGACATAAAACTCTGCTGTTTGAAGCAGAAGTGAAGGAACTAGAGGTGAGTAGCTGTGTCATGAATCATCTGGTTCTTTGATTTTATAAGACTGTATGCATATGGAAAATACTGAGCCCCTAATCCACTGAACATTCAAAAACACAATTCTGCTGCGTGCACCACTAATACCTGCACAACAGAAGCAAGGCTAAAGATTACACTTCGTGAAATCCAGATAATATGATTTATATTCAAAATATATCCATTGTAATTAATATTAAGAATCTTTAACATTTTTTCATAATTCCAGTAGCTATCATATGAGCTTTTATTCCCATTCAGAACAATACAATTCTAAATGTTAAAGCTCTGATTTAAACCTCCAGCTGTTGTATTTGCCATTTGCCTTCCTACTAAACCAATAAAGACAGGGGGCTTAACAGAAAATCTGATGGTCATCATATTAATGTAAAGCAATTTTAAAATGCCCCAAAAACTCTAGTGTTTCTATGCTGAGGACACAGAGAATATAATTAACAGAAAACTTTCCAGAACAAGCTGCTCCTCCCATTTCACAACTATTTGGGGAAGACATATTGAGGGAGGGGCAGAGAGGGGTCTCTTCTTAAGTGTTCATTCCAAGAATCACTTTGTGAAGAAAGCCTGACCACATCAGAGGACCATTCTCCTTATACTGTATATCAAGCTGACACTGCATCAGTCCTCATTCATCAAAGCAGTCTCCCAACCTTTTGGCACAAATGGTGTTCATTGGCTATTTTAACAGCTCATCAACCAGATGCAAAACAGCCACTATGTAGTTTTTGACAGCGTCATCGTTCAAGTTACTGAAGAGATACTCTAAAGTCGAAGCCAGGATTGAGAAGCTGCCTGGGTGAGGCCAAGATGGGGAAATTCAACCCCCATGGCTGAGTATTGAAGGGGAACCTGTTGCTCACCAGCTTCCTCAAAGTGCTTCGCAACAAGCTGGTGCATCAAGCTGACCAGTCTGAAGGTGGCCGACTGATAATGCTGTCTCTCAGTACGTTGGATTCCTCACACAGTTGAGGCTGTGAACTTAAAGTAGAGTCGCAACTTGACCTCTGATTCTTCATAGTGGCAATATAGCGATATGTGTGAAAGGGGCTATAGTCAAGTAGCCATTTTGAGGGCGTTGCTGTGAGGGCTGTGTTGATGACAGCCAAAATGACATAGAAATAGGTCATTTTTATATCTGTCATGTCAGAGCAACAGGAAAACGGAGCACGTTAACATTCAGTGCAGCAAATAGATTCAGGTGCATGTCCAACAACCTCTGGATAGGAGCAAGAGCTATGCACATTTGCATTTAGTATGGTAAAAGCAAGTGAGAGGCAATCAGATTCATGATCTGCCAAACTAAGACACATATATGTGACTTAGTGCGAACACCAGTATGAAACGGCATTTGATTTTTATCTAGACACTTGAAATGACTAGTGTAAATGAGGCCATTAATCTATGGGAAGAGCAAGCACTGCAATTGCAAGAGAGATAACATGGTATTATTTGCATAATTGTGGTTCTTCGATGAGCAAAGCTAAATGTCTTAACAGATCAACCTCCTTTTTCAAGCAAAGTGAGGAAGAGAAAAGCCGTTTGAAAGAAAATTGACACAGCGTCAGCACAATATTCAGGCAGAGAGACAAAGAGACATGTTTAGAGCGAGCCAGTCTTTGATGGTGTGGCAAAACCGATGAGTTAATTTGTGATGTTCTCAGTAATCACCTTTACTTAATAGAAAAAAGTGAATTATCAAAGGTTCTTGAGACTAACACAAGGTAAAAGGTGAAAACACAGAGGGACAGTGTTGTACGTTGGGCCAGCCCAACGTACCCAACTAAATGAAGCCCATAGTGGTCCAAATGAGTGGAAGCACACGGACTCGCCCATGCTCAAAGACACAGACATATGCCTAACATTGCAGAGATGTTAGGCATGACATAACAACAGCAGACACAATAAAAAGCATGCATAAATAAAAAGACATAATATATCAGTGACTGATGGCACCTATGACTTGACCGACCCAAACATCTGTGCCCAAAAAGTGCTCTAAGTAGCCTTAACACGTGGACCTAATTATACAATTAAAAAATTACAAAATGTGTGAGAAAAGTCTCAGTCAAAAGCAAGGAGAGACGTGAGGCACTGTTCGCTAAATAAAGCAGGAAATAAATCAACACACAAGTGGGCAAAGCTAGAGGTGAGATATATATCAGTAAGGCAAAAGCATCCTGAGGAAAACCTCAAATGGAAATGAACAGAGTCAAATAATGTGATGATGTTAAAAGCAAAGGGATATGCCAATTGAGGATATGTTGGAAATATGTTGTCTCTTAAAACCAACTCCAGATCACCTCACCTTTGTTGTTGGAGATGCCATAGTCAAAGCCCTGTGCTCCATTGGAGGTTGCGGCTCTGTTGAAGGCCTGCACAGAGAAGGGGCTAGGTGGTGGGGTCTGGGCCCCGTGTTCAAGCAAAACTTGTTCTGTAAGAGCAAATCAGATTGCCATCTTACAATATATCACATTCTAATTTTGAAAAATTTCCCAGTGGCTTTAAATGTATATGAGCAGTATTACAAAGTAAGGTCAAGCTGTGGCTTACCGTCATCGTGGCGAAGGTACTGGTTCCCCCCGCGGTCTCTGGCCAAGGACCAGGCCTCTCCTTCATCACTCTCACAGAACTCCACAACACTGTTCTTATCCAGCTGTACCCAGGTCCCCTCTGAGTTGACCACCTGATACACAAACAATATTCTTTATCTGTACTCACAAACACTGCACACTTTGTCTAAAACTCTGTCTGGCCCTCATTTATCAAAAACTAGTCCCCCCCACCCTCTCTGTCCATCTATGTTATTACCACACAGACAAAACCATTACACAAACTCTGTTACAGTAGATCACTAACATGCAAACATTCAATTCATCTGATTGACACATACAAAAATACACAGCAGTAGATCACATGAAATAGATTTTGTGTATCAGCAGACACTGAGGGACAAAACTGATGTAGCCAAAATGGGGGAAAAAAGAAAAAAAAAAAAAAAACTTACTCTAAGAAACAGGTAGCTTATTGAAAGGTAAATGCAAGAGGTTGTTTTTTCTCAACTTCCTGAAATATTATCATTTTGGAAAAACACACACAGACAGTAGTATTAGTATGTGCAGGCTGCACCTCTCGTATCCAGACAGGGCATTCCAGTATAGGCTCAGAGAGCAAACTACTGAACAGCATGACACACCACAGCAGCCAATGACAGGTCATATCCAAAGGGGAAGAGGCTTCACTCATCACCAGGCCAAAGACAATTTACAGAGTTCAGAGTATATTGACAGAATTGTTAAAAGTGCAGGAAAGATACAGTCAAGGCACAGAGAGGCTCCAGCATTTTGTGATTAGACTTCCTCTGAGAAATCTCGAGGCAGCTGAATATGAAACCTTGAAACTGTAATGAATTTATAGACAAACTGAAATTAGTAAGTCAGGAGGCACGCCGAAAATGTTGCAGTCGCAGGAGCTGATTAGACCTCAACACGTGGAAAGATACAGAACACACACCCACACCCAGAAGCACCTGATGTATTCCCCTTAAAAAGAGAGATTATATTCTTTACATTCAAAATCTTTTCAGGAAAAACAGTGAACTTTGAACCCTGAATTAAGGCCAAACTCTGCTAGCATCAACTATAGTACATTGCGTGATCTAAACAGACTCTAGCCACAAAAAACACATTGCATTATTTGGGGTGAGTGCGTACCTCGCCTATGGCCTTGACCTTGTTGCCAAGTACTAACATTCCAATGGGGATACCCCTAAGGTTTGGACAGCTTCTGATGTTGTGACCAGAGGGGCCGGTCTTCACTACCTTATAAAGCCCCGGGCCGCCGCCCTGCCCTGCCCTGTTCTGCACCCGAATGGGGGCCTCGTGGGAAGGGCAGCTGCTCACCTCCTTAACGTTCTCCTCCAATTGGCCCCTGACCTCCTGCAAGAGGTAAGAGCATGGATTAGAATCAGACCAAAAATATGAAAGACCAGGAAACCAAAAGCCTGCCACTGTTGGCAGTAAAACAGGGAGTTGTAAAAGAGCATGTTTTCTCAGCCAACCTTCCCTGTATAAATTGTTACATTTGTAAAAAGTAAAAAAAAAACAAATAAATGTAGGCCTTTCTCCAAGAACTCAAAGCAAGAAATCATAAATCAAGAGCAGCTGGACATGTGCTGTGTGGTCCTCATGGACTTAAATTTTTGGCCATTTCAGAAAAGACTCTCTTGCCAAACGTTAGATGAGAGGATTGATAACACTCTCACATCTGTTGTTAAATATGAAGCTACTTCCAGCAGCTGCTTATTTTAGCATAAACACTGGAAACAGTTAGCTCTTGTGTTTTGTTTGTTTAAACTTTACAAAATAAAAAAACAAACAAGGTAATTATGTGCTTGGCTTTTTCTTTGCTGCGCACTGTTCTTGGAGCCACTGTGAGGTTACAGCAGAAGATTTAGGAAGTTATTGTTGAGCGCAGATAAATAGTCGAGCATATAAGTTTAGTGACACCAACATTTTGGTTTTGTATGAATGAAACATAATTCATTCATTAGTCAGCTTCAGGACCTGATATGCTCATTCTGTCACTCTCAGACTGAGGCAGACAAGCTGTCTGTTTCCAGTCTTCATGCTACGCTAAACTGACCTGTACATTTACTGAACTGGCAGTTGTATTATTTTTCTCATCAGACTCACAGTTTAAAAAAAAAAGTCAAATAATGGTATTTCTCAAAATGTTAAACTATTTCAAGAGGCCATGTTCCTCTCAGATGAGGAACTCGTTTTGCGTAATCACATGAAACTGGCAACTATATATCTACAGCAACAGCATTTTTTTTACCCTCACGTATTAAAAGTCCTGTACGTACATGTTAGTTTTTATATAATTGAATGAAGTTCTCGCAGTACATACAACATAAGAACTCAATATTCCATTCAACATCAATTTAGTGCAATTTAAAATACAATGGACCAACTCAAATGTTCACTTATTTTCATACAATCTAAATGGAGGCATGCTATGAAACACAGGGATACAGAACTATATTTGACAAACTTTTCAAACAAGAGCTCATGCAACAGATTGAACATTAGTATCTTCAACCCCATGCAACATACAAGCTTAAACAATTATTAAAAAATCTCAAATGTGAATTCTGCAGCAGTAGTAGCCGCTGACATAATGTATTAAAACATGCAACTGTGGTTCGACCTCTTATGCCTGATTAACACTGTGGGAAAACTACAAAGTCACAAGGGGTTCAAGAGGACAAGGAGGGCAACAGATAGATGATAAGCTATGGGGCAATCAAGCTATTTATCCCTCCTTCATATAACTCACCTGTGGTGGAAATATAGTTAAGGGGGTCCACGACAAAAAGCCGATATCCCTGACTCCTTGGCTAGCGTTAAAGACATTCTGAGCAACAGATCGTGAGACAGTCAAGAAACAGTAGACGACCCGAGAGAGGAGAGAGAACAGGATGGGGGAAGGTGCTCGTGTATTTTTTTGGAAGAAAAGAAAATCATTTTTGACCTGGTTCTTCTTAGAATTTCCAGGGTCAGAGGTTATTTGAGAAAGTGAAGAAGAGAGGACAGAATCTGGCTGGTGTCAGATAGGCCGGTTAGACATGGAGCACTAATACGAGGAGCCACTGCATATGCAGGCACAGCCTGTCACTTTAGAATATGAATCAAAGACTCAAATGCATAAAAAAATATATATATACAAAACCCAGTTGCAGGGGCAGAAGAATTTCAAGTTCACTCTAAAAAAAACCACAGGGTCAATAATTCCAAATCCATGACCAAATAAAATACATACAATACAGAGGAAACTTCCAAAAAAATTCCCCACTTGGATGATGTAGTGTGTCATGCTGTTCAGACAGAGCCTCCTAGCACCTAAAGCATCCCAATGCAAAGGTGGAATTGTAGAGCAGTAGAGGCACAATTTCCCACTGAATTTTTTTGTGGACCATTCATTGCTTCATGACAGAAAACCACTTCAATATTAACATGGTGTTTTCTGATATGCCCCTGTTATTGCAAATATTCATATTGTAAATTAAACCCAGTCAAGTTCCTTATCTGATTCTGTTGCATTTTTTTTTTTGCGGTTTTTGTGGCATGAAGCAAAATGTGAGAGAAACCCTTGTTATCACATGCTGTACTGTGTGAGTTTTCATGAATTATGAGTGAGAGGCAATGAGGACTCAGCAGTGCAAGACTAACAAACTTCAACACAGGATGAAATTGCTCCTTTACTACCTTTTCCTTTTCTGTCAATTCCTGCATTGGGGTTCACTTCAATGCACAGTATACTCCCTAGGCCTGTGAGCATTTACAAGTGTCGAGTCCAACTAAACACACAATAATCGCATAATTGTAAACTTTTAGCTTAATGCATGCATGCTCCCAGCTGCTGTTCCTTTGCACAGTGTGTTAGTAAAAGTTTCATACCCAGTGTGGCTTACAGATGTTTCATGCATGAGAACACCCCAGTAGTTATACTCTGACAAAGTTCTCAGTTCACCATGCTTTGAAGACATTTGGGGAGTGGGTGCCAAACACAAGTAAGTTCCTGAAAACCCAATAATATTAAACAACAAAGATGATCTCTGAGCGTTTTCCCTGCAGCACAGGAGCCTCTTATTACTACATGGAGTCAGACTGCTCAGCGGGCCTTCTTCTACTTACGTCGGCTGGGACCAGTAGGCTCCTGCCCAGGTGCTGGTTAAAAGAGAGGCACCAGGCTTCAGTGTACCCATTCATGCTGGGAACATACTTCTTTACTGTTTCATCATTGAGCCTGAGCCACACACCATCATCATTGTGGATCTACGGGAAAACAAGCAACAGAGCAGAGCATAGCCATGCCCTCCTGTTACTATGGAAACAGAGGGGGCACACACACACACACACACACACACACACATTCACACTCAAACTCACAACCACACAGCACTCTTGAGGCTGCAGGAAAGTCACATGAGCGGACTGCAAGTTAAGGTTACAGCACGGTGCAGGTGATACTACTAGTGTTTCTACCAAAGGGTGAGAGTGCAGCTGTTGTGTAGGATGAGCAAACAGACTGAATATCTGTCATTGAATAAATGCTTTGGATGGTACAATTTTAATTTAATCCAACATATTCAAGGTGCAGGCATTAAAACCTTTCCTGCAGCCTCAGAGTGCCTTGCAAGAGTATGAAGCAACAAAAAGTAAGAGCAACAAATTTTTAAGCTTTGAAAGTAGTAATCATTACTGACAGAGGGAATTACATAATACACCGAAACCATCTAAGAAGATAGAAAGTTCAAAATTTCTGAAAACTGTTAAAAAACATTAGGATTACAATAATTATGATTCTGTCTTCATTGACTTAAAGAGGAAGAAATACAGAAATAGAATAAAAGTGGATAGTGCTTCAGCTAGTAAACCTATAACATAACTTATATTCTGCCTGGTCTTAAGTGAATTACCTCGTCAATGAAAGTGATGGTGCCATTGACATGCACTATGCCTATCTGTTCACTCTGCAGGGAGGGGTGACTACGCACACGCAGGCCTGCGCTGTCCTTGGACACAAATTTGCGGACCTGAGAGAAGCAGAGGGGAGATGGAGACTGTGAGCGGCAGGAGCAAAGAATAGAAAGGAAAAAAAAAAAAGACAAGAAGTGCAGCAGCAAGAAGAGAAGGAAGGGGAAGCAGGACAAGTTGACAGTGGGAGGTGGCATGCATCAACCCACACAGAGCTTGCTTCTGAGTACACGCATACACACAGCAAAAGTGAAGGAAACTTAGGAAGCTCTATTTTCAGTAGCACCAGTCACTGGAGCCCCATCTGTGTCTGGTGCATGGAAAACCATGGAACGCATGTTCCGAAGGAATATACGCAGTGTTTCAAAGCGTATTGCGATATTGTTGCTTGTTTCCCCATTATGAAGTGCAAAATCGAAATGCCACAAGGTTCACAAAATGATGATGACCCCAACATGCCTAACATCAGTTTGTATCAGTTAATATATAGGGCAATAATCAATCTCTGCTGCTTGGATAAATGACTGAGATATAGTACCAGCAGTCAGAATGTTTATGTGCACTCTAACCTGAGTACTGTGAAAAATCAAACTCACAGTCATTAATCTTAAAATGGAAATAAAAATAGATAGCCTTTGTTATTGTAAACAATACATGAAATTATTAATATTACTCCTGATCAGGTCATTAAAGGACACAGGGAAACAAAACAACCTCGGCAAACAAACAACCATAGCCAGCAACACAGGTTCAAAAAATAAGTAAAATAAATAAATTCACATTCTTATTGCATTAGAAAAAATTATTTTATATATCATTATTGCACTAGTTCCACTGTATATTGTTCAAGAAAGACAATCATCGTATTTCACGTGAGGGGTCATTCAATGCTTGTTGGAGTTAATTGTGTTTACGGCCCTGGGAAAGAAAGTCTTTCAGTCTGGTAGTCTGTGCCTTGATGGTCCTTTAGCACCTGCCAGAGGGCAACAGGTCAAAAAGGTGGATGCAAAGAAAGAGTCCTTCAGAGAACCTCATCAAGTTACGAAGAACATATTAGCAAGCAGTTTGCTTATTTGCACATCACACAAAAATGTGTGCTTCTCTTGTCTTTGCTACATCTCTGAATTTGTTCACCGGTTTGAATTGGATCCCTTCTGCCTTGTACTAGACACATAACTTACAGTCAGTCTCTGTTTCTTTCAATGGACCGGCATTTGTTTTGTTTGTCAGTAGAGCAAACGGCAACAAGGAGGTGAAAATATCTTAAAGTCGCACAGAGGTACAAACCTGGATGTCTAATCTCAAAGCAAATGGCAATATTAACAACCCCTCGATGTTATAGGAAGGATCTTGTTTCAGTATTTATATCGATATATAAATAAGATAATAGTTTAGTTAAAGTGGTTGTAGTTATGATTCATGTGAACAGGTATAAGTAAGGAAAAACTGTTTTTGGTCTCTGCTGAGTTGTATTTGAAGGGTGAGTGCAAGCCTGCATGCATTTTATAATTGTATTTATGTGCACGTACATGCCCCTGTTGGTTAATCAAAAGAAAAAGCTCACCTTGCTAGGCTGGGGTTCAGCCTTTGGTTTGACCATCTGAGTTCCAGGCGGTATCATGCCTTTGGGAGGGTCTTTGACTTCCACCTCCAAACCAGCATCTAAATGAAAAGACCCCTTAGAGCTCAATATTTTAAAAGACAATGGGTTCCTGTCCATTCTGAAGGCTATAACATTAAAAAAAATATGAATTAACCAATATGTATAGGAGTTGCATTACATTCTGACAATTGGTGGATTTTAGGAGGTTGGTGATGGTGCATCAGTGCATACCCTCTCTATTGACTGTGTGGGAAATACTTCAGAGGCAAAAACAGACTTATCTAACAGACATTTACACTGACTTACCTATTTCAATGCCATCAATGGTGACATGGATTGTATAGAGGCCTACTGCTCCTGGAGTCCAGTTGGCGCTGTAGGTTCCATCAGTGTTGGCTCGAATCAGCATGTTCTCACTGGGTCTGTGCGGGAAATGATCAATAAGTAGATTGTGTCTCACCGGTAATTGTGTGTTCTGCATTACCTCACTTACCTCTTTGGGGTGGGGGAAGCAAAACGCAGCTCTTCAAAGGAGTAGTTTTCATATGCCTAAACATAGACAGAGAGCACAACTTTGATGAGGACAGTAACAACTAAAACACTACTCTACCAAAATATTATGAAAGTTCACCATGAAAGAAAAAGTAGCCACTTTAATTTAACTGTAATATTTATTCTGTGTCGTAACACATAAACTAAATGCTATTCCCTTTATATAGCAAACAATTCCACCTTGTGGAAAATCTGCAGGATAATTGAAAACAATTGAGTTTGTGAGCGAATAGTAAGCCAGTCACATGATGCTGACCTTCATCATGGTAATAGCAATGTATCGAGCCTCTTTCACAATCATGGGCTCATACGTGGCTTCCAGCTTGGGCATTGGCAGACCTCCAAAGGTAAGGTCGGGGCCAGAGGACGAAGGGGAGGAGCCTCCAGGAAGCCGCTGTAGCTTCTTTATATTGTCAGGCTGCATTGACTTCTTTTGTGAAACAGGTACAGCCTTTACTTCCACCTAGACATGAAACCAAGTCAAGCAATTCAGTATAGTGAGACACTGGTAAAATGATGAGTAAAAGCTTCACTTTTTGATTTGACATCATTTCAGGTGGAAGTATAAAAGCCAAAGCGATTATACTGACCTTCATGTTGGGAACATGCACCACATCTCCATACTGGTCCTTGGTCTGTACGACCACAGTGGTTGGCCATCCACAACGTATGTCATCTTTGTTCAGGATCAGAGATGTTTTCTGAGGGTCTGCATAAGAGTCTGGCTGCAGCCACCTGGAAGTGACAAAAGAACAAAAAGGGAGAGAGGCAGGGGAGGAAATTACTTGAATCTGATGGCTGGGAATCAAAACCTAAACTCTCAAGTAATCAATTGAACAAGAAAAATCTTACCTGGCCAGACGGCCTCCACTTGAGTTCTGTACACAGGTGATGAAGTCCTCAAGGAAAGAGTGCTCATTGGTTTGGAGGTGTAGGGGTAGATTCCCCTCCAGGGCCTCCAGGATGGTAGGAGAGTGAGACAAGGCCAGACCCTTACCCAGAATCCCTGAGTGAGCCTTACACACCTGGTGGGGAGGGTAAAGGAAAATTAATTAAATTAGTCTCATATAGAAAGAGATATAGTGTTCTTTCCACAAGGCCACAAGTCTTTAAGAATATCTTAAAATATACCTGCAAAGAGGCTTCCTCAAGAATCTCAAGATCTTCCTCCAATTCATTGCCTTAAATTGAAAAGATTAGAAAACAGATTAATTGTTTACTCAAGCTGTTTCACAAAATTGCATTGCTCCCAGTGGTAGTACCGTGGCTTTTTTTTTTTTTTAAATAAGTAAACTGCCTTATCCAGGAGTTTTCTATACCTATAGGGAGGGCCAGGTCCTTCTTCATCAGAGCTGCAGCACACACACTGCCCAGGTAGGCCAACTCTTTCTCTAGCTGGATAATACCCTGAAATGTTCAAAATGCTTTGTAAGACAGGTACTTTTTACACAGTAGAGAAGACGTAGAGGATGTAGCAGTCACAGGAATCTAATCATGATACTTCACAGAAAACTGTACCTCATCAGGGCCAGGGTTGAATTCATATCCCACAGCCACACACTTAAATCCGTAGAAGCAAGCTTTCTCGTCTTTAACATAATCTGAGGCTGTTTCCAGTGAGAACAGAACTTCATTTCCTGAAAGCAGGGAGGACAGAAAAATACAATGATGGATGAAAAAAGAGGATGGTAGAGTTCTGTAAGTGATCATTGGTGAACTAATGGCTGCCTTCTGTGTGACTGAGTAAAGCATCATTAAGCCCATTAAAGCACTCATGAGAACCATTAAGACCAATGAACAATAACTAGCCTGCAGGAGTAACTGCTGGGTTGCCATTTACTCAATGGCAGCAGAAAATCAGACCATCTTTATCATTTCGCAGCCAACCATGCTTTAAATATGTTAATATAAGCACCAATATCAGGAAGTAAAATTTGTCAGGTGTCTTATATTTTCTTACCTGGCAGCACGAGGACAGTGGTTGGCCATCCTGTGGAGCCTGAGAATTTCTTGAGCTCTGTCCAGGTGTTGATGGTGTCGTGGATCAGAGGTTTGCCCCCCAGGCTGGACAGGTGGAGAGTTCGGCTGGGGATGAGCAGGCGCAGGACATCCTCTGGCTGTGCCGTGCCACACTGTGGATCAAACTCAATGGTGGTCCAACGGACACAGTCTGGGAATGACACCTGAGGCAAGGTGAGAGAGCAAGATTAATTTCAACTTAAATTATACATGCTTTTTTTTTTTCAAATGTAAATGACTTGCCGAATGCCAAAGGATACTTTACCCTGTATTGTGTGACACCCGCTTGCTTGTAAGGGTGGTCGCTCTCCATTACCGAATAGTGATTTGAGGTGGTACAAGCGGACAGGCCTTGCTCAGGCTGGTTGCCAGTCGTGCTGTCTGTTGACTGGTTGGGATTGAAGGTGGGCGGGGCGTATTTTTGGTTGAGGGCAGAAACAGCGGGTAGCAGCTCCTGAACTAGTCCGAAGACCTCCACAGCAGCCTGGATGAAGAGGAGGAGCCATTAACCACAATGGCACATCAGGTAATGCCAATTTAATACTGAAAGACGAAGGGTGTATCCTCCTGCTTCGATTTCTTACCTTCGGTACAGATGCAGCCACAGGGCCGATATAGGCCAGGATAAGGGGCAGGAGCATGGAGAACAGGCTGGATGAGCTTAATAACTCAGGAATATCATCCACTAGAAAGAATAAAGAAAGTTAACACTGTAGAGAGGCTGAATGTATCTAATCTAAATTTAATCCAAGAGGCTCAGAAGCAATTATCAGTGCTTTTGCAATATACTAACACCTATATAGTGGTGCCTACCATCAACAGCGAATGCCCTGTGAAGCAGGTCTTTTGCAGCTCTGACCACAGCACTAACAACAGATAGGGCTCTGCTGCAGTTCTTGTCCTCCTCATTGGCTTTGCTCAGCAATTGAGACTGGAGGTCCCCATCATACTCACTCCTTCAGCCACAAGGAAAAACATGAGTCAGCAAAAAAAAAAAAAACACTTTAGAGGCATAATAAAAAAGCTGGCTTTGAGTTTACCTGTAGTACAGAATCTGTGGGATCTGTCCTCTCGTCTGGTTGGTCCCATTGCTACTCAAGCTGCATGTGCTGAAGGTGAAGGACACACCATCAGAGCACTGCACTGTGGTCATACCTCCATCCCCATTAGCTGTCCTGCTACCATAGTTTCGCAATCGGACAGCGTATTTCACCCCTTCCTGCAATAGAAAAAGTTCATCAGTGACACCATTTGGATTTTTAATAAAACAGCAGAAAAGTAATTTTTTTAACAGCCTATGCACCTTGAGTGGCACAGCTTTGTCCAGTCGAATCTCAGCAATATCACTGGGAGAATCATCAGTGCTGTAGGTACCCTTCACCAGCTCCAGAGATGTCCACCTGTGAGAATGTGCAGAGTCCCCTGGGTGTTCTGTCTGCGCCTGAAGGGCAAGGGAACAAAAGTGATCCAAAAACAGTGAGATAAAGTTTCACAACTTGTTCAGCAATGCCAGAGGACATGTAAAATTGAATAAAATATAAGTTGTAAAAACGCTTGACTTACGTCATCAGCCAGGACCTCTAGTTCATACTCATGGATGCCCCCTCCTCCATAGACACAGACGCCCACCAGCACAACTCCTGGCTTGTCCACTGTCAGACAGATGGCATCCGGAGAGCCATTGCCTGTGTTCCAACTCCGGCCCTGGCTCGTTTTAGTAAAACGGTTGGGAGATGCTTTGACAGAATGGAGTGAGTTCAACCCGTCAACCTAAAGAACAGAAAATATTACCTAGGTTATTCAATGACCGCAAAGAGCTGATTAACACTTTTTTTTTTTTTTACTGCAAATATTGGCAAACAATGAAATGCTAAATAGAAATCATTTTCTTTATCCTCTGCATAATCATCACCTTACATTCAAAAAGCAGTATAAATTCCACCAGACTACATTATTGAGGACAAAACATAATAACGATAAATTTGAACTATTGCTGCACAATCACATCAAATCTCAATGATTAACGTATATTGTCTGTCATTTAAACAGTGGAGAGAGAGAGAAAATGGATGGCCTCTAAAAAATATGCAGACATAAAAACATCTCATATTTGGCATGTATTAGATAATATAAACTACTACTATTTATATCAGCCTGCTGACTACAGAGAGCCAGACGCAGGTGCAGAGGGACTTATCCAAGTGATCTGGGGAGGAAGCATTGTTTCCCTGACAACAGACTGGAGGGAGAAACTGTGATGTCAATGGCTGTTGTCGAGTGACGGTTACCATGACAACAACATCTTAGGAGTGCTGACTGCAGGACTCAAGTATGTGAAAGACTGACGATAATTAGATGAAGTGTGTTAAAGAGGAAGAGTGACTCAGCCCATCATAAAAACAATACAGACAACCCATTGCCTCCCATCTCTTATGGTTTTTAAATACATCCCCTTTCCACGAAAAAGACCTGTGACTATAAAAAGTTACTTCGGTAACATTAGAGCCTTGGGTAAAATGATATGGAATGAGGAAATAGGACAGAAAAATGAGAACAGACACATAGTCTAGTCTCATCTACAGCTATCACAGCTGTAATGTAATAATATCCTGACTTCAACACAATGGAAATCAGAGGGAGCTATGATTCAACTAAAATCAATGTGGCACAGACCATCTTGGTCCAACCAGAGAACTGAATATTGACAGAGGGCAATTAATACAATGTGAATATCCGGGACAGAAATAACAGATGTTAACACACACACACAGGTGTTTATATTCATAGGTAAAAAAGTTCCATAAAAGCTCTTTAGGACTCAGACTTGGGTATATATGCACCACAGCCAAGCCACGTGTCCTTTCATATATACCCTATGTGTGTGTGTTTGGTTGGTGGCATGTGAGTGCTGGTGTGGGTGAAATTACCTCAGATCCCAGGGCAGAGGCTGTGAGCTCAGAGACAATGGAGGCCAGCAGACCACAGGTGTTGGAGACCAGGTGTGGTGAGAACAGCTCCACTTCCTTCCTCAAACTTTTCCTCACCGGCAGCACCACAATCACCAGCATCTTCTCTAGTACCTCCCGGAAACTGGTCATGCCCATCAAGTTTTCCTCCGTCTGCAAAGGTGACAAGGTATTTAATGTATTTCAACCACAACAGGATATGGAAATGATGAGGACACTGTGTTCTCTCAATCAAACATTTCCACCAGCATCCACCATTTTGAAAAAAGTATACCTGATATACAATGTGTGATATGCAAAAACTCACATGGCTTAGTTTTTCCATATGAGCCACCAGCAGGGGGAAGCGGTGAGCGAGGGCCGAGTCATTCTCGGTGCTGACTTGTTTGACTAGTGAGCGCAGCAGCACTTCCCCATCATATGCAATGGGCAGGATGGATGTCAGCTTGACTGAGGTGTTGCATAGAGCTGACATTACAGCCGCCAGTAGGCGGCTACTTGATGTGCGGAAGTTGGCTTCAGCAATGTCCTAAAACACAGAATAAACAAAGATGAATCATAGATCTCCTTTTTTTTTTTTTTTTTACTTTTCTGATGTTCTTTAAACAACCAAGGAAATACTGTCAGGGAACTATGATTTTGAAGCTTTCGGGAAGTCACGCTAGATAAGTACACATTGTGTCTGTCATAGCTCAATAGACTAATCAATAACACAAACAATAATTTGTAGTAGCCCTATTTACATGGTCTGCTGTCAGATCCCCAAAGAACATTTGCTAACAGATTACCTGGTCAAGGCAGTTGAGCAGGTCACAGAGACAAGCCCACTGCAAGGCTGGGGTTGGGTAGAACGAGTGGAAGCAGGCAGTGAAGGTGTTGTGGCACTCCTGCAGCACAGCTTCCAGCAGGGTAAGAGGCTGAGACAGGTAGCCCTGGGGGTCGTTGTCCAGCTTGGTTAGGCAGTTGTCCATGCCTTCTGACAGGATCTTCTTCAGCAGGCTGCGTGTCTTTCCCACACACTCTGCCAGCTTGCTTGACTCCTCCACCACAGCTTTGGTGCTGGCTAGAAATCAAACAACAGACAATCCTGAAGTCTTGTCAGGAGCTAGACTCTATTCAAGATTTCATTGAAATGGTCTTTTTTTTAAATGAAAATGCCTATTATAAGTTTCTCATTTCATATCTGTGAAATACAAAAGGTTTGTGTTTCTAGACTACAGACATAGAAGTATTAAATCTAATTCTGAAATTAAGGATGAAACTTTTCATTCAGAAAGGCATCCATAACTAAATAGGAGTCATTAGTCATAGTCATTGCCTATTTCTAAGTCAAATCATCAGTTAAAATCATTCAACATGTTATTATATTGTAATGGATAAAATGCTTTTAAGCTCTATGTTCCTACCAGCAATGGGGAAGATTTCACAGATGTAGACCCTGAGCAGGCGAAGACAGCATGTGCCAACAAATCGCAGTCTCTCTAGGTCTAGCAGGGTGGCTGTGTACTGGAAGCCCTTCAGCCCTCGCAACTCCTCCACACCCAAAACCAAGGTGGTCCAGCTCCAGTGAAGAATACTCAGCAGAGACTCAAAACACTCCTACAAAGAGACAGAGGTAGACACTCACACACAGTGCTGTAAAAATAACTGCCTGTCAAGACAGTTAAGTGGGGAGAGACAAAGCGGAGAAAAAACTATGATAAATACTAATGAAACATAAGAGACAATACTCACCACTGAGACTGTACGAGCAAAAGAGCGTTTAAGGATATGCACTGGTTCACTGGTCTGCTGTTTCCCTTTCGATGCATTGCCATCATTTGAAGGAAGCCTAATATTAAAATATAACAAGGAACAATTCAAAGCATATACTTTACCAGCCTGTAAACAGAATACGGTTGCAGCACTGGTAAGAAAATGTAAGGAACTTTACTAACCTGTAAAGTAGCTGGGGTATTTGACCTGCATTAACATCTGTACCGTTGTTTGATTTCTTAGAACTTTTGAACTGAAACACCACACTGAAGGGGAAAAAGCATTATTTAATATTTTATATGATCAAATAACATATAAAGTGTAGATGGGTTTATTTCAAATTAGCAGTAGTTTTACCCATCATCTGTGGTAATGGTAGCCTGCCCATGGGAGCCACAGTCACTGCTGGGACCAGACACTCTGGCCCACGCCACATACCACCAGCCAAGCTGCAGCAGCACCGGCTCATCAAACATCATGGCATATTTCTCCCTAAAAATAAAAACACCATCATTCAGAGCTAGCAAATATAAAGATTGTATCTTTGCATTGTTTTTTTTTCTTAAATAGGTGCAAAAGCAGAGGGTAAATATGAGTAAATAATAAATAAACAGTACCTGGCAGCACAGTCATAGGCCAGTACATCAGTCTCAGCTAGCAGATCACCGTCTGTCTCATGGTCACCTCCATCAGGTCCAAGCTCAAAAAGCTGCACAAAAAGAAGACTGGGTTAATACATTTTAGATACCTGAAATTTGAGAACGGCATCCACTTAATCCATTGAGTGCATTAACCTCAATTTTGATTTATTCGTTTCAGGAGGTGTATCACATAAAGTGCAATCATCCTCGCTTTCCTATTTGAAATTATGTTCAAATAACTGACAACTTTTTAATCGTTTTGTGAAATATTTAAAAAAAAATACTTGCAGCAGCAAACTGGGTAATAGTCCAATTGATAAGCCAGTTTAAATTGCTAATAAAAAAAGATTGAATTGAACGTTGAACATTGGAAAAAAAAAAAAAAAAAAAGGACAGAGAGCTGCTCACCTTGATCTTAGCAGTGTACTCCCCTCGACCCCCAAACAGGCCCAGCCCACCCAGCAGGATGTCTGCGTCAGCACAGAAGCGTATGGCCTCCACAGAGTGTGCTGAGTAACCCCAACCACCGCCGTGACCTAGAAAACATAGCATAGGATCAATAGAATGGGATCAGGCTGTGCTGGGTACACTATTGTTTATCTACTATGGCAATTCAAATGTTTTGACTCACACTAACAGGTAAGAGGTTGGTCTGACTCAATATAATCCCAATATCAAATGGTAACATGATAATAGCCAAATGTACATCCATGTATGTTGCATGTATGTTGTTGTGCATCTAATGTTTTCTGTAAGAAGCCACTTACTCTCAAAGCGGTTCACCACACTGTAGTCCTCCTTGGAGTAGACCTTCATCACTGCCTGGGTTTCTTCCTCTGCACTGGCTATGCCCATTTTTAGCTCCTGCATAGCTGCTAAAGTATCCAGGCAACCTAAGTGGACACCCAGATATATTTTATATTAGCACTGAATGATGATAAAAATCAAAGTTCATAATGTACAGTTAGCCATCTCCCAAACACATCAGGGATACCACAGCCTCCAAGAAACAAAGTAGGGAAGATTTTCTTTTCATCTAATATGGCTGATGACAGAAATTTAAGCAAAATCTTTAACACCAAAACTTTTCAAGGGTCTAAAAACCAGGGACTGAAGATGAACTACCGGTAATCCAACAAAGAGGCCCATTCAGGGGCAAATGAGACTAAACTATAATGCGGACACAGCAGTGGAGTCATGATGACTCTGATTTAGATACACAGATGTCCAGTGACCCAGTAACATATGCGTTGTAGCATTCATGTACATATTTATGAGACAGTCATAAAAAATTCATAAGACCTCAGATCTTTTGCTGAATGGCTAGAGAAGAGGATTACCAAGGATGTGTAGGGCTCCATGAGAGCGAGTGGTAGTTGCATGTGACCCCGAAGGCAAAGCCAGCTCAGGACTAAGGATGCTACAGCGAGCCTGGAGATCTGTAGCAGACGGCACTCTGGCATCAGCTATCACTGCATTGTAACACCACATCTCTCTTGAGGCTGGCAAGAACCTAGAAGGACACAGGGAGCCACAGTTAAGGATAACACTTGGTGCAGTATATTACAATGTATGACATTTAATTATTATCAAAAAATTTGTCCTTTGACTGACCTCCAGATGACATCATACACAGGGTCCAGACACAGGCCAAATCCTTGCAGGTCCTCCTGCTCAGAGTCATTGAACGTCCTGCAACTTCCATCCATTTTGTTGATTAGCAAGCATTTAAAGGGAGGCGGCTCAGACACAGAGGAGGGCACAAGGCCAATAATGTGTTTGCTGGCAAAGATTTCTGAAGTAGCCAGGACATGGGAGTTGATAAGAGCCTCATCGATCCGCAGGAACGTCTGGTCACCACTGGCACCGATCCAGGTAGCCTTTCGTCCATATTTGGCACCAATGTTGGGCATGGGAGATGGCTTGGCATTCCAGTAGGGCATGTCTAGGATGGGCCGACCAAGCTGCCCTTTCTGGAGAACAAGAAGGCAAAGGTCAACCACATCTCAACAGATGTACAGTTATGTAGACCTTAAGAGTGACTTTCATTATGTGTGAACAACATTTTTCTTACAGAGAAGCTGCCAAATGTGAAGACCTGCCCATCCATGAGGAGAACAGCTGTGTGGTTACTCCCTGCTGTCACCTGGACACTCGCACCTGGAAGGGCCTGCACCAGAGTTGGAGAACCCCTAGCAGACAAAAACATCTGGTTTAGGTAGCATGTCCACACAAGTGCAGTTTGATTATGTTAGTAATGTGATTCAAGTCTAGATTACATTTCAAAATCTTAACTAGAATAATTTAGCTGAATGAAAGTTGTGGCTGTTGTACCTGGAGTTGACATCTCCATGGCCGAGCTGCCCATGTTGGCCATAACCGAATGTGTAGACATCTCCATTTTCCATCAACACCACTATAAAACAACACAATTATGGTTCAATTCAAGGTCAAGCCACTCTTTTTAGACATTTCAAAAGTTTTTTTCATATAATACGCTGACAAAGCTACAGAAGTACCTGACCATAAGCAGGGAGAGAAGTGAACCTACCTGAATGGTGAAAACCACAGCTGACCTGCACAGCTCGCAGCTCACAGTCAAATCTTACTGCCCCTGGGGGGTAGGTGGTGATTTTGCTGGCATCCTTCTCTCCTCGCTCACTGCTACCATCTACAAGGCAAACGCTCAAGTCAGCACATTTGAGTAGGGAACAGGGAACAGGGAGAGAGGGAGAGAGAGAGGGAGAGAGGAAGAGAGAGAGAGAAAGAGAGAGAGAGAGAGAGAGGTTTAGCAGCAACTTCAGACCGCGGAGGTTGATGTCTCTGCACAGTCCTGGAAAATGGAGCTGGAGGGAAACGGAGAAAACAAAAGAAAAAGGGAAAAGCATGCCGAAATAGAAAAGAGGGAACACAACCTCTGAAACAGAAAGGCTTTTGGCAACCAGTCCCATTACAGATGGACAGATTTGTAAATAATTTGGTTTTCTTTTAAACATCTGTGGAAACCTGGTTTACCCAGAGCCCTGTCTAAGAGGTCACAGTTGTGGTGTGTGAGTGGAAGATGTTGGACAGAGACCCATGCATTACAGTAAATATGACTGTAAATACCTTTTTGGACCAGGACCCAGCTCATTGTGGTGTACCTCTATAACTGAGGCCAGCCAGATGAGATAGCAGCTTTTGGTTTCAATACTTGAACTTCACAGGAAGTGTAAAATAAATATTGACTGACTCATGGCCCAAAGATTTATAGATAGGGTTGAAAGTTTAGCTAATGGACACAACTTTCAATGTTGATGAGTACACAAAAGTGTGCTTCAGTGACATCTAAAACACACAAAAGATTCTCTGAGAAGTCCTAGACAGGAACACAAATATTGTAGGTGGTGAGGGGGTGAGGGGGATTAGAGTTCACACTCCTCTTCATGAGGGTAAAGCCATGAAGAGGACTGCTCAGGGGAGGTACTCCAAATAATCCAGGTGTGCACCAGCCACAATGAAAGGAAAGTTAATCAGCAAATTAACAGCCCCAATTTCCTTAATGACATTACACCACTGCTGCTCTGAAACAAAATACACTGTTGCGACATTGTTTTTGTCCCATTTAACAGTGGGACATGAAAACAAGCCATTTATCCTTGACAAGTTACTATTGAGAAGGTTTTCAAAATCATACATGTTCAGGAGACACTTGACATTCAGACCAACCCTTGCCACCTATCAGCAAGAAAAGTAACAGCAGCAGCAGTACAGAGAGAGAGCAGATGCATTCCTGCTGATATGCACAGAAGTAAAAGCAGCTTTTGACACTGCATTTATTTTGTTTTTATAGCTGTCCTTTGTGTGTCTGACATTTTATGTTAACTGACTCAGATTTTTCCTCAGAATCCTGATAATAATACGGTTCACAAGGCTTTCAGTGGCATTATGTGTCCACTGTCATCGTTATTTTTAGAAAGGGAATTAAAAGGCTGCTTCAGACAATGGACCAAAAAAAATAAAATAAATAAATAATAATAATAATCAAATGACAAGAAATCTTGGGATATCTTTGTTTTGAATAATTTATGCAGGTATCACTGAAATCATGTTTATTTGAAAATTCAAAAATGTGACCATTTCTCCAGGCACTTAATACACACTCTCACTTGTCTGATGTAAAGCACCTGACCAGATTACTGTTATATCAACAGATGTCTAGATATTTGTGAGTCTGTGGGTGAACCCTGCTTTCTTTTTCTTGTGTCATGTTTGTCAGCTTGTAATGCTGCAGTTGGACCCACAAAGTGACAAATCAGTTGCTATGAGAGTGACAGTAAATCCAGTTAGACAAGGACACCGGTTTATATTTAGGTTTAAACAACAGCAGTGGGCAGAGCAGGCTTCCTCCTCTGAGGATTAGAACTGTTAAAGCAGAAAATGAATTAGCTCAACAGACCAAATCTTTGTTACACCTTAGTTCTTTCCTATGTGAACATAAACACACCATAAAATAATCAAATCCAAAGGGAAACCAGCCAGTTGAAGAAACTGGACTTTAACCTGGTCTAAAGGCTCAGTTGTTTCTCCACTGTGAGTCACAGTGAGTCCTTCTTGCCAACAGGCTACATTGTTTGTAACCATGAGACCTGGTGAGGACACAAGAGTCCTGCCTTCAGAGAGTGAGAGAGGAGGTGGGCGGGACAGCCAGATTGGGAGATGAGTCAAAGGGGTGTCTCTGCACCCGTTGAGTTAGTGAAGACCGTAGTACCTTTGTGCTTGTCCCGTTTATGCCTTAGTGCCTGAAGGGGTCTTATTCTGGCTAGGGCCTGCTCACGCTGGTTCATAAAAATGGGACCAGGAAAAACAAGGGGGCCTGGGGGAGAAAGACACTTTCACATGCATGCACAATGCTCACAAATGGGAAAGAACACATGAAAATACTACACCACAATAATACACGCACACTTAAAAATTATAAAAACACCAGCATGGGGGAATTCACCGAGGCACAACACCCAAGCTCACACAGCACCTGAAAGTTATCTGAAACTAAACAGGGTGGGTGCACTGTTAGCTTCACCCTAGTCACTAACCCCCAATCCCACCTTCGCACTCTTCCCGTGCCTACAGTGAAAGGTCTACCACAGAAATCTTAACTTGCTAAAGCCAATAAAAACCACACAGCTCTTCCCTAAACATAGCTCAGTTCTGTCTAGCCCTGATCCATACCTCTGCCCTCCTCCAGCCTGTGTCGACGGTTGATCCTCTGGCGTTTCTCCTCCTGGCGGATCTGAATGTGTTCCTCGATGTTCACTCCTGGAGGGGGAGGGACAGGCACAGCTGAAAACACAAAAGGCCCCGGGTATAGGCAGCCCAGACAGGATGCAGGAGGAGCAGGAAGAGGGAAGACAGAGCAGAGCAGAACAAAACAAGACACACATCAATGAATGATGGAGAGAGGTGATGAGAAGCAATGACTCCACACAACACAACAACAAAACGAAGGGCGAGCAACGACAGGTGTATGACACATTCAAGCAAGTGCAAGACAGTTTGATATATGCAGTATAAGCAGCTTGCTGGCACAGCTCAGAAAGATATACAGCTTACACACATCCCTGCTCAAGACAGTCATCAATTACAGAAGATCCAAGGTACTGCTATATCTATATGATAGTCATTATAATATCAACATCATGTGTATCACAGGTAGATGTTTGAGATTTTAATATGGATATGACTTTGTGGTTTTGAGCAAAATGTAAACAAAGAAAGGTGATGATACAAGTGAGATGTAAATGCTGTATGAATGACAGAGCAAAACGGGGGAAGTCTTAAAATGTCAGTTGGCATACCTAGCAGCAGGTCCAGTGGAATCATCTCCTTCACAGCATCAAAGATGCCCCTCTGTCTGGCCTCCTGACCATCAAGCTCCCTAGCACAGGCCTTGCAACAGCCACACGCTGAGCAGCCAGACTCTCCAGATCCACAGCCACAGATACTGGTTGAAAAACAAATGCACACAAACACAGATGGACAAAATATTCACATCACATGCAGAAATACAATTTGACAAACACAGTACACACATTAACCCTTTCCTCAGATTGCACATGTCCTCTTACCCTCCTGGTACTCTGTCTGGCCGTCCGCTGCTGACACAACTGGCACCGTAGCCAGTGCAATCTCCACATACTGTGCAGACCATACACTGGTCCAGCTTCCACTTGTGCATTCCTGGCTGGCACATCATGCTCTTCTCTTCTTTCTCCTCCAGCTCGTCCTCCAGGTCTTCATCCATGGCTGTGGCCATGCTCTCCACGCCAAATGCTGCACCAAGGATACACACCAACAGGCAGAGCAACGGAATGAGTGTGTACTACAAAGATGTAATATGTAAGACATAATACATATTGTTGTTATATGTATTTGTTTGTGTTTCTACATTTTCACACCTTTCCCTGTCTGGCTCATGGCTCCAGTGTCTCTGCCACATTGGCCCTTGTTATTCACACCAAATGTCCACACTTCACCACTCTTGGTCAGGACACATGTATGGGCCTTTCCCATGGCAACCTGAGTTACAAAGTGACCTTTCAAGTCTGTCACCTGGCCTGTGGAGAGGAAAGAAGTGATTTCAAACAGGTATATTTATAGACTAGTAAATGATTGTTCTTAAAAATCTTTACTCTGTCTTCATCAAAGCAATGTAGATAAGGATGAGAAAGACTGAAATAGCTCAGAAAAATTCCCAGAAGCTGAGATTTTGAAAATAGCCCAGTCAACTCACAGGTGCTGTCACTGTAAATGGCATCTTTGCCAAACATGTAGAGCTCTCCATCCTTGGTGACAATGCTGCTGCTGCCGTTGTTGCACGCTGTATACACTGCTGTCTTGGTCTCTAGCTTAATCATTTTCTTGGGCTTGTACGGTTTGGGCTGCCTGCGACTTTTAGCTATAATGGAAAACAGTAGATATCGCATTTAGAAGTGCAGCTGAGATGGATTTGATTCTATGTTCAATGAAAGTTGAATAAAATGAATTGATGAATTCTCCTAGATTGTAGTTTGAAATCATCTTACTGGACTCTCCATCCTCTCCCTTGCTGGCAGAGCCTGTAAAGAACACACTTCCGTCTTCGGCTACTAGCAGTGCATGAGAACCATCATGGCCGACTGAAAACTGAATGATTTTAGGAGACTTTGTAACAGGCAGTTCCACCCATTTTCCTGCTGAGGGGCCACCTTGCTTTATACCCAGGCTCTGGTACTTCCCTGTGTAGTAAATCTGTGAAAGGAGGAAGTGGGAGGATGGTTAAACACAGTGAAAGAGAAAGAATATACTTGTAAAACTGTGCTGTAGCAGAGGTAGAGCCAGGAATAACATTTTTTTCCAGATAATACTGTGTTTTTAGCCACAGCCATTTGTCATGTCAGTCCTATGTCAGTATGGGCACAGCCTTAACTATTCAAACCAAAGAGGCAACTTGTGATGATACATGTGTGGTGGCTGCTGCTGGAGGTGAGATCATTTTATTGCTCAAATCATATGACGTTCACTTTGCATATTACACAATCCCAACAACAACACACTCAGAGAGAGTACTATCTCGTAATCTATAAAGGACCATTGAAGGTTTGTAAGTATTATCACATGCCTGGCACAGTGTCCAGTCCTAGTGATGAGTGACCTTTGTGCCAAGATACAGGTCAGCTGCTCCTATTTTTACCCATCCAGCTGGTCTGGGTTAGGGTAATCTGTAGATAAAGTGTGCTGTGAGATTAGTCTTCTACACAGACACAGAAATGTGCAACAGGCAACTGCCCTGGACTGCTATCTACAAAAGAAACACATTACACCACACCTAAAGTACTGACACACACACAACCACACCCTTCACACACCCCAACAATCTACATTGTTAGCATTCTTGTTTTACGAAGACAGTCCACATAAAAATGTGAAATATCTCCTTTAGCATGGCAAAGCTTCACTCCAGTGGTTGGCCTTTCTTTGCTTGATTGCAAAGGATACAGAGGACTGTTTCATGGTCAATTCCTCCAGCAGCCTCTGTAATATCTATTCTGTTTCCTCTACCTTGATTCAAATTTGTTAATATCATTATATATATCCGCATGTATGCATGTAGAGAGATAGAGGAGCCACTACCTAGCTGGGTGAAATATTCCAACCACTCAGTTATTTAAGCAGGATGTAAGCAGGAACCACTAACAGGGGTTTGGTCATAGCACAATGACAGTGACCATGAGACATCTCATTCTGTATTATTTAAAGACAACTTAGCTAAGAGAGCCACTAACTATTTCCAAAACAAGAGGAGATGTCTTATTGTTAGGCTTCAGTACAACCTGATCTTTGGAAAATCTGACTATAGCTAACTACATACAGATGTTATGCACTAAGGGAATGTTTATTTTGTCCAATGGGTTTTAGTGTGACCCATGGAAAACACACATGCCAAAACAATATCAATTAAGAGCTTCGCCCCCTCTACAGTGCCTGAAGTGTCATTAGCAAGACAAAAGTTGAGCTCAGGAGTTGAATCTGTTCCAACTTTAAAAAAATAAAAAAAACATTTTAGGAACACTACCAGATCAGATTTTCATTCTCACCTTTCCCGAGGCAGTTTTCATCAGAGCAAATTCCCTGCCTGCTCCAAGCAATGCTGCCTCTTCATCAAAGCCTGTGCCTGAGAGAACAACTATTTAGGTCCAAGCACACATAAGGACAAGGTAGGAAAGTTTTTTTTGTTTTTTTTTTAATTCCTTTGTGATTTTAACAACTTCTGACAAACTTGTGACCTTGCGGACACACACAGTATGAAGTGCCTGAGGCAGGTGTAAGGACAACATGCAGATATTAGTCCACCTCATATCACTTACTGATGATGTGCAGATCCTTCTCCAAGTCAAAGAGAGAGATGCCGCAGGCATGCAGACACTTCCTTGCCAGCTTCAGCTGCAGTTCCTGCTGCAGGGCCGGGTCTGAGCTCATAGTATAGATACGCACCACAAAACCATCCTGTGAGGAGTCAGGGCCAACAAGAGGAAAAGCTGTTTAATTTCATGACTGCACATTGCTACAGGGCGAAATCAATCTAATAGGTTTAGGATAGAATAAGCCCTTGATTTAATGAAAATAGATCCCTGCTTCAATTGACTGAATGTCAGAATTGTCTTTACAAAGTCCAACAATTAAATTGTTTTAGAAATATGGTTATTTGCTTTTTTGGCAAGTGTGTTGCCACACCAATTACATGTATACAGACTAATATTCATCTTCATAGTGCAGACATGAGATCGATAGCGATGAATATTTTACTTGTAGAAATGAAGGCTGATATTCATAAATATGCATAATCAGTGTACAGACATTATAACAGGAAGAAAGCAAATAATCATATTATTAAAAATATCAAACTATTTTAAGTTGGCAGAGACATGTGTAAATGGCCACAAGTGCATGTTGTTTTGGTGCGGTGGTGAATGAGATAAGCCATTACAACTAGACCCCCCGCCACCACCAAAACCACCACCCCGCCACCCCCACGCATGTAGGTTCGTCAAACAGCAAGGGATGTGGATGAAAAGGACAATTTACAGGAATAGAGAGGACCACAAAAGGGAAATAATTGGGAGACAACAGGGATATAAAGAAAAGGGATGAAGGGTAGCGTGTAGATGGTCTGATTTCCACTATGTGGTAATGATGACAGACTCATCTTTTGTGCTTTGATTCCTGCAGAGCAGAGCACATGAGACACTCAAGTCATTAAATAAGCAGCTCTGTCCTCTGGCCAATCTCAGCCCCCCAGACTTTTCCTCCCTACATGTTGCCTTCTTCCTCTGACTCTTGACCCTTGACCTCCTATATTTTACCCATATCATCCTCTTCTTCTTCTTTCCAGCATCTGATCCCCCCACCTTGTGTGTGTCTCTTGTGGTTTTCCTCAACTGTAAGTGGTCTCTGCAGTGGTTGCATTTGCTGGCTGCTCA
>CM076658.1:7634748-7712254 GCA_038496675.1 Rachycentron canadum
CACACACACACACACACACACACACACACACACACACACACACACACACACACACACACACACACACACACACACACACACACACACACACACACACACCCTGTTCGTTAGCCTAGAAACTGCTATCTCGGAAGAAGGCTAGCTGCAATGGCATATTTCACATCTTCCCTTCCCCCCACCCACAATACAGAGTGCTCCTGCAGATGACTGCTTGTGAGATTGTGGTCCCATTGCCCTAGCTGCCACACCCACACATACACAACACAAATGCACAAATCTAAACCCATACACAGCTACACACCCCTGTGTGGCACAGCTGTGGATCAGCTGAGGCTCCCTCAAAGTGAGGCTGGAGCTTCTAAATGGGGGGAAACAATACATATGGGGAAAAAAAAAGAGAAAATAAAATAAATATGCTCAAAATAAAGATTCAAAATAATGAACCAGAGACAATTTTATTAAGCCGATGTATTTAAACAACTGATGATTATATAACGTCATGTTCTCCGAATCTCTTCCTATTCTCTATATGTAAATAGGGGATCTGTTCACAAAAACTGATATAAACCTGTCTATGAAATTAACCCATAACTTTACCTGTGTAATGCAGCAAGTCAATGACTAAGTAAGACTTTTAAAACCTCACTCACATGCTGAACACTGCGACAGGGAATTTAACAGCACTATTATCTTAAAAGACCATACAAGCAAATACAGTAAGTGCATAATAAAGTCAGCTCACGCCAACAATGGGCAGTACAGGTGTTTGTTGGTTTCTGTTCCACATGTGGGGGAACTCCTGAGCACACCAAGGACTGCATTGACTAAAACCAATCACATTTCAAATTTTACACTGAAATTTTTTTTTTTTTTGCTTTAGCCAGAGCACTGAACTTACATCTTTGCAGGCTGCAATCTGGTTGATGTACTCTCCGTCTGTGAAGATGATGTTCTGTCCGTCTGAGTGTTGACCTGTTAATATAACCAATGTTTTTGTTAGTTGCAATTTTGATGACTTCACCCTTAAGAGGAGTTGCATGAATGAAAAGGTGTTTTATCAGTACCTGGCATGGTGACAGTCCCCTCATGCTCCAGAGTCTCAGGATTGATCTTGATGGCCGACATACTGTGGTTACTTGTGTCCCGATACAACAGGTACCCCTGAGGATACAACACAAACATCACTGTATTATCTCTAATATAAGATCTACAGCTGACATGGCTGTAGATCACGTCAGAGGTTTTGAAAACAAGCTTTACAGCTATTAAGACCCATGGGGGTTAATACACCCATACACCAAACTAAGCACTGACTTCAAATTACCAAAATCACTGAAATCACATCTATATGTGATCAAACCTTTTATGTACTCAAAGTCTTTTCAAAGCCCCTACAGTGAAATGTATGTGAGGAGCATCTTGATGAAAGCTCCACTACCTACCTGAGCAAAGCCCAGCCATGATCTCTTCTCCTTACGATTCCTGATTCGGGACGTGGAGTTGTAGACGTGGCCCTGTGAGGCATTGATCACACATGAGCAGACGACCACAAACACTGACAAGCCTCAACATAATGTTGGCAGATTAAACACTGGGGTTTTATTTAAGACCTATCAAAGTCATCAACCTCTTAAAAGCAGGAGAGCTTTCTGTTTTAAAGTAGCCCTGTGGCTCTCTGCTGTCAAAGTTCTCTCCTGCTAACACAAAACAAAGCTGCTATAATAAATAATGACATCCTATTTATATACAATTAAGTACAGTGAGTTTACCTAAATCTCCATTAGGAATATACTCTATATTGTGTGTTACCTTTATACGTCTCATTTATTTAGCTCAAGAGCTGTTGATGCTTCAAAGAGATAATGCTGGACATGCAACAGCCCTTATTTAAGCTTTATGACATTTTTCAGATAATTCAATGGTTTTATCATAGTTTATTTTCTTAAAAATTAAGAAAAGTGTTCTCAACCCACAAAGGAAAACTTAATCCTTTAGTTTGACTTAAAAATTCCAAATCACCAAATTAGGATACATGTCTTATCACTGGACAGTGACCACATGCAGCTTTTTATGTGTTACATACCCTGACAGTGCCACTGTAACCAGAGCCCACTTTGTAGAGTCCGTCCTTGCAGAGCAGGTACAGGAAGGAGCCGTCAGTCTGCAGAAGACAGCGCTCGTCCTCGTCAATCACCACCTCTTTCAGGACCCACTTGTTCATCAGGGCAGCGCGTTTGATGCCGTTCCCAAACCAATCCTGAATTTGAATCTTTCCCACCAGGACAGCCTGTACACTCCTCTGTAGCGCATTCAGTATGGTGGGCACCTGGGGAGATTTAGGAAGATAAAGAGGATGCTGAGAGTGCACAGGACCACACACCTCTAATGTGATGTAATGAGGTGTAATTGTGCTGTCGCTGATTGCATTAAATTTTCTGTTGCTGATAGCATTAAATTGTTTTATTATTGACTGGTTACCTGTGCATTTGCCCCCTTCCAATTTTGCCTGAATGTATTTTCACATTTCCATGGCAGCTATTACACACACTGCTGATCTCACCATTCACACACATGCAAACAAACACAAACACACAGACACTAAAGCCCACGCTTCCCTTGAGCCTGCCTGCCATTGTGATGACTCACAGTCCAGTCAAAGCCTTAAAGATGAGAAACTAAGAGGGGGGGAGAACAATGTCTTTGTTTGTGGGGCATAAAATGTGTGAAAAAGTCCCTCTACAACAGTGGTCATGTGTAGGAATTTGATGCCGGTACAGGTAAGACATTTATAATGTCAAAAAGCCTGCAAGCAAAATTTAATAGTTAAGTTTTAAGTTTTTCCTAACATTTACCACCAGCAGTTTTGATATACAGCAGAAGCAGAGACGAATAAACAAGAGAGGAGAGAGAGAGACATCTAAGCAAACAGAGGACCAGCTAATTGGCGGAAGAATGTAGGCAGGGTAACATAATCAAACAGGAGAATCAGAGTGGCTTGACATTTTCCAAAACTCAATTTGTGCTGTCCAGACACTACTCTGAGTCTCTGCTAAAAGGAAATGCCTGAAGGAGCCAGAGGTTACTTTATCCGCCGAAAAGGCACTTTGTTGATCTAAAGCATTTTGACTAATCTGAAGGAAAAACATGAATGGATAACAGAGAAGGC
Organism: Rachycentron canadum; assembly: GCA_038496675.1. NCBI lineage: Eukaryota > Metazoa > Chordata > Actinopteri > Carangiformes > Rachycentridae > Rachycentron > Rachycentron canadum. The sequence goes on from CM076658.1 coordinate 7,637,915, forward strand.
AACATTTTCTGGTGGAGGTGGTTTGCAAAACATAACAACTCAAATCTGATTAATATGTTAGAACAATTCCAACTTCTACTTCACTGAAAACAAGTAACAAGATCATCTGAAAACCCTATTCCAGGATAAAGATGTGATCTGTGATCAGTATAAAGATTAGATGTTGACATCTGATTATCAATCATTACTGCCAGCAAAGCATAGCATAACAAAATAACCCACTGATTCATTTTTTTCTCATTTCATCTGTGTTTTTCATATGAATGCCAGGGTTGTAAAACAAAGAAAGAACAGATAGGCTATGATTGTGCGGGCACATTGTCAATTGCAGTCTAATTGATTTAAATCGGACAAATACCTGTATTGTCTGGCAGGCATGGCTGCCATTGTTGGTGAGGATGGCAGACACAGCCTGCAGAATTTTGCCAGTGTCTCCCCAGGCCACCACCAGACTGAAGAGGCAGGCGCAGGACAGGGCAGTGATGGCCTGTCCTGTTGGGTCATTGGGCCCTGTGCTCCGGACTGTGGTCTCCAATAACAACTGGAAGAGAGACTCTGAACAAGCACACAGGGAATGGGGATGTAAGACATTTGTTATAAAATAAAAATGTGTATGTAAATCAGGGTGAACAAAATATTAGAAAGACATTTAAATATAATGTATCCAAATGAGACACTGCAACTAACTATGGCTTCGAAAATGGTCCCCTCAGCATATGTCCGACTTGATGAATCCAATTTTCAAGTTTCACAAACAGGAGTTGATTCAGGGTTAAAATGTTGTACTTGGGCTGTAATTGCACTTGATTACATTAGACTGTACATGTTATTAGCTCTTACGTGTACATTTTCTGCCTTACCTAGCACATCAGGAGGCTCAGTCTGGAAGCCCTCGGGCTGTTGTCCCTGCAGCATGTCCAACAAGGCTTGCAGGCTCCGCAGGCACAGTGAAGGGTGAGAGAACCGAGTCTCTTTTATCAGCTCAAATACCCCACACAGGCCAATGCCAATGATCTACAGACACACAAAAAAAAGCACATTTATCTTAGCTAATAAACACCATGCTGCTATTCCACAGCCAAAGTCTAGCTAGACCTGCTGTGATAATTTAAACTTTATACAGAGAATGAAGGTGTAATATGCTGACATGTATATGGATGTGGATGCTTAGAAGTGTATGACTGATAAACAGAAGCTTGGAGTGGATGTAACCCTAGCTTTATCCAGGAGCCCACAGTACAGTTTCTGCCATTGACTTAAACATCCCAATTATACATTTTGTATAATGAAAGACCCACTTGAGTGTGTGGAGATGGAGGCAGGCGAAGCAGTTTGGCCTAGAAAGGATGCTATTCTCTCTCTCTCAGTATGGCTTATTTTTGATTGATTGTTATTCAAATAATGATCCAATGTTCCCTCTTATCTCAGTGAACAACTTGTTTTGTAACAGTGAAATGAAAGCGTAGCATCAGTGTGTAACTAATTTAAAAAGTACAATAGGATAGACAAACCTAGATTAGATCATTCAAACAGGAAACGATATAACAAGGCATGAACAAAGCATTCAAATATAGGGAGGTTTAACAGGCAGCTAATAGATATTCTACATTTTTAAACATATTAATATGTAACAGACAAAATAACACATAAGCAGTCTGTTAATGTGATGCATTAGAAACAAACGCACAAGATCCATCCCAACATATGGCTTGTTAGACAATGTTATTAAGCTGGAATTAAAAACTAAATCCTCCAAAATATTATATTATCATCGGGATAAAATGGATACAGCCTTAACCCCATCCATCTGTGACATCCAAGTATCTATCCCATAACAAATATGTACAGCAGGCACACAAAACAAACAGATATGTTCACCACAATCATTGTTCAGAAACTGTGCTGTCACACTGTAGAAAGGTTTGTCCTGTTGGATAAAGCAGCAACACAGAGTCCATGACAGACAGAGGAAAGAAGGGTGTATTTCTTGTCCTTTGAAGGCATCTCTGTGGCCTAATCCTTTACTACATTTGTGCAAATGATATTCAGTTCATTTATGGCACCCTGCTGCATTACTTAGACGGCATGCTAATGACTCCTAGATTTGTTATTGTGGTACTATATGGCCAGAGCCTTCTGCCAAGTCAGCAAACAGTGTTAACATTACCCCTTAAATTTTGCAATTCAGATGCTTTCGTGCTATAATTTCCCTTTTCATTATGGCTTGTTAGTAAACAGAGACAACATCAACAGTCAAGTTACTGATAGACTTATGAAGCCATGCTTACAGTATGCTTTGGCTTAGATGTGAATATTGAAACATTTAAAGAATAGTGCAGAACAAGGAGTTGGGAAAACAGAGGTGATGCTGCAATCCTCACAGGATCAGGATTTCAAACCTGTAGTTCAGAGTGAATTATTATAAAAATGATGAGCCCTGCATACAAGCCCCAAGAGATAAAGGATCAGTGCCTCCCTAAGACAAAGAGCACAGGTTGGCTCTCGCCTTGATACCAAACACTGCTACCACCACAGAAGCACCAAACACTACCCCCTGCTTATACCTTTGGCAGCTTGACGGCTGGCTCGCGGTACTCTTCCTCCTCCTCACTGTCTGAGTCGCCACTCTGCACCGAGCTCCTGGAGGCCAGCGCCAGGGAGGCCTCTCTCTGCTGCCAGTCCAGCACACAGTGCCGCACATTGCAGTAGACATTAAACGCAGATGGGTTGCTGTGCAGCTTGATGTCCGGCACGCAGAGGGCTCCATCTAGACTCTCAGCCTGTGGAAAGGGACAGTGGAGATGGTCAACAAGGTCAGCAAAACCTCTATCTTGGTATAATATGATTTGCTGCATTGAAAAGCAGTTTTAGCCCATACACACATTTATAAACAGCATGTCACTTCTTTCTATTTAAGCCTTATTATCAGCTTATTGATACATTATTCTTAACACGATCTTCAAGGCGCAAAGGTTATAAAGGATATAAAAAACATAAAGACAAAAAAGTTGCTGAGAACATAGTTTTTCTGTGGAAAAGTGAAGTGATGGGCATTGTGCTTCTGAATTTTTTATAGGTTGTCAAAACTGAAAGTAACACATTTTAGGCTAATACACAGTGTGACACTTATTGGCTGGTAATCATTTTTGGTTTATGTCTTCAAAAGTCATGCAGTTAGTCCACTAATGAGGACTCCTGACAAGAAGACATGGCTACTGTCCATCAGGTCAGGCATTTTCTCATAAGGCTTCGCGATCTGTTAAGTCCTCAGCAGCAGAGGTTCACAAATTTAGCTGTTTACTTGTTTCCTTGAGACTAAATGATTTAACTACAATAAGCTGAAAACAGTCACCCCAACCTCTGTTTTTGTCCTCATGTCTAGTCAGTGACACAATATGGGATTGAAAAGTTTTTTGGATTCACTCCTAAGGACACTCACTTTTGTACGCAATGGGCTTGGCAACTGTTTACCCATTTCAAGATCAGCTCTACACAGTTACAAAATGTCTTACCTAACATATTATAAAGCCATAAATTACATTTATCTACATAAATTTTCAACTTAAAGGGGGAAATCAAATCTTTTTTTGCCAGTCTTTCACACTACTCAAGTTTCCAACAAAGCTTTTCTTGTGAATAGAGATCCCAAATATTAATATTAAGTAAAAATCAAACACGAACAGACATTTTCTGAGCTCTGTTTAGAACTCATTAGAATAGTTTTTTGTTGAAGCTGTGCAACTTTATGGTCATTTTGGAGTATGTAGTGTGAACAGCATTACACTAGGAGACATTTGTAATATCAAGTCAACCCTCATTGATATAAATGAGTTGGATGAAGCCAACAGGGAAAAATTTACCATAAAACCATGACAGAAAAGCTTAAGCATCTACATCCAAATAATCAGAATCCACCATCAGAAACGAGAATCCACACAGAAACTTGATAGACTAACTAATTGATAAACTTTCCCTATCAACCAAGCATGGCCTTTTTAACTACACTCCTGAGTCAAACTCGAGAGAGTAATATTGATCGATTGTGCCTCTCCTGCAGCGCGGCCCTTTTGGCATCACAATCACAGGGGTTGATGTCATCTATTTGGTCATACATTCGCATCTCAAACCACTCTGGAGGATATTAGCTCTCCTCTCATCTGACAGCACAGTCTACTGCTCTCCTGCTTCGCTGCTAATGTAGCATTTATGACAAAGTGACTGTACAGCATACACAAAGGAGCCCGTTGTCTGGAAATAGCACTTCAATTTAAAACAAAAACTCATGCAGGACGTGAGAGAGAGAGTGGTTTCTTGGGGAAATACCAGCAAAACAAAAAGATGGAGTAAAGTAAGTACTGAGATAGAAAGCTCAGCATTTCAGCCCATATGTATCAGGAAGATCCATACTTTTACTTCTGTCTAGATTTGAGATTCTCTTATACACCTATTCATATGATATTTTTGTTGTCTCTATTGTTTGAAAGTAGTTAAAACAAAAGTCCTAAGCTATTTATGAACAGAGATATGATATTATTATAACAGGACATATTATAAATGGGTACTATTTTTAAATCCAGAAATCACAGGTTAAAAGGTAAGCTCATGAGTAAATCAAAGAGTGGTCCTACCACCAGAGACTGATGTTTAGATTAAAATCTTAAATATATAAAAATGTTGATCAATTACACAAAAATATCTACAATATAGTAAGTCATTTCAAACAAAAAAATATAAATGTATTATAATTGAGGTGTGTAAAAACTGCAGTTATTTCAACAGTTAAGCTCTATTTTTTTTTAATTATGCACATCTCAATGGATGTAAGCTAAGTCAAGAACAGTGAGACAATTTTGGTACAATATCTACACTTGGTTCTACTAAGTGTTTAGTTCTACTTCTTGTTGTTTCTGCTTTTAAAGTTACTATTAGCATCTGAAACCAAAACATCGTTACTCGCACTCCATAGCTGCTAAAACCCTCTCTGTCTGTTACACACCCAGGTCTTTCCAATTTACTCGGTTGGTTTTTAGTTGACATTGACATATGATTAGTGTGAACTGACTTTTCACAACAGTCACTAATTTCAAATATGTTTCACTACATCTGATCCATATCTGAGGTTACATCTTGCACGCAGAGCATGAGGCAGTTGGAACATGGTCCTCACACTCTAAGTGAAAATTAAATTTGACAGGTTTCGTTGAAGCTGATTCACATTTAAAAAAGAAACCAGAAACTTATGATTAAAAGTGACACCTTTGAGATATGCGACAATGCACGAAGGCAAAGGGAAATCCAAGTATGCAAATCCCGGTGATCTGCTCATGCTTAGTGGTTTTCTTCTCACTTTGTGATGGCACCAACCTATAACATGCTGCTGGTCTGATGGCTTCTTTTGTGTTTCTGTCTTCACTTAACTGATGGTTTAATGGCCATCTTAAAAGCTTTGGAAAAGGCTGGTATGGAGCACTGACCGCACTTAAGATATCTACACATCTCAGCTGGCTTTGTGGAAAAATAAGAAAAGAACAAAAAGGTGCGTTTTTGAACACAGGGGCTCAAGTAGAATGATTGTTACTTTAGCGCAACAATTCAAATTAGCGCATCCATACAATTTATCGGGATAATAATAAAATCATTCACTGATATCCAAAAATTCGCCGTCTTTACACATGCTCAATATTTGACTGTATAAAATCCAGTTTGTCTGTGTTATATCTTTAGTCTCCAATACATCCCCATACATTCAAGTCACTCAGTTAAGTATTCGTTTTTTTGCAAGATACAGAGGTGGTGATGTGATTTTGCCTCTCAGAGAAATGGATGGTTAGCTCTGTGAGGCAAGTGCAATGCCCTTGCACTGTCAATTGTCATTAAGGTTAATAGTCTGTTTATTTTATCATTTATTTAAAAAGATTTGATTTTACTTGTCTGTCCCACTTGTTTTTGCCATCTAACTGTCACTACACACATCATCACCATTGTTCTCTGTCACATCCAATTCAGCTTACTGAGACCCAGGTTTTTTGTGCACTGCAGGTTATGAATACATCCTATTCAATCCAGCCTCCAACAAATTACGTTTATATGCAGCTATTCTGCATGACCAATTAATGGCAATATTCAGCTTGATTGAAGGAAGTAGCGTGACATTTTTACAGCACAATAAAAAGTAAGAACATGGAGGTTAGGGAGGTGAATGAGCACATGGGTACTTCCCTTTAAAATTAGCCAACTATGCTTGAAATCTCTTCACATACAAGCTGTCAGTGTAGACAATTCTATCTTTTAATCATGACCATGACCTCTAACTGGTTTTACCTTCCCATCCTCCACAAATAGTACTTTTATTAGAGTAAAAATAATAAAGCTTTAAAAAGTTGGCAACTGATGTTACACTTATGAATATTCTGATACAATGAAATGTAAAAATCTAAAATGTATCTTGCTAAGGCAGGTTAGATGTATAAGAATGAAATTTATAGGAGTTACTGTGGATTCGGGTTTGCCAGAATTCAAAGATGAGCCCAAAATCTTAATCTTAATTTTTTTCTAACACCAACATGAAAGACCTATTACCTACTACCTAAGTGTTCATCTGCCAGCTTTTTTAATGAACTACCCCAGATTGATTTTTTTTTTTTTTTTTTTTTTTAAATAGCAACAGTGCATCACAGCCGTCAGGTGAATTTACTGATATTATGTAGATTATACAGGGAATTATAAAGATTTTTGATCATATTTTATTGAATGTCTTCTTTTGTACAGTTACATTATTATAATTATAGTTTCTGAAAAAGGCAAATCACTCATCTGCCAGCACAGAAGACGTTACTTCACCCTCTTCATTAGGATGATGAGTATTTATGCTCTGTCTTTTGTTCCGACTCCACTTTCCCATGTTTATAAGCACAGAGGCAGACAAAAGGGGGAGAAGAGGCCTTTGAAATCACACTCTTGTCTGACTATGCTGGAGTGAGAGGCGTGACAGAGCAAGAGTGAGGACAACACATACAGCATGACTGCTTGTGTAACTACCCACGGTTTTATGCTTGCCTGCCTGCCAGCCTGCCAGCCTACCACTCAATGCTCTGTCTTTACAAAATAATATCTGATAATGTCCCATGACATCAACTCACTGAACAGGTCAACCTGAAGAGAACTTAAGTGACTATCCCACTCTACGGTGAATTGCCTGGCTGGAATAGTTTAGAGGTAAGAGTCGACAAACTAGTACAGCCTCTGTCCTTCTCTGCTCCTATCAAATTCGTCATTCTAGCCTGGCCTCAAGCTGCAGTGACGAAAAACAAGTCTAAGTTAAATACAAACACTGTCTAACAATATTACAACCATAGAGCAGGTCTCTCTCTCTCGCTCTCAAAAACAGCAAAGAGAAGAGTCAATATAATCTGAGTGGATTATGTTTGTTGACAAAACTTGGGGATCGACTAGTTAACCTACGCTGTCCATGCAAAATGTACAGCAGAGGCAAAAAAAAACAAAAACAAACACACACACACACACACACACACACACACACACACACACACACACACACACACACCACACCACACCACACCACATCCTCTGATACAGACTACGTTCCTTCTTTGGATGAAGGAGATGGAGGCCGGCAACTGTTGCCGTGGAGATGTGGAACACATTAGGTCGCTCGGCAACAGGCCATCATGCACAAGCCAGAGCCACTCCCATGTGTCTCACATTCTGTCTATCCACCTCTCCGGCTTCATGTGTGGATGAGCTTCCTGGCACCTGACCAACCCCACCAATGAAAATAACTATTCTGCCAAACACCTTCAAGATTACAGATAATCTAACCACATCTTTAATCTTATTCCAATCTGTTAAATTGATTCAGTAGAGTCAGACCGGCTGTGAGGGCTAACCAGTGTATACCAAGGCTGTGAGAGTTGCAAATTGAAACTGTCAGTCATGTTTATATTAAAGTTGTTTAGAAGCACATTTCTACATGCGGACATTTAAGTATGACTACGAAACAGTTTAAGTAGTACTGAGGATGTTGAATACTGAATTTATTTGTGATTTGACATTGTAGTTGCACAATGTACCCCTGGCCTTAAAAACGCTATAAAAAAAAAAAACATCTATTTTTAACATCCAGTAATCACTGAATAGAAGCAGTGTGTCATTGTGTAATATTTATTTAGACAATAAAACATCTCTTACCTTTGTTCTTGATTTGACTTTTGACTTGACTTTCTGTCGCCGTTTCAGTTTCTTCTTACTCAAAGCCTTCTTTCCCCTGAAAGTATAAAGTGATCATTCAGTATTGCAAAATATACAGCATGCTTAAGCAACAGATTCAGTAAAACAGATAGCACAGCATTTGGTTTTATCTTGTTTTATAATGCAAAGCTTGTGATAATGGTCAACACATTCTCCTTCAGACCATCATGATTTTCTCAGAATTACTGTTGTAATCTTGAATCCAATGTATTTAATTATTGTGACTCATTACTAAACAACACATGAGCTGTTGATAGACAGTTTTAAATGTGCTAATAAAACAGTTCTTTGCACTTTTTGTTCAGCAAGCTTGACTCAGTGCAATAGTGTTTTGTCATCATAGAAAAGTAGGTTCAAATGCTTCCACCCTTTAAGCACACAGTGAAAGGATGAGTTACTCTTACTCATCAAAATACCAAACCAAATACAGGCGGAATGAATTAGAGAAATAGAGAAATGTTAATCTAATATTTACAATTGTGGGCAAATATCAACAAATCCATTAGGGAAATAAGGCAGACTAGCACTGGGTTCAAAGGGTTTCCATGTATCAGACTATGGATCAACAATTATTTTCATTACCAGTAAATATTTCAATTATTTTCTGTTCATTATTTGTTGCCATCTATGACAACATGTGGCAATTGTTTGTTGTCATTTCCTAGAGCCAAAAGTGAAAACTACAACTATCAAAAATGTCACATAAGCTGCAAACAACAAATGTTTGTCGTTTACTAATTAGAAATCTTTTCATATAATTGTTTGATTATTAAAAGAGTTGCTGTTTCATTAGCAGCTGAACAACTAATTGAGCAATTGATTAGTCACTCCAGCTCTATAACCTCTAACTACCTACATGTAATGTGCAAGCAATACATTTCACAATCAGCTAAACAAAGAAAGGCTGATGTCAGAAAAAACAGCCGTCAATACAAGACAGCAAGTTACTCATTTAGAAAAATCAAAGAATTCCAGTTATGGTTATGGAAACAGTGGTCCAATAGGACTAATGTTAGACACGGTTTGGGCATCCAAGTGAAATTTACATTGATTTACTGCTCCTTGCAGATCACTTCATTCTGAGATATTTATTGCTGTCGAACACACAGCATATTAAGAATCCAAGTCAGGGAACTGTGAGAGCCATTCCTTCAGCTTTGGCCTCTCGAGGTAGTTAATGGTGGACTCTGAGGTAATGCTGTGGATCATTTACTTGTTGGAGAAGCCAACGTCTTTTCACTTTCACTTTCCTGACTCGCTGCATGACATTGGCATTGAGACTTTACTGATATTCAGTGGAATCCATTCTTAACTCTACCTGAGCAATAATCCTATTTTTTGTATTTGATGTCATGCTCTGGGAAAATTTGTTAAGCAGAAATAAATCTTTGCATATACCACATCGAGTACAAAGAAGGTTTTTAAAAACAGAGATAACAAGATAGTTAAGAAGGTTTATTGCATGTATCCGTGTACTGGAATAAGACCAGAACTCAAATTACACACTTCTCACCTGTGTTTTTTGTTTTGTTTTTTATCTGTGCAATGTTACATGTGTCACTGGGGTAAGATTTCCAACTACATACACAATAGGGTGCCAAAACTTTTACACAAACCCCAATTACTGTTTCATTCTCGTTTCTATTTTTAATGTAGTTGATGGATTGAACGTGTGTTCGCTTCAGAGATTGTTTTTACTTCTTTAGGCAAAGAATACAGGCACAAACGTCTTGTTTACAGCCAGCATTGTACATGGAGGGCTGAGAAAAACATTTCAGAGTGAGGGAGGATGCTGCAACGACCCAGCTCCTCAGTCTTACAACCTGACTGACAATGACGTAACTGTATTACCCGCTTATGCCAGAAAAGCAAATGAGTTCTCCCACCTAACAGCACATCCTCACCCTAACGTGTCCAACGTTTCCAGGATTAAATGTGCTGTATTTTCTCGTGAATTAAAACGCAAACCTGCGCGTCAACGGTTGTGTTTTCCCTGAAAAGTGAAACCCCAGTTAAGAAAAACCTGGGGAAGGGCTGATGCTTCTCTACGTTGGTTATGGTTTGCTAGCTATCGAAACAGTGACGCCGTTGGGCCTAAAAAAAAAAAAAAAAAAAAAAAAAAAACACCTCACCACATCAAAATTATGTTAATTGACAACGTTAGCATTGTGCATTTTAGTGACAACCCATTTACTGAATCTTTAAAATGTTTGACTTGGAAAAGAAAACCTTACAAAGGCAGTATGTTTGTTTACGTTTAGCTGGGTAGCATCGATTTACTAAAAACAAACTGCTGTCATGACAGTTAGCCAGCTAGCTTGTTTTGGATATACGCCGGTTTAAGTGCACTTTTTTATATACTAGTGGGTTGTGTCTTTATTTCGGTGCCAATGTAACAATGTTTGGCTAAATCACAACGTCCAGAGCACCCGGAGTGCAAATCCCCCGCGCAAGGGTGAAGTAACGTAACATTAGCTTAGCTGACACGGATAAGCTAGGGAAGTCAAAGCCAATATGCTACCTAGCAAGCTGACCCCTTTAACAGGCAGCACCCAAATTAAGGAGCTCCCGGTGTGTTGTTTGCAGTGAAAACGATGTCTATTGTGACAGGGGTCCCACTGGCACACGAATCACAAATATCTTTTAACTTTACGCGTTGCTGGTGTTAACCGACGTGCCGCGGAGCAAGGGTTAATGTTAGCTTACGGTCGTTAGCTCAGTTAGCACCACAAATGACAGACCCGCTTCTGAGACGTCTATACTTTCCACGTTAACTACTCACCTTCCTTGATTTATCCCTTGCTCTTTATCGCTGATAGCCGTGGTATAAATCCGCCTGTATCTTTCCGCCAGAGCTCGTCCTGAGAGTAAAAGCTGGTACCGAGTCCGACAATCCGACTGGGCTCCGGGTGTCGGACAAGAACCCATACCCGAACCAATGGTGGAGAGATCGGCTCCTGCTCCAGAAATGACCCTGACACCCAGCCCCATCGACGGTGATGAGGAGGGCAGAATCCCACCACCGGCGGCCGCTGCCGCAGCAGCACACATCATCGTTTTGGAGAACAATGCATATATCACTCAAAAGATATCACAGCTAGATGATATCTAGCCATCAGTTACAATCCGCTTGTCATTAAATCCTCCACATGTCACATCATTTGCCCAATCCAAGTCGCTGAAATACCACAATTAGCATCCACGGTCCACGGTTATTATAAACGCAAATTGTAGCCAGTCTGCTGGTGCAACTACGGTCTTCCGATCCGGCCACAGCGTCAACACGGTGCTTTTCGTTTGAAAATAAATCTTCTCAAGCCATAACAAAATTTCTTTTAAAAATCACAGAAACGGCACAATTCATCCCCACAACACCGCCTGGCCGTGCCTCGGTTTAACTCGCTCCTTGAATATTTCTTGACCCCGAAGAGGCAGCACCCTCAGTTGGGCTGCCATCTTAGCTCCATCATCCCTCCCCTCCCTGGCTAAGTCTTGCGTCGCTAGCATGCCGGGATATTTTCATACGACCAGACCGAGCGATGCTACCATTGATTTATTTGAACAATGACCTCCCTGTAAAAAAAAATAATAATAATAAATAAATAATAATAATAATGGGATGCACAGTCAATTTGCAAATCACAAAGCAACATTCGTGGAGGTGAAAGGCAGCACAACACACAGAGAATAGGACCTTTTGGGTTATTTTGCACAGTGTACAGTTTGAATCTGGACATTTAATTTGCAGAAGTCCACCCAGAGCCCCTCCCAGTTTGATCTAAAATTGGCACACTGAGATACTCTTAAAAACGATTAAATGTTTTGATGCCCACAAAAAAAAAAAAAAAAAAAAAAAAAAAAAACAGCCAAAAAAAGCTCTGAGGCTCTGGTGTGATCTCTGAAAACAGTGTTGCATTATATTGAGACTCCTTTGGTTTTATACTTAACAATTTCCTCCCTGCGACAGTCTATTTAATACTGCCCCATGTTGTCCCATTGCTGCCGGCTGTCTGTAGCAATGGTCAGTTGTGTTGCACTTCCTTCACAAGTGGCCATTGAGTAACAGTGAAATGTTGCCCCTTGATCTCAGACATGTCTTTTTAGACAAGTTTTCAGTTTGTACAAGGGTTGATGTAATTGTCCTAATGACACAGTGGTTTTCTTCACTGAGCAGGACAACAGAGCCAATGTGCCTTGTTATGAATATATATGACGTGGCTCATGCTCAGTGAGATTTAAAAAAAAAAAGAAGCCATATATGTTTATTTCTGGCAAAAAAATTAAATGGCAATGCAATGCTGAAGCACCTCAGTAATGAAACGTGCAGATTATCATGATAGCAACACTTGCATTTTCATTTGCCTAGTGACAGGGGTGAGACAAGGGTGTAGAATGAGCAGAAATACTACAGGAGGGGGGGAAATGGGAGATACTGTGTTGGGTAACATGAGCCAAAATGGTGATAAAGGCCAAAACACTGCAAAGCAAAGGTGGACATAGAAAACTGTAGTAGGCAGTTCATATATCACAGAAATCTAGACAATACACCACTTCTACATGTACTGTATGTCTGACTGAGAACATGTATGAACATGTATTTAGTAAATTAGTTAATTTCCCAAATGCTTTATTCTACTGGTTCCCCCTGCAGTTGAACTGAAATGTAATGTCATCTTCTTCAAACGGTGGTATAAATGTATATACATGTGGATGCGCATGTATATTTATTGAGAGAGGGAGAGAGAGAAAAAGATTTACACAGGCCCTAGTGGTGCTTTATTGGCTGTAAGGCATTGCAGTAGGCCAATGACAAGAGAGGGTTCGGTCTACAGTCTCTTCTCATAGCAACCCAGGAAGCATTCAGAGATCATCATGAGCAAGTGAGTGGCAGCATATATCACAGATGACAATTGACTCGAAACAGAAAAATTTATGAATATAAAAGTGAAGGATTGTGCTATTAGGGTTTAAGTGTAAAGGAACATAGCTGAACTGTGTGGTAATGATCTATTGTAAAGGCACCATAAATATACTGAATTACAAATAGGTGACATTCTCTGTCCCTCCTGTCCTAAATGATCTTTAGGTACAAGGTCATAAAAAGAGAATGATTTCATGAGAAAGACTCAGCCACATTCAGAGGCTGCTCATTTAACCCCTGGTTGCCTCGGCTCTGTCCAGTTCCTGGATAGAGGGAGGCAGGAGGCCAAGAAGATGCTATAGGTCAGGCAACAAACATGAACTAAGCTGGCAGAGATTAAATATAGTTGTCATAAAAACATCCTAGAAGAAGAGCCTGTTTTTAAACAGCAATAAAAGTGTGTCAGCGTCTTGGGTTGTCATAATGTGATAGCTATTAGTCTGTTTTAGTTCAATATCTTACTCACAACTATCCCTCTTAGTCACCAGCAGAGAACAGGTTACTCTAATTTCTAATCCTGTGACGCAAGGAGAGGAGAATCATCAGGACATGTATAACCCTGAGCTACTAATTATTTATTTTAAATGAGCTGCACAACCAATATTCTTACGTCCACTGTTGTAACTCTAGCACCACCAAGTGTCAGTGATAAATTTGAATTTAATTCATACAGCCATGCAGTGAATGAGCAGGAGACTATTGTTGACTGATGCATGAATGACAATACTAATGATAGTAATGTTTCTGGCTTCATTAAAGACAACTGTTTCCTTTAGAACTTGCATGCTTGCTCAAACCCCAAGTTACTTTTGGCACATTGAAAAATGTGCCGTGGCCTGTTGAGTTTGGTCTCGTAGTTTGGTCATTGCAGGGCAGTCTACATTCCTTGCATTCTGTCATCGTGACTAGGAGAGGTTCACCTATTAGTATCAGGCTGCCACACCCTGGCATGCTATGCACCTTTCATACTTTTCATTGCCCAAAACATGTCACTCCCAAGTAGCGAAGCTTGCATTCAGACACGTTTATTGTCGCTTAAGTTTTATTTGTGCTACTGGTGATTTCAAAATAAATGTACCTTTGTCTCAGTTGTAGCACCTCAGGTATTCCTCTGGCACTGCAACAGATTTGCATTTGATATGTATTATTATACATGCTATTAAATGTCAATTAGTAGAAGTTTAATTCAAAATTAAATATGTGGTGAGACCTGCTAATGCATCAGTTGACAGTGGTGTGTTGTGTGCCTTTCCTGTGTGTTTAAGTTTCTTTCTTATTGTCTGTAAAAGTGTAAGTGCTCATCTCAAGTATAATGACATTCATCAGACCTCAGTGAAATGACCATACCTTTCAGTGCTTTTATTAGCATACATGTAGATATAAAGTCCACTTTTAGCCACGTATTTTATCAAAAAGACAGCAGGAGAATAATGCAGCTTTCCTCTGCCAAGTTCAAGGTAGCATGTCAGTCCTATATCTAGACTAAAGCTCAATATATATATTATATTTTTATATGAATTATGTCACAGCAAATAATAAAGTATAAAGTATATAAAAAATAGGAGATTCCTATTTGATGTCTAAATGAAATCCTTTTTCCTATAGGTTCAGAGATATAGCCAGTCAGAGAACATAAAATCCCACACCCACTATAGACCTTTGCTTCCTTGACACTAAGTTGCATTACAGGTCCTTCAGCACCTCACCCATGTCTTTTTTTTCCCAACTTACACACAGAAAGCAGAGCAATTAATAAGACATGAATGACGATGATGGATGGAGTGAGAGAGTGTATTCTTTGATTGTTGTGTGAAGCCACACCTTTGGGTGGCCTTGGAATCTCCTCCCTTGCTGTTAAAGCAGAAGGATTGACAGGGCTGCAATTGCATACGACAGAGTGACAGACAGGTGCTGGGTTTACTGTCTTTTTCAGCGAGTCCAGGAACTTTCTGTGGAGGTATGTACACCCAGTCTCTTTCCGAATCCTTTGTCACTTTCTAGTTTCCATTATTGAGCAAGTGATTTCCATTAATGTGAAAATGTGTTTAAAGACGTAAATGATTTAATATGTGTTACTGAGTTGTCTGAGATAGGGTATTCTGCACTGAGGTGTATTGGGTCCTGAAAAAATACATAGAAAACGATATTACTGCGTGTGTGGACCATGTAATGGTGCAACTAAAAATGTAGTGAATTCATTACATGTACTTTTTTAGTGACTTTGCTATAGAATACTATACTATAGTATAGAAATGCATGTCCTACTGATACAGTCATATACTAGATACAGGGACATGACATATAGACACACTCTAGGATTTCTGGTTATATTACTTACTTCTACTACTTACTACCTCATATCTGCTGTAGAGTACTTGCAAACGAAACATAACAAAATTAGCATTTTTACAGCGATCGTCTGTACAGTTGAACAACATGTTCTGTCATGAAAAAAGTTGCCAAACAAGAGTAAAATCTGGCACAAAATATTATATAGTCAGAAAATATTTCCAGGACAATTTCAGCATTTGAATAGTGACTAATTATGGTTTATTTTTTGAGAATGGCCACAAATTTTAGTAACTCAGAAAGCTCCAAGACCAGCTTAAGATCAGCTTTAAGTTAAGACTCAGACACATTACAACAAGAGATACTTCACCCAAGCCAAGATAATGTAGACGAAACCAACAAAAAGTCATCAGAAGATGTGTGTCTGATAATTGGTCAAATGTTGCACTTACAGTCATAACTTCCCTCATAGCTGATATGATGAAGCTTCTGATATGATAGCCTTTGTACCTGGAGTGTGGAGTGTAGTCAAAAGGGCACTATCTTTATCATCAGCAGTTAATGGCATGTTACCGGTACGCCCCTCTGTTTTGCTGACAAAGGTGTGTTTGGAGAAGGTGTGTTATGGAGTGTAGGTGTGTCTTCATGTGGGTTCAGATCAAGACAAACCAGTTTAGGGATTAATCAGCGAGTGTTGGGTTGAGCAGAACTGAAGTTGATAATACTGCAGGCGCAGTGACAAACCCAGCGTTATGTTCACAGGCCAGGCAAGATGAAAACATGCTTATCAGTTCTGACAAAAAGGCACAATGATAGAGACCCTGTAGATGATTTTCCACAGAGGTGAAACATCCACACTTGTTTCAGTGTTTGAAAGGTCTCAGCTCTCAGTACCACCTAGTGGCTGATACACTGTAGTTTCATTATGTGATGATTTCCCTTCTTGTTTTTTCACACTAAACAGGGGAAGTTACAAGATGAGTAGGTATTCGTCCCAGACATGTAAGTATGAAAGAAATATCAAATTATGAAATAATAAAAAAATGATTTTAAAGTCCAGAAACTTGATGAGATGATGAGATGAGATTCAAAAGTTATATTTGTCACATGAGTTTTAGTTTTTAGTTTCTTCAATTAATACATAATAAAATACCTAATATACCTTTAATTCTAATCTTTATTACTCTTTGCATGCTCGTGCTTTAGCACAGCCACCTTTCCAACCACATTTCTCTACACATATAGTTTGGGCATTTGACCAATAAAATCTTGACCAATATGTCAGTCAAGGTTTTTGCAATTGAAAGTGCTGACTAATGCACACAGAAAGGAAATTATATAAAACTAGATGAAAATATAGTTTAAAAAAAAAACAATAACAAAAGGATAGCATATTCCAGAAGCTGTGCTAGAAAGGCTTGCATACAACAAAAAGGCTTAGGAAAAAAATTGAATTTGATTGAATTTCAAATGAAACATATTAAGTCCAATAAAAAAATTGAAGTAAAAATGTAAAATTAATAATAAAATAATAAAACAGCAGTAGGTCAAATAAACAAAGAGGTTAGTAAATCACAAACGTAGTCAGCTATATATCAGCTATTTTACCACAAAGTATGAAATTATAAGAGCAAAGAGACAAATGCTAATTAATAGATATGTGTGTAATGTATGTGTAGATTAATTGCTCAGTTGTGTCACATTAAATTCAGGTTATATTTTTACATCCAGAGACCATATTTTCCTTTTCTTGTGATTGCAGCCAAAAGCACCAGGCCCAGCCAGGTGATCGAGGACAGCAAGAAGAAGTCGTCACTCCTGAAAGACAACAGCTGGATCAAGAAACCTGATGATGAGGATGAATCTGTTGAGTAAGTCACGTAAATCATAAAAGTTGAAGGGCAGGAATCCTATTCTGCAATACGCATGAGTCTCAGGAATGACTAGAACTGTTGGGTGTGACTTGTTTATATCTCATTTGAGATATGACCAAGTCAGTCATCCATCTTAAAAAACAGTACATTCCTCCTGAAAGTTGCATGGTGTTGAATCATCTCTGTTAGTGTGAAGCAAATAATTTCTCCTATTTTTAACTCCTTCAGCCGGGACCCAAACTATGGCAAATCTATTCTGAGCCGGTACAGATCCAATGAAACTCTGGAGAGGTAAAGCAAATGTTACAACTTTTCCCCAAATAAAGGGCAAAATAATGGAAAGCTATCAATTACTGTGGTGAATGGGGTGTAATGTAAATTATCATTTCAGTCACTAATCATTTTATTTAATGTCATTTATTTTATTTTACTCATAGTTCAGGGGGGGATGAAATGACAACAACAACAACCAAAACCATAAGCACGTCATCATCTGTGGAGTCTCTCTCTAAAAGGTTTAATTTCTATAAATATACAGGCATCTCTTTCCAACACTAATGCTAGAATCTACTGGATCATTTTTATGTAAACACTAACCATCAGTTGTGATTTCTGTTGTTGCAGATTCAGTGGAAGTCAGGATGAGCTGAGGAGCAGGTTGGTGCAGTATATAAATAGTATTATAGGGTTTCTTTGTCTTAAATTGTGGTTTGATAAAACCTCTCTTCTACTGGCAGCACCCTCCCTTCAAGCAGCACCACATCCTCCTACACCAGAAGGTATTTTCATAATAACACAACTAATGGTGCAATATCTAGTGATTATTTTTTTGAAATCATTATAATAATTTTAATCTTTGTTACAGAACCTATTCATCCTTGAAGTCAGATTCTCCCAGCAGGTAAGTAAAGCTCAAGTGTGCTACAAAAAAAAAAATCAGCAGAGAAACAATGAAGATAATGTGTAACTTCGTTTTTATTGTGTCATTACAGCACCACCACATCCAACACTGTCACAGAGGAACCAAAGTCAAGGTACAATAAGTACTTCAAACCAGCAAGGAAACACAGGAAACAAAGCACAATGAAGCACTTTATAACTTTTCTTTCATCTGCAGCACCACAACCACTAAGATCACCCAGAATGGCAAGACCACTGAGACCACCATCACCACCAGCCAGAGTCTGAGGTGAAAGATACTTCAGCACTGATATGTGTCATCTTATTGCATATAATACTCATACATACTCAATCTTATTATGTTTTGTTTGTTTGTTTGTTTGTTTGTTTGTTTGTTTGTTTGTTTGTTTGTTTGTTTGTTTGTCTTGCAGATCTCCTGTGGTTACATCTCCCAAGACTGAGACATTCACTGAGCGGGTCAGGTCTACAAGCAAAGGGTACTTTTTTTTTTTTTTTACTAAAGTATAAGTACCAGAATAACAATATAAAAATATCATTATCAAACTGCATTGGAAGTATCAAAGCTAAAACTCTACAATAAAAAAGTATTATATTTTTATATATAACATTATTAGGCTGCTGATACTGATGCATATAAATAGGCTTTTTATCTCTTGCTCTCAATGAACTTCTTGCACCTTTATTGATCATGCAATGTTGGTTTGATCTGTGTGGGAACGAAAGGCTGATTGGATGTAACATCTATTCACACAGGACAGTATACTCAAACTTCTCACCTACCAGAACAACCAAAGTGACTGAGACAACTGTTACCAGTGATAAGGGGTAATATACTTTCAGACGAAAATTGGAACAGCAGAATTTAACTGTAACTGTAACTGTATTTGCTCCATGGCCTATAATTTATCCTGACTGTAATGTATTTCTGTGCAGCGTGGAAGATAAACTTTATGACACGCTCATCCCCTCATCCATCAAGGATGATTTCTCACCCACAGACAGGTGATATTCTGATAAATTGAGTCAAGAAAATGAAATTCGTATTAATCATGGCACCAGGCAATGACTAATTATGTGTTATACTGAGGTATATTTTCTTCTTTACAGCAAAACAACCGTCTCTACAACTGAGACTGTGATAGTAAAAAGCAGCATGGACACTAGGTGAGTTTCATCCTATAGTGGGTATAAGACGGGCTGTGTTCTACCTAGATGGCATTCAAGTTAGTGTGATAAATGTACTGATCATATTTAATTGTCAATAAATCAACAATGAATGATGGTCCTTTTAACAAGTTTATATATAGCCTAATATCTTTTTCCTCTGTGCCATATTGTCCCAAAACAATTAAAAACACCTCAGTGAGTCCGTCACTGAGCAGTTACACAATTAATTTTCATCTCCATCTCTAGAGACATGTAGGCTAATTTGAGGCCCAGGGGGCCTTTAGCACTGTGACTGCTGTGTGAGTGTATAATGTCTTGCAATGCCTCATGTCCGCTTCAGTGTGTTTTTGTGGCTTGCAGCCTTATAGCTGGGATTAGAATGGAGAGATGTGATCATAAAGTTTTTAAGTTACATCATCCACCAACATTGGCTTCTTCTTCACATCGAAGTGAGACCATGTAACTTCTTAAGGAACAGAAGATTAATATTATATAATGTAGTGATTAATACACTTAGAGTTTTTGTTACTACACAGCCTTACTCAGACTGGTAGGGCCAGATGGTGGTGACTGGTAATTAACAAATTATTTACCCTTTGTCGAAATTATTTCTCTGCAGCTCTGAGGACAAACTCTATGATACACTCAGTCCCAAGTCGATCATAGACGATGTCACAGACAGGTAATGATTGCAGTCACTAATAAAACTTAAATCTCTAATTATGTTAAATTCCTCATATTTAATGTTTATAATTCCTGTATATAGTGTGATATAAACATTTAATAAATGGTTTATAAGCCACTACAATGTGATTGTAAGTGTTGATGAATGTCTGTAACTATGATTACTCATGTGGACACACATAGTTACTATGTATAGTTAATGACAATATATTAAATCACTGTTGTAATAATATGTCTTAATGTGAGAAATTATTATTGTTGACAAAAATGTAGATTAATAAGTAAATAAAATATCCTTAAAGAGGTTAATTGGGTGGCCTTAAAGTAAAGTCACCACCACCATTTAATGCTATACTAATTTTTTATTATTCATTATTATGTAATAAGTCATATTTGTTTTATTACAGCAAAACAACTGTCTCCAGTACTGAGACTGTGACAGTGAGAAGCAGCATTGGGTGGGTTACTTAACTCACTTAAACACTGTGACAGTGACATTAAATATGAGACAGTCAGATAAAAATATTTTCTCTTGTTTTTTCCAGAGATGGTATTAAAACCACCACCACAACAAGGACTTCTTCGTAAGCTAAACTATCATCAATTAATTGTAAAATAAATAAACCCTCAAATCATGAGAATTGCACTATAATATCGTTGTCTCTGCAGGGCTGAGGATGACCTGTATGACACTCTGCTGCCTAAAGGCATTACATCTGGTCTGTCTTCTCCTGTCAGGTGAGGTGTCTCAGTGATTGACTTACTAAAATAACTTACTAATTATCCTGTCAGTTAAACAAGACATTGTCATTGTCACCTGCAGCTCCAGCATCACAAAGAGAGAAGTTGTGACAGTGGAGAGCAGCAGAGGGTGAGTCTTGGAAATGACTGATTGAGAATATTCTGGTTCACTGTTTGTACAGTATGTTTGTACTGTTTTCTAATTTTTTTCACATTTCACATTTTTTTGTGCCACATAGAGGAGAAAGCCCAACTCTGACATCACCATCCTCCACTTTCAGAAGCAGCAGGTAAACATGTTGACTGAGCAACACACAAATCAACACTTAAAAATTAAAAAATTAGCTGTTGTTATCAAATCTAAAAATCTATCTACAGATTACATTATTAACATTAGAAATAATATTTAATCGAAAGCATTTTTCCAGTTTATTTTGCATTTATAATGATTAATGACCCTTTTACATTCACTCAGATTTCTATTCATTGATTTTATTTATTTATTTTTTATCTTCAAATTATTTTCCATTTTTATATTATATGTATATATTTATAGTCATATATATTATTAGTATCATTCTCTTACCTTCCCAACTTTTCAACAATAAACACTGACAGAAAAAAAAATGTATCGTAATACTTAAATTATAACATTATCACAGTCATTATAACAATAAATAAATAAATATCTATCTAACTCTTATCCAACTCATTACTTTTCCTCTTTGACACAGTTACAGCTTGTACACTGATGATGGTCCTACCACCCGGACCACATCCTACACCACCAAGCCCAGGTAATCATTTGACTACTATCATTACCTCTCACTCTACCAGAAGAAAATACAGCTAATCTGCTCCGTTCATGCACACTTAGTCTTTCTCCAGACAGGAAGCTTTTGATTTTGCTTCTCATTCGCTCATGTGAACTGTGGTTCATCTTGTCTTTGTACAGCTATGAGTACTCCAGTATCACCAGTCCCACTGTCTACTCCTCATCATCATACAGGAGGAGCAGCAGGTATCACATGATCTTAAATATGACTGGGTTTAATATTGGTACACAATTAGACAAAATTACATAAGCGACAACAACAACACTAACTGAGACTCTCACTGCAGGTCAGATGACATTGATTCAATCTACTCTAGCTCCTCCATGAAGAGTTCATATGCACCTCCTGAGAGGTAAGAAAAGTGTGATGACAGTCTTTCACGACCTTGGAAAATTCTTACAATGCTAAACCTGCTGATGTTAAGCATTTTAGTGTAGTAGCATTTGCCAATTTGTACAAAACACACATTATAGCCAAGACTGATGGTAATGCCATTAGTTTTCCTGGCTTTGGTTATAAATTAAATAAAGTCATGTGAAGTTGTGACAATTCATTTTAACTGGGTCATGAATGGCTATGAATGAACAGAATGTCATGGCAAACCAATCAACAGTTGCTGAGACATTTCACTCAAAACTAAAACTGTCAACCTCAGATTAGCACTAGAGAAGTATTTATTTTATAAGTATTTATCTAGAAAGTATTTGAGATTCCTCCTCTGGAAACTGTAAATGTCTGCACCAAATTATCTACAAATCCATCCAAAAAAATGCTATGATATTTCACTAAGAGCCAAATATGTCAACCTGCTGGTGGCGCTTAAGGGAAAGTCAGGGGATCAACAAAATTATTAGGTTCGAATTTTCAACCCCTATGTAGAAATGACACGTGGGTGTTTGTTTGGCCACACTGCTGTTTCAACAGTCAAAATGATGCCTAATATGTTTTGAAACATTTTATTATCCTTTTGCTTACAGGACGGTGCTTGAGAAAGACCTGTGCACCTACTGCCGTAAGCCCTTCGTCGGTGATGCCAAGATGGTCCTGGATGACTTGAAGATCAACTGCCATGCGTCCTGCTTCAAAGTGAGCAGATTAGTTTTGTCTGTCAATGTGCATTCAAAATATTACTCAAGTAAAAGTGTCCAAAGCCTTTACCTCGTAACCACAGCTGTCAGATTTCATATAGATATGGTGAAGGGGTATAAATGAAGTAAAAGTACCTCAGAATTGTACTTCAATGTTGTACTTGAGTAAAAATGTGTGGTTAAGTTCTACCACTGGCAACCAGATATTATGGGGAACTGTGCAGCTGATGGCTCAGCATGTAGCTCTGTCCTCATGTGAGTGTTTGTTTGTGTTCGAACAGTGTGAGGTGTGTAACAACACTCTGGGTCATCTGAAAGCTGGCGACAGCATGTGGATCTACAAACGTATGGTACACTGTGAAAACTGCTTTGAGGTTACTAGAGGTAAATTAAAAACATCCATTCCTTCATCTTAATGAATGTCAAAGTGAACTGAATAAATGTTGAAATATATTGATTTACTTGATTTATTGGCTGAAAAACAGTAAAAGCATCTTGAATTTAACATGTGATATCCTTTTTACCCCACAGATAAATGGCGTCGCTGAGTCTCTCCCCCACGAGCCTTTAGTGGTGATTTAACACATGTGACTCAATATAAACTGAATCCTGTTATTAATATTTTTGGGTGACTCTGATTCTCCTGCTCTGACGGGTTTGGATCTGGGTGTTTCAGATTAAACACCAGTTATATAACATATATAACTCTTTTAGTAACATGCACACATTATTGCAGCTATTTAACTGTGATGATATTTCTTTCTGTATCTACTCTTTCTTAAGTTTAGCATAGCATTTATGATAAAATGCTAAGTGTGCTGCCTGTAGGGGGGGTGCGTGTGACATGTCGCGTGTAACATGATAGGAGATATCACAATATTTTGGGCCGGGGGCTTTTTCTGTGTGCAATAAAGTGAATTAATACATCTTTATCAAAAAATAGTAGAAGGTGTCATTTATTTTGGTGTATGGATAGCCCTGTTCTCTGTTCTGAGAGATATTCCTCTTTATAGTTACAATAAAACCTCTTACATTAATAAATTATGTGATAATTAGGATAAAACTGAATAATTAGGAATTATTTCAACAGAATATATTTTCCCTTAAATACCATTCATTGATTTAAATCTTTAATTCCTTTGCTCATGGAATAAAATGTAAATTTCTTTTTCATCTTTGATTAAATTGACTTTTATTTCAAAAGGACACACAGCTTTATGTCTGAAGATGGCCTCCCCCATTTCTGCCCTTTTCACTGTTGACACCATCACATCAGAGCCATGTCTTCATCCCTTCATATGCTGTATATTATACCGATTCACACTTATACCTGTTCAGGGGTTTTGTTAAAATTTGTATTAATGAAGTAGTTTCCTCCACAACCGACTAACAAATGAAACCATCTCAATACAGATGTAGCCCATTTCATCTGAAATTACTAGAACGTCTCTTTGTGGTCGTTCTGTGTCTCTTTGCAGCTATTTTGGTCTTTGTGGTCATTTTGCGTCTTGTTTTGGTTGTTGTGTGTCTCTTTGTGGTCGTTATGTGTGTGTTTGTTGTCGTTTTGTGTCTCTTTGTAATTGCTTAGAGTCTTTTTGTGGTTGTTTAGCGTCTCTTTAGAGTTACCACGTGGATCTGTTCAGTAATCCATGCATGTGGGTGGTTGTAGCTACTAAAGGGACTTGGATTTATTATATCAGTTTCTGAAATCATGACTTTGCTGTTTCTTTCATGTAAAGGCCTCCAATTAGAAAGCAATTTATGTAATAAGTATACAGGTTGTCGAACGTGTCAGAAATACTATGGTAAAAATAATAATAATAATAAAAAATAAAAATCTTAATTTGCACTGCGTTCAAAGCTGCCATAATAAACCCTTCCTCAGCAGTGGTGTGATGGGAGTTGAACTCCAAGCTGCTGACCAATGAGAAGGAGGCTGTGCAGTCATACCAGCGGCAGCGGCAGCAGCAGCACCAGTGTGTGCATCTGTGTGTGAGTGTGTGCCCGTGTGTGTGTGTATGTGTGTGTGGTGGCTTTAAACAGGGGAATCTGGACACCCTCTCTGAATTGAATAGGACCTTCTGCAGGCAGGCCGTGCTGTTTTTGCCCCTCTCAATGTGCTTTTTACCAAATGGAAGCAGAAGTGTTGAACCCCCAGATGATGGCAGACGTCAATGGCAACAATAAAATCACCAACGCGGAGCTGGAGGTGTTGAAGCTTCAGGAATTGGTCCGAAAATTAGAGAAGCAAAACGAACAATTGCGGACACGAGCGAACGCTGTAAACAATTGCCCCCTCGGCCCTCATCTCCAGACCTCGTTGTCGTGTCTGCACGGGGGCACAGCGAGTCCGACTGACAATTTCTCCTGTAAATATGGCATTTCGAGCCCGACACGGTCGCATCCGTGTGCCCCCGGACCCCGGAGTTCAGCGGAGGAGCCGTTCGCCTATTTCCAGCCGAGCTCGGTGTCTCCTGACGCCGCTGGAGAGGACAGCGGCGCCGCCGGAGCCACAACTGTTTTGGATGAGGTTGATGTTTTGGACCTCAACACCGTGCTCCCTGTCGGGGAGCCCGACAGCTGGTAACGACTCTGTTTGTACCAACCACCTCGCTGCAGACGTGTGCATGTGCAGTATGTCTTTGTGAATTTACAGTTAAGAAAATAAGAGCCCTTTGTGTTTTTAATGACCAAGCAGATGCTTCGTAGGCCACAGGACTGAGACGAGCCACAGTTTT
Organism: Rachycentron canadum; assembly: GCA_038496675.1. NCBI lineage: Eukaryota > Metazoa > Chordata > Actinopteri > Carangiformes > Rachycentridae > Rachycentron > Rachycentron canadum. The sequence goes on from CM076658.1 coordinate 7,663,442, forward strand.
CAGACATCAAGTGTAACGCGACCCTGCCATGTATCCTCCTATCGATTATACTATCGATTCCTCTGCAAGAAGAGGAGAAACTGCAGAGACTGGTATGCAGGGTGACTTTTTGCAGGAGGAAAGAGAACAAAATCAGATCTGACACAAGCTTTGGGCATCCCAGAATGCACTGTGTCTGCAGCATAGGTATGAGTTCAGAGTAAGACAGCACTGGGATGAAATTAGAAACAGTGACCCCCTTCAGCTTGTGATCAAACAGCTCGGCTTTGTGTGCAAGTGTTCAGCCCCAGGCTGAACTACTTTGAAATGCTGTATCTGCTGTCTTAGGGAGCTCACACACTGACATGCTGACTGCTGAAGCGTCTGCAGCTTTATGTATCTGATGTGATGATGTGGAAAAATGTAGCACACAGCTGAAGGCAGCACTGATGGGATCCAGCGTTACACTCAGTGTGTCAGTGTATCTTCAGTCCATTTAACACAGCTAACGGATCCACCAAGTCAATGTAATGCCATGGCCTGGTCGCTGAATAACACATCAGTTCTGGTTGGTTCATATTCTTCTCCTCTGATTTTTTTATAACCCACTTTAGATCATTTCCGAGTCGTTGGGGATGTAATGAATAATCATTTTCACTTGCCTTTTATTTTCTGGATTTATTTATTCATCATTTGGTGTATAAAATACAAACCCCACAAATTTTCATTTTATTACCATAAATGACAAAGACAAGCAGCAAAATACTGAATACTTTTACCTGGAAAACTGATGAAATGATTCATCATGATGATACAACCAGTTTTCCTTATACTTGATGCTGATTATTTTTATGTTGATGGTCTAATAAATTAACTGACTATTTACCTGTCAGAGTCAGAAGAGATAAGAGCCGAAACCTCCCAGTGTCTCATTGTAGCGGTTTATACTCACATCCTATACATCACTGCAGTAAATGAATCTGTCACCACTTGAATTTTTATTTTCCACGGTTGGTTTCATGGCTCATGTTGTTGCCAATAAAGTGGCAATTGGTCTTTGTAGAAATTTTTAACTTTAATGGTATTTGGGTGATATTGACAATCACTCCCTTTACACGGCCAGAGGTTTACTCTTGCTATAAAGAGGCTTTACCATACTGGGCTGTGCATCAGAGATATATTGTGAGTATAAAACTCAACCCTCGAGATCTAGCTAATATTTTATATGGATTGTTCTGCCAATAACATACAGCAGCATCCAGCTTGTTTCACTCAAGTTCACACTATAAAGTAACTATGTGCTACACTGTGCTATAAAGGTAGCAGGACTAAACTGTGGGCTCTGCTTTGTGTTCCAGGCTCTATGTGAGTCCCAAAGCCAAGCTGCAGGGTGAGAGTCTCCTCAGTCCTCTCCAGTGGTGCAGGCAGGTCCTGGACCACCCGGGGCCTGAGGTGGAGCTGGCTAAGATGACCCTCTGTCACAGACTGGACCAAGGTACACTGTACTTAGCAGTCAGATTAACAGCCTTCATCTGCAGCCACATCTGGACATCTGTCTCTCTGGCTTTCTGACATGTGATGATAATCTGTGACACACTTCACCCACAAAATGTCTCCACGTGCAACAGGATTTCAGCTACAGTTTCTGAGCTGTGGGAGCTTCACACAGCACAGTCATTTTGAACCATACGACCACTTAACTCACGCTCTTTAAATTTATGGGCTTCAAAGTACCTCAGCCAACTTCCCACAGTGATTATTTCTGTTGTAATGGAGTTGGATAGACTCCCATTTTTACACATATCATTATCCCCAGAGAACAATTAAGATCAGTTCAAGGGATTTACTATTCTGCAGATATAGAAAACTGTTCAGTCGGGAGGAACACGTGTTGTACTGTTGGATGGCACGATATACTGTGGTAAGAGGGAAAAACGTATGTAGGAGAGTAGAGATTATTATAAATCTTTGAAAGCCTCACCATTACACTACACCATCAACAAGTGGTTTATATACCTATATACATACATCTTCAGTCTATTAAAGGTTCCATATTTTACAATTTTATTTTAAGCTTTAATATCCATACGATATTATAGTTGTGTTTTAAGTACCAAATAAATCTCTCTGGCTTCTCCGTAGAGCTCGAGTAACAACAGGTTGGTGAGCCAGAGGCTCTGAGCCTCTCTTCTGATTGGCTGTTTTATGAGTGACCCAATAAATCAGATTTCAGGTTAACACTCAGAGAACCCAAACCCTACATCATGGTTGGATGGCGGGTCTGGGTGGGCTTTGGGCATGGGTGAGAGTGGCGACTGCATTGCTGTGACATCACAAAGACACAGAAGTCCTGACAGCTTGTTTTAAGACTCAGTTCCTGAATACAAGCTGTGTGCATTTGTAAGTGGACTGAACACTTTGATACTTTCACAGTGTAAATATAGAACCTAGACCTGCTTAATAGAAAAGAAATTGACATCTCACTTCGTGCAATAGGGGACCTTTAAAGCAATGTTTCAGAAGCACAATTCAAGATTTTAAAAAATCCATTTAAAGTCTAAACTAAGCTAACAGCTTCATATCCAACGGACAGATGGGAAAGTGGCAGTCAAAAGTGTTATATTCTGACACCTGAGTGAAAACATCTACTTATGTCTACAGTATGTTGATCACAGCACAAAGGTAGTACCTTCTGTACTGCAACAAATAATACATTCACCTCTCTTCAGGAATTTTACATGCACATGCACAGTAGTGTCCTGGATTTGAGTCCTGTCCTGGTTTGGATTATATTTAGAATATCATGGAACATTTGCACAGAACAGAGTAAAACCTGGATCTTCATCTGCCTGTATAGATGATTATAACATTATCCAGGTTGCTGATGGTCTGTGGTGTTGCCATCTTTGACTCATTCACAACTACCCAATCTGTCATTTCTGTGCTGACCGAGTAATTTTAACAGCTAAAGATGAATCCACGTTGATTTTAGGCTCGACTTTGCTTCTCCGTTTGATCTTCAATAATGGAGGAATTGAGGTTGAAGATTTAGTGAACAGTCACTGTTCATTAAATCATTAATCATCATATTATCACCACAGCTGAGGTTGCACCTGCACTCTTGGCCAACCTGGATGTGTCATTTACATACCATAATAACCATAATTTATAGATATAGTGGAGATATGTTGTTTATATGCAATAACACTTAAACATAATACTATAAAACCCCTTCAAAATCCGGATACTAGTGTGCTACGAAGTGATATTTGCTGCTGGACCCAGTTTTAGGTTTGGTGCTTCACTGTTCCTACCCTCCTGCAAAGGGATATGGTTGCCATAGAAACCATGCTTACATTAACTGGGTTTTTGTCAGGCAGATTTGCAGTCGGCTGCTCAAAACAGCCTCTTGTATTATCAAAGCATATACTGTAACACATAATGGTATATATTGCGTGTATGCATGCGTGTGCTTTGATTTTTAAATTTAAAAAGAGTTTTCAAAGATCCGTTATATATTTACGGGCCTCTCGTGTCTCTGCTGTGATTGAATTCTGCATATTTGTTAGTGTTTGTTTGGATGTTCATTAGTGTGTGTACGGCTCAAGGTCCTCGTCTTTCTCTAAAGCTGTATTCAGTGAAGGTTGGCTCCCCTCCTATGGGCCATGAATACATCCTTGTCCCTGAGCTCCAGTGACTGTTGTTTGTGTAACTTGCTGTGAATGCTAGTTTTTATCCAATACTGTTTGAGCCTAATTGTGTCAGGAATGCCAAATGCTCCACTCTGTCAGGTGTGTGCCACTCTGACTACCGATCAGTGTTTACACATTGAAAACACATTATCTCATCTCAGTCATGTCATTTTAACCCTAATTTATACAGTTAGTAAAAAGAGAGTAGTGCCACTTTATAATAAGGCATATTTTATTAGGAGTTTATAAGTTGCAACTAATAGTTTTAATAGTCATTTAAGAGCAATAAAATGGACTCTTCACATCTTACAGTAACTAATTGTGATTAAATCTGCTGCATGTTAAATTGATTTATGTATCTATTTGTATTATTCTATTCATGCTGTTTATCGATTGTGTTTACAAATGTTGAAAACAAAATTGCCTCCCAGGGACAATAGAGAGTTGCTAATCTAATCTAGTAATAAGAGAATATTTGAGTTGACAAACAGACCCTGGCAACCTCAAATCAGTGGCTTGTCAAGCTTTACATAAGTGGTTTATTTTACTGATCTATAGCTATAATAATCTTTTAACCATGAAAGGTTACAGCTCATAAACCTTTTATATGATATAACAATGTTGAATCATAAAATGAATACAAATCAAATTTAAGCAGTATAAATGTAACCTCTGCACCCCAAAGTAGACCATAGTAGACCTAATTCTGATTTTGGGAATGAGATCTAGCCTACATGCACAATCCCTGCTTATCCTAAGTTTAGCCCAATAAGCCGCAGTGGTAAGATAAACCTCATCTACTCTTGTATCAGCCTCTTCTGTCTGAGCTGTGACCCAATCATTTAAAACATCAATACTGATCTGTAAAAAGCAGATTAACATTTGGTTGGAGTGAGTTCAAATATAATTAATGTACCGTATGCATGTGTGTCATGTATAGTAAAGCGATCAGACTAACTTGTCCTTTGCTACAATCTTGTGTCTAGCTAAGCGGTGGCGAGGAGTCTCCTCTGTTCGTCCATACAGCTGCATAGAGGGGCTCTCCACCCTCAGCTGCCCCGTCCTGCCTTACACTAAATCTGCTGCACTAACAGAGGCCCCAGGTAACACAAACACACCATATAACTCATGTTAACCACTAAAGGCATTTGTCACAGTAACTTCTGTTGTGCCTCAGAGGATCATTTGTAAAGGTCATACTAAGGTAATACTAATGGCTGAAGCACTGAACGCACACTATTTTATGGCTTAATTTGTGTGGCTGGTTTTAAGTTACATACTGGATCTTATTACGGCTCCCTATTTTATATCAAAGGTGAGCAACAAGTCTAATCGAACAGCTCTTTAGGTGATCTTTGCAATAGGAAAATATGTCGCTGATTTTGGCATTTGCTGTAGTGCTGAAGTGATTAATTGAGTAAATGAATTGATAAAACTGGTAAGTCACTTTCATTATAACTGATTGACCATTTTAGTTATTTGTGTGTCATGCCACTTTAATCCAGACTGTAATATCTCAAATTATTTGATTCATTGCCATGAAATTTCATACAGACATTCATGGTCCCAAGAGGATGAACCCTAATGACTGAATTTTTCCTCTGATGCCACAAACAGGTTCTTTTTTTTTTTTTATTTATCCTACAAAATATTGCAACAGCCATGAGATGGATGAGCACAAAATAGACTTTCATGGTGCCCAGATGATGAATTAAAAGTGTCTTGATGATTTGGCACAAAATCTTGGACAGACCTTGAAGTCCACATCAGGATGAATTAAAATGACTGCGATGGTCTGAGCCACAATCAGGTCATAATTTTTACTTTGTCCAATACTTAATTTAGCACAAATTAATTGCAAATTAATTGAGTCCCATCAACCTGAGATATACTTTGTGTTTAGTACTAATTACCAAATGTTAACATGCTAACACTCTCAAGTGCAATAGTAAATATAGAAAACACTATTCCTGCTAATCATCAGTATGCTCACATTGCCATAGCGAATATATTAGTATGCTGACTAGTTAGCTTTTAGCTTACTGCCTCACAAATTCATTAGCATTGCTGTAAACTTGTGTTAGTTGTGTCAGAGCTGCAAACACACCTTGACACAGCCCATTCCAACCACAACCTGATCTCTTGATCAGTACTGCTTTTTTATTTTTCCTGCCATTGTGGCAACTCGAACACACTTCTCTAACCTTCAGGTCACTCCTGCCTTTGTGCCAAAATCACACAGTAACAGAAATGTTCACTGGATGTGCAAATGAAGGTTAACTATCATACTTATTGTTTAGTGTCAGTGAAACTTCATGTATGACAATCTTCATTGCTCAAAATAAAACCACGTCTTTTCTTATAGCTCATAGTCCTTGCTCCATTTTCACATCAGATGCAATAAGAGCACAGAGCCAAAAGCATCTATTGCTTCCAAAATACTTTGTGAGCTCACTCTATAAACATAACCCAGATTCTTTAACAACCTGTTACTTGCAGTTTACACTCAGATTACAGCAAATTGCAGGGAAGAGATTAAAAGTTCATGCTCTGAGACAGATGGAGACAAGCATGGTTGAGCTCCACCAGACAAAAATTCATCCATATTTTACATCGACACAACTGTTGGTGAGTTCAGGTTAAGTTTATGAATCACTTCTCTCTTCTGCTGTGTTTATCACCTTTCAAGCCCCGTTGACGTCATCTGGTCAGTCTTTTCTCCAACCAAGTCTCCCACTCAGGGCCAGCTGCAGCCTCAGTGACAGAGCACCCACCTTCCTATCAAACTCCACTGTCCACAGTAAGACCTTATGCTCTGTCATTCATTTCTGATGTTTAATCTGGTGTGAGTCAGTATCCCCCTGTGAAGAATATAGACACATAAACTTCACATCTGATCAGAAAAACGTCTTCTCTGTGTCACATGCAGTGTGTTCAAATAAACATTGTTGGTGATATACATGTGTCTCTCCTGGGTTTTTTTAGATGTTGGTCGCCGACATGCAGCCATCAGTCCCCAGTCTTCCCTGGACAGCGAGGTGGGTGTTTCAGAGCTGGAGGATGACTCCATCTCTATGAGCTACAAACTGCAGGACATGACAGACGTGGAGGTCATGGCACGACTTCAGGAGGAGAGTGAGTAAACCGTCCAAATGTCTTGTGGGTACTAGACTAAATATGACTAAAATATACCTAAGGTTTGAAGTAAATACGCACCATGAAATTCCATCTTCTTCCTACCTTCTTGACACTAAATATATAAATGATTGTTCTGCTACTTGGTTAAGTGTCGTTTGTCTGGGCTGACATCCTTTTATATAGTAAAACACTGCTGCACAATGCACAGTCCTGAAGAGACTGAAATGGATTACTGGTACATAGCTGATGCATGGCTAAAACTAAGACAAATGTTTGACCTTTGAGCTGAACTTGAGCAGAATATCTTGTTTATAAATTATGCAAGAGATTTCAGGAAAAAAATCTCCCCTGTATCAGTTTGGTCCACTGATTCAATGACTAAATAATGGATGAGGGGTGTCTCCAGAGGGGCATGCATCATATACTATAGAGGTCCATGAGATTCAAGATTGTGTTTTCCACAGATTATAGCAATGATCTGTCACCTTGTAGGTCTCCGACAGGACTATGCCTCTACCTCAGCAACAGCCACAGCCACAGCCAGCCGTCGCAGCTCCAGCTTCTCCCTACACTCCCTGAGGCGCAGTGAGATGGATCTGGAGGAGGAGGACGAAGAGGACGAGGGGTACGACCAGCTCCCTCCCCCCCAGCCTCGACTGTTCCGCACAGGGTCTATGCAGAGGGGCAGCCTGCCCCACTCTCACACCTTCTCCAGTATCAGAGACTGCAGACGCAGCTCGACCACCCCTCAGTTTTCACTCAGTGGATTCTCCCAGTACTCTGGTCCCTCCAGCCTGACCACAGAAACACACACAGCATACAGGAATAGCACAGGTGAGTGTCGAATGAAATACTTCTCCACTTGTTACTGTAAATTCACTGAATATCCTCTGAAATTACAATCTCACTACACTACCTGAATTTGTTCTGTGAAATAAAGATGAATGTCCCAATTTAGACTGAAAGCAACTTAACAGAATTACTCACATTTGAGATGTCCCCAATTTCTGTCCAGACAACTTCTCTATGTGCCAAGACAGATTTAAAAAGTATCCAAAGTTGGGCTCAGTGTAGTCTGTTACAGCAGTTGCATGACTGATAATTTAAATTTGACTTGTCATAGTGAGAAGCAAATCTGGAAATGTTTCACCCTATTAGGATGTTAACATGCTATATATTTTTAAGTTTAATGGAGTTAAAATTCAAAGAATAGTTGGTGAGTCTGGTGTCAATCTAACCCTGAGTCTTTATGGAAAATATAAATCTATAACCAGATGCTGCTTAGCATAGCTTAGTGTGAAGAATGGAAACAGCTAGTCTGGCTCCATACAAATATCAGAAAATCCACTTATCAGCATGTCTAAAGCTCACATTATATCTTGTTTGTTCAATTCAATTATGCAAAAACTAAAAAATATGACAAGCTGTGGTTTTATTTTTAAATTTGAAATGCAAGTCAAAGATTCAAATGGAGTCAACATATGCAAAAGCTGATCCAGTATATTGATTTGGTTGTATAGACAAGCTACGGAGAAGCATGCCAAACTTGATCCGAGCTCCCAGCATGCCCAGTGTTCCCACTCTTCCGTGTCTGGCTTCCCCCGTCAACCCACCCTCCCACGGCCCCTCCTCCTTACCAACAATATCCTCCCTCCGGAGCAGCCAGAGCTTTGACTCATCAAGTGGGCTCGCACGACTCCAGTCCTCCAGTAAGGCTCTGTTCCTCATGTCTATGAATAAATCAACCATTCAGGGCACATTTATATTCATGAGTTAATATAGAGTGCTGTTTTTTGAAGGCATGGTAATTTCAAATGCAGTAATTGCAATGCTGCTACTGATGTCAGAGTAACTTTCATGTAACTGTTCTCTTTCTGTGTTTCAGTTCCTTCCCCAGGCCAGCTGACTCAGCGAGTCCAGAGCGTGGCAAACTTCCCCACCACTCCCCGACACCCATTAAAAGCCACAGCCTATGTAAGCCCCACAGTGCAGCAGGGTCCCACCTCCCACTCCCTGTCCACTTCTGCCAGTCTGCACTCCATCCCGAGCAGCATCTCACTGCCTCAGCCCCTGAAACCCAGCAGCAGCTTGGTACCACAGCCCCTAAAAGCCAGCATCAACCAGCCGGCCATCCCCCGCAGCTCCCTTCCTCGCCCAGCCTCCTTTGTTGGAACAAGCGGAGTTCCACGCAAAATCACCCCACCCACACGCAGGTAAGGGCAAATGCGCCATCTGAAAAATCAGTAGCTGAAGAAGCACAAACAAATCTCTCACAATTGCATTGTTGACAACATGGGGGTTTTGACAAGTGGGAAAATCCTTGAAATAAAAAAATACTTTGATATTTAGGTTTTTCTTTTATCCATTGGGAGTGCAGCAGCATTAGAGGAGAGCAACACTAAATGGGCAGAAGCCTCTGTTCTCAGTCTGCTCTGCAAAACTTGAGCATGAAACTGGATTTGGAGCTGTGCCCCAAATTCATCATACACACTCCCACACTTTAAGCAGGTTTTGAAAATGTAAAAAGGTTTTGAACATTGAGATGGGCATTTGTTGTTGTTTTCTGATGTTTTATTGACCAAACATATAATTGATTGTCTGATAATGAAAATAATTGTTATAATAATTGCAGCCCTACACTTTATGCAATATGGAAACATTTACACTGGTTGTCCAGAGTGAGGTGCTATCGTTTAAGGTCAGACAAGTTAAACCACCCTCTCTGTGATACTTGAAATCATTGGACGTGATTTTATTTGGCTTTAATTAAGATAAAGATTTAATTGACTGGTTTCTTTACATCTGCAGTTTGCTGACCCCCCCAAAGAGCCTGGCTGCCCTGAGTGCCCTGAGGGATGGCAGCTGGAAAGATGGCTGCTACTGAACACAGACAAACAGAAGTTCAAGGTGTGCACAGGGTAACGCTGCACGGGACCAAGCTGATTAGAATTTTTGCTGTCAGGGGTTCCAAGTCTTGGGCTGTGACCCAAGAGAGAGTGACTGTTAACATTTCTTAAAAAGCACTACTCCTCAGTGAAGGACGAAGTAGAGACTGTGAACAGTTATGGGTCCAGCAGGCTGGATCTTTACCTTACTACCTGCTGAAACAGACTGACACACATGTGAAACAACCTGGCAATATTCTGATAATCAGTTGTTAAATGTGGACCGAATCTTCTTTGATATGTGTTTATTGATTTGTCATGTCATGTGGATAGTTAAGGCTAAGTTCATGCAAAAGAATAATAATTTCACTACAGTCAAAACCTTAGAAAAAAATATAGCCCGAAGCTTTTGTACATGCTTTTAATGATTTTATCTGACTAATTTTACAATTTTTTTTTTTTTTTGTCAGACTGTGGTGTCAGATATAAAGTTGAACCTGAAATTGGGATTTTGGAACATCCCGTGCCTGTTAAAAAGCAGTGTAATTCATGTCAGTTATATTTATTGGTTGGACCTTGCAGCACTTTTGATCAGAATTATTATTAACGCATTAAAATAAATGATCTGCTTTGTTTCTTCAGTAAAATATGATATTTGTTAATGTAAGTGTACATGTTTTACCCTTTGGCTAGTTTCTTTTCATTATTGTTTACATGACAGCTGAGATTTTTCATGTTCTTTGATAAACATAATCGCTGCAATGATATTGCACATAGAGCCCTGATGCTTTTTATGGATGACAAGAATTTAAAGAGAAGGTGAATTTTTAAAGTGAATAAACGCCTTTCAAAATATTTTTTTTCCCAGTCTGTCTTGAATATAGTTCATGTGGATTACAGTAACAAATCATGGACATTGTAAGGGAAATTGGGGAAAAAAAGAAAGGGATTAAGAATAAGAATTAAGAATTAAGAATAAATTGCAGATACCTGATATAATCTTTACCGTTACCCGACATTAATCTTCTGATATTTGTGAATAGTTACTGCATTTGTTTATTTGAATATTACTGTGAACATGTTTAAGTATTGTTGTAGACATGCAAAAATAAGCTGAAATTAAAACTTATTTTTAAACAACACAGTATTTTAAAGGAATTCAAAATACAGTTTGGACAGAAACTGGTGACCAAATTCCCTAAACACAATCCAACCAGGAGAATCAAGGAGACACAAAGCTCAGGCTAATTATTTATCTTTTAGCCACAGAAGTTAAAGACCATGTACTCTGAAGGTAATGGGTGAAAAACATATGCAACAGATATGAAGCAACACAAATCCCCCTCTACACTTTAAAAATATACAATTAAATGCTAACAAGACTTGTTGCTGATAAGACATTTACCCCCACTCCTTAAATGTTTGGAAAGTATTGAGTTCTCTGAAATATAACAGTGAAGACTCCAGTTTTACATTTGTTTACCTGGTGGGGATGGTTTAACCTGACAGTTTTTACTTGCACTCAGGAGCCTGGCGCAAAAGTTACTAATGTTTAACAGGTCAGTATGTTGATGTTGAATCTCCCCAGTAACAGTCAATCCACACTCATTATTGCCATACTGTACCTAAGGGTAAGTGAATAAAATCTCTGCTTGCTATTTGGACATTTGGACCATAAATGTATGTCTAAAAAATATTAAATGTGGTTTATGAAAACAGGTACTTGGAGTGTGACTTACACTGCTGTTCTTTGCGAGTTTGAGATAATGCCCAACAAAGCCCAAGAGGTATGTATCATTTGTGTCTATGTATCTTAAATCAGCAATGATATCTCATTGACATATTTACTGAAGGTAATAACTCATTTTTAAATCCCTTAACCACAAGGTGTTTTTGCATGTTTTTTTTAGGATGCTGTAATTAACCTGAAGACATTGCAGGAGATTTCCAGCAAGCTTGGTTTTGAGTGGACAGTTTTGGCATATGAGCTTGACTTTAACAGAGCTGAGATAGGTCGGTTCCACTCCAGATCCACAGAGAAGAGCGTCCAGGCCAGGACCATGTTGGAAAGCTGGTACAATGTTTCAGAGTGTGTGTGCATAATGTAGTATTGTGGTGAGATTTAGCTACTGGTTAGCCATACCATTGAATTTCTTTTAAAGATTCAAAAGGCACTCAGGAGTTTTTATATATGTTTAGTAAGTTGTTTCTGTTTTCTGGTGGTTTCCATTGCATTATATCTATCACTCTCTCCGGTATCCTTGGTTCACAGGTATGAGAAGTCATGGGACAAGCCCAACAAGACCAAGTTGCTGCAAGATGGACTGGAGCGAGCAGGCAGGCGTGACCTGGCTGAAAGGCTGCGCTGCCTCCACTGGGGTCACCAGAAACTGAGCCGCAGGGTGGAGTTGCCCTCTGCCTTCCCCTTCCTCATCACCGTGCACAAGACCATCCACAACCATGACGCACTACGCAGGATCAATGACCTCAACCGCAGATACACTTGAGGCTCAGTGAAAATGCAGAAAATAGATGTCTGCATCCATAGCTCTCAATTTCCCAGCATGTAGTAGGTTATACTGCACAATGAATGTAATCTGAAATGAATGGAATGAATGTCACTGAACAAATGAACCTTTATATTGTCATGTCACTTATTGTCTTGTAAGAAATAAAACCTTTGAAATAAAAATGAAAAGCTAATTTCCAGGGATAATCTCAAATTAGTCACAATATTATTATTAGCAGTATAAAAATAAAAGCTGTTCAATCTACAGTGGGTATTTTCATGATAAATGAGAGAAATTGAACTAATTTAAATTCAAATAAATAAAATTTAAAAACATCACGTCCTTTCGAAGCAAATTTATATTTTTTAATCTAATAATTCAATTTTAACAGTAGCATGATCGCAGCACAGATTAATTGACAACAACCAAACATAATTTGACCTAGTTATACGAACCAATCAGATGCGTGAAATCGTTTAGCAAGGTTGTGTGAACGAGCAGGGGAAGGGAAGGGGAAGCCAGGCAAGGTTGCCTTCAAAATAAAACATTACACCCACTTCATTTTGGATTAAAAAGCCTAATTTGATTTGTAGAAGGCGGTAAACGTGTAGAGTCGAATCAAATTACTTTAAGGATTTCTTAAATTAGAAATAGAGGGAAAAGAAGAACAATAAATGCAGCGTTTAAACATGAAATGTAGCTTTATTTTTGCAATTCCTCTCGGAAGTTGTGGCTCCAACCTTGGCTTCACTGGCCACTGTTGTTTTATTTTAGGAGAGGGACGCGCTAAAAGCAGGTAACAGCAATAGAAAAATCATGAGAAATGGACTCTACTGTTTCGGGGACTCTCGACGTGTAGATTGTGGATTTTCCCGGTTTTAAACGCGACATTATGGTCGTTTGGAGACCGAGAAGTGTCGGTGTTCAGACACACGGAGAAACCGCTCAGCTGTTCGGTCGCTGGTAACGTGTTTCCCCACAGCATATGTTTAATTTTTTTTATTTTTATTTTTTTTTCAATGTGCAAACGCGTAGATTAGAGCCTTTGGACTATGTCATTTGAGGCCTCCGTCGACGTGAAATAGCAGATTGCTCACCGAAGTTGCAGCGATGGCTTCGGCGCTGAGTTGCTTCAGTGGCCCCGAGGTGCTGGAGGACGTGAATCACGCTCGGGGTCTGATGAACGAGCTGAAGTTGCTGTACGACTGTCAGCTGCTCGGGGATGTGACCATCGGGGTTGAGTGTGAGGGGGAGTCGCCGGGCCACAGCGGGGGGTCCACCGGGGGCGACATCGACCAACTTTTCTTGTGCAGCCGCAACGTCCTCGCCGCCGCCAGCCCGTACTTCAAGAGCATGTTCACCGGGGGGCTGAACGAGAGCGTGCAGGAAAGGGTGGTCATACGCGGGGTGGACGCCGAGTCTATGTCCGTGATCATCGACTACTGCTACACCGGCAGGGTGACCATCACGGAGGGAAACGTCCAGAGGCTGTACGCCGCGGCCAACATGCTGCAGCTGGAGTACATCAGGAAGGCGTGCTCCAGTTTCATGACGAGGAGGCTCGACCTCTCCAACTGCGTGGGGATACTGAAATTTGCAGACACCTATGACAATCCTGAGCTGAAGGAGAATGCACAAGCCTTCATAGCCAGGAACTTTAGCCAGGTGTGTAATGGAGGGGAGCTGTGTGAGCTGGATTTGACGCAGTTAAAGGAGTTGCTGTCTCTGGACACTTTGGATGTGGACTGTGAAAGGAAGGTGTGTTCAGCTGCTTTGCAGTGGATCGAGGCTAATGCACCACAGAAAAGGGAGGATGCATTACAAGCACTTAAATGTGTCCGCTGGAACCTGTTCACTGAAAAGGACAAGTGTTACCTGGAGAGCCTCATGGCAAGGCCTTTAATCGAGAAATACCTTGCAACTTTTTTCAACAGGTCTACAGAGGACGGCTGTGGGGCTCCTGCAACACAGGAAGTACCAAAACACAGAATAGGTGTAAGTGCAAAAGAAATGATTCTCTTCTTCGGCCTTCCCAACGACAATATAATGTGCTGTGATCCATACTCGGAGGACCTGTATTTCATGGCTCCTCCTTTGGAAGACCTCAGCAGTCAGGATTACAAACGTTCCACCATGGAGTCCTTAATCGCCTGTGCCACACCTGAAAACAACCTGTACCTAGCCTCCCACCTCTCTAAACACTTCTGGCTGTACAACCCTGTGCTGAACAGCTGGCAAGAGTTGGCGGAGAGGCCACTGGGGAGGATTCACTCTGGGATGGGCTACCTCAACGGCCATGTGTACCTTTTGGGAGGAAGAAATCCAGTGACGGACGCCAGACTGAAGGAGGTTGAGTGTTACAGTGTCCAGAGGAACCAGTGGACATTTGTGGCTCCTCTTCCTCACTCTTTGGGCAAAATGCAGGTGGTGGCATTAAATGACCACCTCTATGTGGTAAATAAACGGAGGATGCTTTGCTACGATCCCAAAAGGAACCGCTGGCGCCACTGTGGGTCACTGAGAAGAGACAAGCTTCACAAGGCCTGCGTGTTTCAGGACCAAATCATCTGTGTGTGTGATATCCCTGTGGTGAAAGCCTACAGCCCCAACAAGGGGGAATGGAAGAGGTTGGGTGACATTCCTATTGACAGCCGGGCTCTTAATTACCAGGTGATCCAGCACAACAACAAGCTGCTGCTCCTCACTCAGACTTTACTGCAGCACAACAAAAACAGGGTCCTGATCCATGAATACGACCCAGCCAGGGACACCTGGAAGAACGTCATGGCGGTGTACGTGTCCACCCTGGGCCCTGTTTGTGTTTCAACACGCGTCTACCCAACGTGCCTGGGCTCCGCTCACAGCTTCTCTACAGAAGAGGACGATGACAGTGGCTCCAGCGCCGACTGGGACTTTGATGGCTTGACAGATGCAGACTCTGACTCTGGCAGCTCTAGCTCTTTCTCAGATGAGAACTGGTAGTGAAATGTGTTACTGTGTCAAAGAAATGTTTAATTTATTTATAATTTAATGGATTTTTACAGGGTTCTGTCACCCAAGAGAGGTCACAGACCTAGATTTAATTCAGTATTAAAATTAGTCAACAAGCCATTTAGAAGTGAAACTCTTTTTTTTTTTTTTTTTTTTTTTATATCTCCTCACAAGTCTTACTAATGACCATTCACAGGAGGAGGGAGGGAATGATGCAGAATTGGTTTCAGTGTTTCCTTTCAATCTTTTTCTTCACAGTCAGCGCAAATGCCATGAGTCAATGGCTTTGTGCTTCAATTTGTATTAAGTCCTGCCAACAGGGAGGACATAATGATGCCTGGTAGAGTCTCGTAGACTCTTGTTTACACAATAACTTAAGACAAATACATAATAGAAATACAACTGTTCAGTTGCTTAATAGTGGAGTCTTTAGCTTCATAATTGAACATATTAACAAGGGCAGTTGAATAAAGCATGCTCCTGAGATACAGTATTACACTTCTCTAAAATTAGGACAGCTTACAAGAGACTGATTTAAAAAAAAAAAAAAAAAAAAAAGGGGTCAAGGGTCAATGTGGAAGCAGCAGAGGCTGGATTTCAGTCTCTGTGGTCATGTTTTGAACACAGTGGATCCTGCCCCTTCCATAATACAGTGGTTGAGCCACAAGTTCACAGAAAAATGTGAAATTAAACAAAAGTTTAATGAACCTTTTGCTGCAGAGACGTTTTAAGTTGTCAAACACAGGTGTAAATTGTGAGATAATTTACAGTTGCGTTGCGGCGCAGTAGCTGCTGGAACTGAGCCATGGTTAGTGTTATTAGTTCCACATGTGCTTTTTCTGCTATGACAAGTGAAAAGGTCTGAATCTGATTTGAGAGTGACCTGATACCAAGGCTATTGAGATTCATTTAGGAAGCAAATTGATATTTAACAGACAAAATTGTAACACGCGTTAGAAAAAGAACAACTGGTGATATTCATTTAGCAAATCAACAAATTGTGGGGGGGGGGGTTTTGTTTGTTTTGTGAAAAAAAAAAAAAAAAAAAACATAACAAAAAAAAAGACAACAATGGGAACATTGATAGTTTTTACAGCAGGCTTTTCATTAAAATGTGTACACTCCAAATCCAAGCTGAGATACCCAGGTGATCTCACTTGTGATTTTTTTTTTTTTTTTTTTTTAAAGCTTTGACGAAGCTCTTCAAGAGCTTCAAAAGACATTATATGTGAAAGTGTTTGCACATGCCAAGTAGTACTCCCTATAATAAGTAAATTAAGATGTTTATGTTAAATAGGTGGAGGGTCCCTTTAATGCTTGAAGACCTAAGAAGTTTGTGACGGAAATATTTGCTAATAACACGATTGAGCTTGAAAGTTCATGACTGTGATTTTGGGACATCAGGCAGCTCAAGTGCCTCATGTCGATGACACAACTTGTCATTTGCAGGGCTTTAAAATATTCGCTGTCCTTTTCATGTCATTGATGCACATCAAGATGTCGCACACAGTGTGGTGAAAACTACTGTATGAAATGTAGAAGCCAATGTACTGTACACTCACTCAGGTCTAGGCTCAAGCAAAAAGCCTGTTTGCCATGATTGACATTTTTTTGAGATGTAGTGAAATTAGGTAGCCTTGGCAACAAATCATAAATTTTATTAAATTTATTGGAAATTATTCTGTGTGTGTATGTTTGTGTTTTTTCTTCTGTTTTTTTTTTTTTTTTTAATTGTTACAATCAAATATAAATTCACTAAGTGTTTTGAGAATTGTTTGGTCCTGATAAACTGTTTTAGTTGAAGGAAATTTTATCTGCATGTATGCAACTGTTCCAAAGCCACTGCTCTCACAACCACACCAGACACTCACTCACCAGTTTATAATCCATGTTGAAATACACTGAGGTGTTTGTTTTTTGTTTGTTTTGTTTTTTTGTTTGTTTTATTTATGTTGCATAGAAAATATTAGCAACACCTCCCAGTATAATACAATACCACAAACTAAAGCTTCCAACATGTCAATAAAATTTCTCTGTAAAGGGATTTAAGCAAATATTGAAAATGTATAACTTTCATGAAGGTAGGATTTATATCCGGGCTGTTGTATGAGACTGCATGAGTTTTAGCCAGAGCTAGGTGTTCCTAACAAACTGGTAAATGAGTGTACTTGCCGTTGTGTCTGTATGATGCATAGTTGAAGTGTTTATATTATATTTTTGAATGTGTGTCTGTGTGTGGTGGAAGGGTTGATTGACTATGGTAACATGTGGTCTGGATTGTAAAGCTGGTTTAGTGTATGTGTCAAATAAACATCTGTGTCTGATGCAGAACAGCATTCGTGTGTGTATCCCACCCAAATTTTTATGGGCAGAAGATGTTGAAACTGAAGGCTACAGATCAATAGATAAAGACAGGGGGTTCTGTGAATCTTGAGTGAAATGCAGTGGACAACAAAACTAATTTCATGTAGTACTGTGACTCTCAACAAATCCTCCTTATTCAAATGTGAAAAGAATGGAGGATGGAGTTTTCAATAAAGCTCTGCCTTTTTTATGTTTTCAGTGGGAATTAGGATAATAAGAGGT
Organism: Rachycentron canadum; assembly: GCA_038496675.1. Taxonomy (NCBI): domain Eukaryota; kingdom Metazoa; phylum Chordata; class Actinopteri; order Carangiformes; family Rachycentridae; genus Rachycentron; species Rachycentron canadum. The sequence goes on from CM076658.1 coordinate 7,681,223, forward strand.
TTAACAGATGAAAGCCACTTATAGTATATGGATTACTGACCATATTATTTGAATTGATTCAGTCATTTAGGTTTTGTTTTGTTTGGATTATGTTTGTTTAATTTTGTATATTATGTTTATTTGTATTAACACAAACCTGTGTATATATTTCCATATATTTAATTTTCATTGTTGGATATCACCTGTTTTACTGTTTGGAGGCTGTGCAAATATGTATGCGCTCAATATTTTTGTGCTGTTAGAGGTTAATATCCATATTATATATCCAAAGGTGATGTTCTGCTTTGTGATGGTGATTTGACAATGCCTGACAATGATCTCTGGTAGATTGAAACATTGCCAAATTAAAATTGCTGGGAGCTTCAAGCAGTGTGTGGACCTTCTGTCTGATTCTTGCTTCAAGATTTTATCCATCCCCATGAGGAATTTCAGAGGCTACCAAGCAGTAGCCTACATTAAGTTATTTCTACATTTGCCAGCTGTAACATTTAAGTAATGTACACATTCATGCAATTCAAATTGCAATAATAATAAGTGGAAATTATAATAATAATAATATGCATTACTCTAAAATAGTTCGACATACATGAGAACCTTTACTTATGGTACGTAAAAGTACTTAAATATCATTTATTATAGCATATTCTTTTGTCCTCCAACAGGTCATTTCCACAATGTCGTGGTGCAAGTTTTACTTAACTAAAATATCTGAATATCTTTCACCACTGTTCATCATAAACATAATATAATAATACATAATACACTTCAAATTCAAGAATTTAAAAAAATATATATTTCTATTAAGATTTATCAATTTCAAACACAAATAAAAGGTATGTAAAAGCTTTGTCTGGAGCACAGTCCAGACATATAGTTGTGGTCCCATAATCTCGCGATACTTCGGCGCAGTCCACTTTCAGGCTGCGAGATGATGAGCGATGGCAATAGAAAACAAACCTGAGGTGGAATTTGACACAGTTTTCAGTCGAAATGACTCTTTGGAGCTCTCTTCACACCACGACTACGAGAGTGTCCAAGCTCGTATTTTTAAGATAATAGTAATAGGGGATTCAAACGTGGGGAAGACATGTCTGACTTACAGGTTCTGCGGGGGCACTTTCCTGAAAAACCCGGAGGCAACGATCGGGGTCGATTTCAGAGAGAGGACGCTGGAGCTCGATGGTGAGAGTATCAAGGTGAGATGAGCCACAAACACACACATAATAATGATATATAATAATGTCACAAATACATTATGATCCTGCTGAATTAACGGAACCATTCATCTGGGCTAAGGTTCAGTGTTGGGCACAGAGGAGAGTCTGAGCATTCATAAGACTGAAGATGGCACCATTTCGAAACATTCATTTTAAAGAGATGGGTCTTAGTCCCACAGTCTCCCTGTAAAAATCACCTTACAGCAGACATTATAACCCTGCAATAAAAGGTACACAAGAAAAGTGGAAGAAGTCTACATCTCTGTGGACTGTTTACAACACCAATATGATCTAACCTTTGAATCTGGAGGTTTGATATTATTATAGTGTTTTAACAGTGATAAAGTGAGGACAAGTGCAACATGTGAGGGTTTATAAAACTATGACAAACATGAAAGACTCTCAAGTGATTTCTCCTCTTGCGTTAGCCACTATTTATTTCTAAGTCGTGGACCATGAACATGAAGCCTTCTCATGACAGACTTGGCATTAGAAGAGGAGCACAGGTGAAACTATTTTCTAACAATAGCTCACTTCCATAAGAAGCCAGCATGGAAAACAACCAGCTGTTTATTATTTATTCTCAATAACCCCTGTGCTTTTTCCCCAGGTATGGCCAGTCAAAACCCCCCTCTGTGAAAAGGGTCTTTTTCAAGTCCAGCCATGCTCTTTTCCAAAGCAGACATATTGACTTAAAGCACAGGTGGAACTGATAACATTAACAGTGGCTCTGTCTGTTTGAGTGAGCGTAAACAACACCAGGTCCCTGAAACCAAAGCAGCTAAATGGGATTCAGCCTTCGTTCATTTAATTATTTACACCTGTGATTTTCTTACTGTGATGCTGTACCTTCTGTGAAAAAGGCCTGTATCTCTGCCTCCAGCACAAAACAAGTATTTACTTAAAAAAAAACAAAAAAACACTATATTTAGCTCATTTCCCTCCATCATCTTGTCATACACATTAAGCTAGTTTATGATGGGTGTTATTCTGATCACCAAATCAATAAAATTAATTTCATTTAGCAGAAGAAACAAAACAAGCAAAGTCAAAGTACTGAGAGATAGGTTGATTGAGAGTTGGAATAATTGGTTTTAGCGGTATTAGTTGACAATAAGAAAACTATAGAAAAGCAACACTTATTATTATTATTATCATTTGAATATTATATCAATGTTTGTTTCTGTTGTACCAGTTGCAGATTTGGGACACTGCAGGTCAGGAGCGCTTCAGGAAGAGCATGGTGGAACACTACTACCGCAGCGTCCACGCCGTCATCTTTGTTTATGACGTGACCAGCCTCTCCTCCTTCGAGAGCATCCCCGAGTGGATTGAAGAGTGCAGCCGTCACTCTGTGGGGCCCCTGGTTCCCCGCATCATGGTGGGAAACAAGTGTGATCTAAGGGACCGCCGGGAGGTCCCTGCATCAGCTGCCCAGTGTCTTGCTGACAGCTACAACTTCCCATTGTTCGAGACTTCGGCCAAAGACCCTTCTGAGAGGGAACATGTTGATGCTATCTTTCTGACTATAGCTTATAGGCTGAAGAGTCACAAACCTCTGAGACTGAAGCAGCTGAGTGAGAGCAGTGTCAGGTATTTGTGGAACCAGAGAGAACAGGAAGCAGCAGCTTGTCAATGTTGAAGTCGCCTTCATCCCATATGGATATACACAGAGCATGAGCGAAGGCCACAGCAGCCTTCAGAAACAATATGGTGCTGAAGAAAGTAGCAATGAACCGAGCCTCCAGAAACTGAGAGTGAATTCAGAAAGGCCAACTCTGATTATAAGATAAGAAGAAGATTGCTATGATTTTTACACTTTCCTCATCTACTGTAAGGTACAGATAGTGACAGTATGGGTAATAGTGTATATATAAGTTTGCACAATATTGAATCAACATTTCAATGAAATGCATGAACGGACATGAAGTTATGACAAGTATTTGTAGCTCAAACTGCACTTAAAATCACTTTGAGTCAAAAAACAGCGTTACATTTTAGTACATAGACAAATTATATGCAATCAGCCGTATAGCAGCACTACAACTTATCTACAGAATTTAAGAGTGAATTAAGGGAAAATTAGATTTCAGAGAACATAAAGGGAGCAAAAGGTAAATAAACTGTGAAGAAAACTGTGCAATCAACTTCTTAAATGTATGTTTTAAGTGACATTTCAATTCTTAAAGAAGTATAAATGTGGCATGAGTTTTGATGCTGTTATTGAATGTGTATTTCTCAATATAAAGCTAACCAGCTTTACCAGCCCATTTGCCATCACAGTTTGCTCAGTCAAATCAGGAACACTAATAAGAAAACATAGCTGTCTTTTGGGACAAAATGCAAATCCACATAATTCACTTGTGAGCACAAGCTCGGCAATTCTTGAAATCCATGTTATGCCATAGTTACGAGAAAAAAAAATCACATCTGATACTTTTGTTGCATGTGTGCAATAATGCAAACATACTATGGAGATCTGTGACAATGTAAAGCTGCAAATCAATAAAAGTGGTTTTATCCCAACAGTTTTAATTTTTGAGGTGTTGTGTTTTGTTTGTTTGGTATAATGAGTGTAAGGGCCACACTTTCCAACATTTTAGGCAGCATTGCTCTATTATTTTCTGTGATCTAATGAAAAAAACAAGTTATTGCTTCAATAAGTACAGGACACAGCTGCTGTGATTCATCTGTGCACTGGACAATGTCTTTGCAGAGAGTCCAGCATCAACACACATGATCTCCTTCAGTTTTAGAAATCATTGCATATTTCAGTGTTGGCAGATTTGACACAACATGTGGACTCACACATTGAAATTATGGCAGAAAATGCATGTTTATTTGTTGCTTTCTCATTGTTATAATTATTGGTAGTAGAATTAGTAATAGTAGTAGTGAAGCAATTGGCTCCAAGAATATTCTCACTATCAAGTCCATCTGTTGTTCTGGAGCTTTCGACCTTAACACCTGGTCTTGTCCAGGTGTCTTTATACTATACTACATGTTCAAATTTTCCGTTTTTTGTCTCTCATTTATGTTTAAATTTTGTTTTACCACCATCCAGTGGTCAATTTATACACAGCCATAATCTGGATGTGTGTTTCAGAGTCCGTGTGAACTAGCAGCTTCCGTCGTCAAAATGATCTCTCCCTAACGGCTTTTCGAGTCACACGTGAAATATAGCAACTAATTCCGGTTTTAAGACGACACCAAATTATCTAACGTGTCATTCGCAATAAACAATGAGGCATACTTTGCAATAGCCGACCTTCTGATGAGGGAGCTGATGTCTCCCAGCTTGTATTAAGCCCGTGAACACAGCACAGTCATCGAGCCGCCTGTATTCTTAACGCGGCGTCTCCCCGCGGCCATGGTAACACTTTCCTCAGTACCGGACTTCTGATTCAAAAAAAACAACACAAACAAGTGCTTTTCATGCAGGTATGAGCATTTCTTTCACTTCGGGTGTGTAGATTAAGAATATGCTTTAGCCGGTTGGCCGGTTATTGTGGTCTAGCCGTATATCTTAACACATGCTGGGAGGATCAAGTAGCATTCACGTTATTTATTGGCACACGGTTGGTTTTGTTTTGTCCGTGGCCTAGCAGCAAGCTAGCAAAAGCTAACGTCGGTAAGATGGCAGGGTGGAGACAAGTGAAGAGGCTCATTTGAATAGTGGGTTGATTTAACCGTGGGCTGTCTGCGACGAACATTTTAAAACCACACTATCTAAAATCAGGTACCTTAACGACCCCGCTGTGACCGGTGTAGCAGAGTAGCAGCTTCATTCCTGTTTAACCGGCACCTGACTCTCACGGAGCTGCACCGCAACTGCAATAACTACATTTTACATTGTGGACTTTACCCCATCGAAACAGCTGTAACACAGGGAAAGCAACATATTTTCACATTGGAGTCATATCAACCTGTGACTGTAACGCTGAACCCTTTAGTGTGTTTAGTGTAATTTAAGAATATGTTGGTCTGCGGCAGTATTAGGTTTTTTCAAATGTGGAGCATGGACCCAAGCCCTGGTGTGGTCATATGACTGGAAACATTTCTGCATGTTATTCCATGTAATCTAATGTATTATGCATATAACTGAAATCTGACAAGACAAATTCTTAGACATCCAAAAACCTGATAAAAGTGGTGAACCTGCAGCCAGATTGAATGAAATGTTTATGTAATTTGTCAGTAAACATATGCATTGTACAGTTTAAATCCACTCAGCTAAACCTCCAGCTTTACAAAGACCCCCACCTTAATAATAGTGATAATGTTCACTTTGTGTTGACATTGTTTTTGAGGTGTTCATTCTGCTTTATGGTCATTTTGCCACTGTATTGATGTATATATGTGCATGGACAACATTCTTATTCAATTATGTTTATATTTCATTTATACAAAATAGGAAATATAAGTTGAATAGTATGTAACAAAGGAATGCATCCAGTTAGGGTGTGGGTCTGTTTGTGTTGAGATGTTCGTTCTGTGCAAGTGTTTGTTTTGTGCACTTAAATCTTGAGTCATCGAGATTATAATTACTTGTGCTGCTCTTGTTTTGTGATTGTGGAAGTGTGGAGGATGGAGGTGTAGGATCTGAATTAAAATTTAAGGGAAATATGTCTTATTAGGTTACTAGTGTTATTTAGGTTTTATGATTTATATGAACCTCATTTGTGCATAACCACATTTGAACACCCATAAATGTGATGCACTTATTATTATGGGATTCTAATGAAAATACATTAATAAAACCTCGTAACTAACCAACATATAGTCAGAATCATTGTGGCAGTTCCAAGTACTAACTTGTTTTCTTCCTCATTCTATAGATATTATTCAGCATGAATTTGGCAGACATATGTGACAATGCAAAGAAGGGCCGTGAGTATGCTTTACTCGGAAACTATGACTCCTCCGTTGTGTACTACCAAGGAGTCATTCAACAGATCCACAAGCACTGTCAGTCCCTCAGAGACCCTGCACTTAAAGTCAAATGGCAACAGGTGAGCTCCCAAAATTTCTGACCGCACTATGTTCTTACACAAGTAATTAAAACACCATTAAGGGGAAGCCCTGGAACTGCAGCTCAGCAGTGAAAGTATCTGGGAAGCAGAAGTGGAATCTGACTAGGTGCATTTGCTCAAGTACTGTTCTTCAGGACACTTTTACAGTAAATGTACTTTATTTGAGTATTTCTACTTTCTGATAATAATCATTGGTTGCAGCCCTATGTAGAGCTGAATGATCTTCCCCATTTCCCCATCTGTAGCAGTAGGTGTAATCAGGGTTGTTTTACTGGACTTAGAGAGCAAATTGTTGAATTGCTTCCATCAGGGTGGAGGTTTTAATCTGTAGCATTAAGAGTATATGAGTATATGAGTTCATTTATTCAACCCTTGGACTTTTAAGCAAATTGTAATTTGGCCTGTCATGAGCTGCTTGTGCAACAGGGGGTTCTCTGGTTTGTTCTACCTGCTTTCTCTAGATGTTTTTACAATTAGTCTTTAGTTGTTGTGTTTAATTCAACATTGGACTGTCTTTATTCATGACCAATTGAATGTTCTCTACAAGCCATCTAAAACCTTAAAGCTTTACTATAAATCCAGTGTTGTTTCACCACAGACATCGACACAAATCAAGTGTTTTATTGTTTTATTTATAGTCAGTTGCTCTGTGATGCAGTGCTGGTCTAACACTGCACTTCTTCTGTTTGTGATCAGGTCAGACAGGAACTCACTGAGGAGTATGAGCAGGTCAAGACCATCATGGGAACGCTTGAGAGCTTTAAGTCAGAGAAGCAGGTCGACATTCTTGCACCTCAATCTGACGAGAAATTTGAGGATCCAACAGTTTGGCCTCCTCCCATCCCTGCAGAACACAGGTGTGTGTGCGAGTGTGTGTAGAAGACTGAACAAAAGCCTTTGCGTGCTACCACTGCAATACAGGATGTCAAGGAGCTTGTTTTCTACTGTACTGTGTTCTTACCTAAATCTTACCTATTTGTTTTAACTAATAGTGGGCTAGTAGCTTAGTAAAGCAACTTTTTTGAAGAGATTGTATTACATTTCTGTTGAAATATAATATACCAGTCTGTTGGTTTAGGATGACTTGTTTCTTACTCACATATATCAGTCACATATGTTTGAAACTCTTTTTATATAATGACACAGACTTCAAGCTGGAAGGAATACCTGTACACCTGCATGTTTTATTTTATTCTGTTTGGAATAAGGAAGCACTTTAAAGTACAAAGGCACTGAATTTTGCATAATCTATTTCATCTCGACCAACACAATGTGACTTAACATGCTGGTTTTTTTTCTCTGTTCATTGTTGATGAACAGAGAAAGTTGCCACACCAAGCTCTACCAAGACAGAGAACTAGCAGAGCTGGTTTAATGTTCATGTCACAGTATGGGAACATTTGGTACATGTTATTACCACTATTTCCTTAATTGCAAATTATCTTCTTATAATCATGTGTGCGTGTCTCTGTAGGAATCCTGTTACAGTGAAGCGTCCCAACAGTGCAGTGAAGCAGCAGAGGAAGGACTCCCCTGGTCTGCAGCATCGGGGGGCAGGGCCAGGAGGCCGTGGTCAGGCCAACCTAAAACCAGACCGCCCAGGATTAAGAGATGCCCGTGGCACAAAGGCCAAAGATGATAAGGTACTGCATATGATGATTACTGTTTGAGTAGATAGATAAATGAATGTGTGAGTTCTTTCAAGTAATGAATCAATGTGGCCCCAAAAATAGCTGTTTTTGGTTTTATAACCCTTCATTTTCCCTTATCAGGGAAAGAAGGGGGTTGGTGAAGGAGCAGGGGATGTAGAGCAGAAGAAATTTGATGGCACAGGATACGACAGTGACCTGGTAGACTCACTGGAGAGGGATATTGTGTCCCGTAACCCTAACATACACTGGTATGGTGACATACACACACACTTACATACTTCTTTACACTTAGGGCTGCAGGGGCTGTTTTTTTAGTGCTGCTGACTGAATTGTCTTGTTGAACTGTAGGGATGACATTGCTGATCTGGAAGATGCTAAGAAGCTGCTGAGAGAAGCAGTTGTGTTACCCATGTGGATGCCTGACTTTTTTAAGGGCATTCGTCGCCCCTGGAAGGTATGCACACATACACAAATACACACACACACACACACACACACACAAGCTTAAAATTTACAAAGAAATAACAGAGATCAATAGAGGCACATGTTTAAAAAGTGAGCACCTCACTTGGTGCTTAAATTTAAAATTAATTTGAAACAGATGTACTTGCTGACATTTAAAATCCAGCCATACGGCTTTATAGTGGGTGTTCGTAATACAATATACATAATACTCCTGCTTCCTATTGTAAAAGCTGCACAGAAGATTGATCCAAAGTTAGACTAGTGACGGAAATTACAGAGCCCTACAATGGACGAGTTAAATAGATAGGAGACTGTAATGCATTCAACCACATAACCACATCAGTAATTTCATTTATCAATCATTTCCTATCAGACATACAACTGCATTAACAATAGAAATTCTAATCTTGGCATAAAAGATTCTACCTCAGTCAGCAACTAAGTGACTACATCATAATATTATAGTTACTCCATCATCCAGTTATACCAGACTTACACCTGTCTGTTTTAAGATCTGTCCTAACTCTTTATTGTAACTTGTATGGTGCAAGCAGCTTCTACAAAGTTGTCACACTCCACTCAAACTGAGCAACAGTTGAACCTGGTACAACAGCCTGCTCTTCTTCTGCTTCAATATGAACAAGTCTTTAATGTGTTTGCATCATTAGCAACGGGCCTGCTCAGTCACGCTACCTCTCAGGGTCTGCATGACTGAATGACCAGTCTGAGCTGGTCCTATCATGTGAGGCCTGTTCCCTCAGGCCTGCCATGTGAGGGTCAATACTGCATCATTTTTTACAGCAGCACAATGCTTTCCATTTGTCTGATATATGCATGCATAATTCCACTCTATACTTAGTTGAAATAAGGTACAGAGCCAGAACTGAATGTACAGTAAAAATTAAGGATTGATGCATTAGTCAAAGAAAAAAAAACATTTTAAGGTCAGGATTGTTTGATGGGCACACAGGTAGGCTGGAGGTATTTGTTTAATTATATCTGACATTTAGTATAGAGGTCTGTGCTGCATGGTTACTCCCACTCTCACCTGCTCCTGCTGAGATTCTGATAAATCTCTTGAATAAATTTTCTTTTTTAAATTGAAAATCCTGCTGGAAATATAAGACACATTAGTGTAAGGATTCTGAAGCAGCGGGGACTACAAATGCATGAAAATGTAAATGTAATCTCCATAGAAATACACTCAAACCAGATGCCAAAATGTCAGACATCAGAGCGGCAGTGATGTTTGACTAATGTTAACGCAAGAGATTTGCATCAGGGATGGTAATTTTGTTTAATATTACTGACATTTAAACAACTGCAAATCACTGTTGCTTTGGGCATTAGCTCTGTCTTCCATGAATCAGCCATGAATCAGCACAACTTCTAATTTTAGATGTTTCAACAAGTTGTTACCGTGAGCTCATTGCTGCCAAATCTGATGGAACAGGTGCCTCATTTCAATTTTTTACATGAGGAGTGACTCCCTCTTTGTCTATCCTGTGGACAAATAACCTCAGGCACACAGGTAGATTTCACAATAAATGGGTAACTCAGTACCAGTTATTCAAAGCAAAAGAGCAATGATACTTGCTTATTTTCAAAGGATTGTACACATTTATCTTGTAAATCAGATCTGCATGTTTCCAGTCATGAATGAATGAAGATGAATGAATCACTTTCTGCTTGCTTCAGATTTGCCGAGCTGCTGTTTCCATGCTGGCATTTGCAGGAGTAGTGAAGTGAATACACAGTTTTCTGATAGCAGCAGGAGATAGTTTGACATGTCTGCCAGTATTAATATATATATATATATATAGTTAATCAAGGTTTTCACAGTGAATGCGTCTGTTCAATGTGAAAGTTACTGCTTGTCAACCCCAAATCCTCTGTGTTTAGTTTAACAACAGTGTGTTTGTCTCAGGGCGTGTTAATGGTTGGCCCTCCAGGGACAGGGAAGACCATGCTAGCCAAAGCTGTGGCCACAGAGTGTGGGACTACTTTCTTCAATGTGTCGTCCTCCACCCTTACCTCCAAATACAGGGGCGAGTCTGAAAAACTTGTTCGTCTGCTGTTTGAAATGGTACGTATGTATTTGGGCGTATGGGAGGTAGAGTTGGTCATTCAATAATCACAGGGTTTTGCAAAAATGTAAAATGTATCTGTGCTGTTATGTGGTTTCTTAACCTATGTTTTGTTTGTTTGTTTGTTTGTTTTGTTTTGTTTTTTTTAAGGCCCGTTTTTATGCACCAACAACCATCTTCATAGATGAGATTGATTCCATCTGTGGCAGGAGAGGAACATCTGATGAACATGAAGCTAGCCGCAGGGTCAAATCAGAACTTCTGGTTCAGATGGATGGTGAGTGAAACAGTAGTGGGAACATGTCTAAATTGTACAGTTAAGACCTGAGCAAAACAGGCATAGTAATGTTTCTCCTGGAGACTTTTTGATATCAAATGTTTGGGATTAAATCTGCTTCACTACTGAATGTGCTCGATATCATCTGTCTAAAACTGTATAAAATCCAGGTTTAAACTAAAACTATTTCAATAAGGAATCCAAAGATCATTATATCAATTGTGCAAACAGGTGTGGGGGGAGCCCTGGAGAATGATGACCCCTCAAAGATGGTGATGGTCCTCGCTGCCACCAACTTCCCCTGGGACATTGACGAGGCCTTACGGCGACGGCTGGAGAAGCGTATCTACATCCCCCTGCCCACAGGTGACCTCATCGCCTACAGACTGAAAGCACAACAACGTAGAGTGATGGTTACTGTAGTGGTCCAGCAGAGGCTGCACACAGCTCAAAACAGTGAAACTTAGATAAGAGTAATTAATATTGATTCACACTGCAGACTTACTGATGAGTTAATAGTGTTTTATTCATTTTCTAATATCTGATCAACACTGTGTGTGACTGTGTGTAGCTGTGGGTCGTGTAGAGCTTCTGAAAATCAACCTGAGGGAGGTGGAGGTGGCTGCTGATGTGGACCTGGACCTCATTGCAGGGAAGATTGAGGGCTACTCTGGAGCAGACATCACCAACGTCTGCAGGTGTGTGTCTGGTAGTGTGCGTACAACTATGTCATCATTAGCAATGTTAGCATATTACACTAATAGGAGCAATTTTAAAATTTCCATGTAAAATATTTATATCACCAAACATCACTATTGGGGAAATGGTAATGTAAAAGTTAACAAATACATATGTGGTCTAATCTGGTCAATCATAGAGCTCACCACTATGTTTTTTAAAAATAAAATAGCACTGATTAAGATGGACTTAGAGTTAGTGACATTGAGAAGCACAGAACTGTCAAAAAATATCTCTAGGTGTAAACTGTAGTATGGAACACTGCCTCTTTGGTTTATACTGTTATTTTAGTATCGAGAACATGTGTCTGACACCTGTTTTCTTCCCACATAGAGTTAACTGATTGAAAATTAAAGTTCATTCTGCCTGAGGTATAGGATGGTCCCTTAAGGACTTCACAATATCAGCAAAGAACATATGAGATGTCAGCGTGACAGCACTTTGCAGTGCTGCATTGAAAACTGAAATATTAGTGACCCATTCAGAACAAAAAAAATTTCAAGTCTTTTACTGTTTTTTTCCTGAGAATTTCTAACCTTTAAATTCCCGGTCTTCATCTATACCTTTTCCCAATCACCCTCTAATAACATTCTTCTCTCTCTGGCTTCCCCAAAGCCTGTAAGTTATGTTGTCTGTTACTAATAATCTTTAAAATGGTTGCTACTGAGCAATCAACGGCTGAACACCGATATTTACACACATACACATGCAAAGAGTAATTAGATACAATATGATTATTTAATCATCAGGTCATGCTTCACTTTCTTTTGTCTCACACACACACACACACACTTAAATGAGCTTAGATACACATTCAGACCAGCAGAGAATATAAAGTAATTACTGATGCACATTTAGCTTTGCACATTGAATGTTTTAGTTTGACATGTTCTTAACATGGGTGTCCTTTCTACCGTAGCTGTGCTGGGAATGGTCTTTTCTGTTGCACAAGTTGTCTCTGCTCATCTCAGGCTGGCATTGTTTCATTGACCTTGGGTGTGTGTGACTATCGAAGTCTAGACACGTCTCTTTTGACAGGAGGAAAACTAAAAAAAAAATTGTAAATGCCACAGTATTTGAAGTATGTGTTATTTAAGGAGTAAATTTGTTTAATTGAATATATGAGGTGAGTAACAGACATCTGCCTTGTGCAGGGATGCATCCATGATGGCAATGCGACGCCGTATCCAAGGCCTGAGCCCCGAGGAGATCCGAGCTCTGTCCAAAGACGAGCTGCAGATGCCTGTGACCATGGAGGACTTCACCCTCACGCTCAAGAAGATCTCCAAGTCTGTCTCTGCCGCCGACCTAGAAAAATACGAAGCCTGGATGGCTGAGTTCGGGTCAGTATAGAGAACAGTGAAAGGAGGGACTTGATGAAGAGGGAGGACTCTGGAGGGTATGTCACAGAGCTGAGGAAACGCTAGTGTGTGAACCAGGATGCACATCAGGGATCAAGATAATTCAGAGGCTAAAGTTCACATCAGAAGACTGGTGCCTTCAAGAGAGCATGATGGGAACTGTCAGTGGCTTCACTCCTGCCCTTTCACATACCCCCCCAATTGTTGCTTCGACACAATTGTCATGTAGACACTGTCAATCATCCCAATGCTGACTGACAAGTGTCCTGAGAAAGAACTTGTCTCACTAAGGGAACTTTTTATGTAAAAAATAGCCTAATACACACAGGTAGACCAGGCAATGCGCTAGTTTTACTTAGATATAAGGCCTCATGCAAGATCATTTTCAGATTCGTAGCCTAAACCAAATTAAACTTTGTCGCTTCGATTGCCAATATGTAGGTGAGTGTTTGTGAGATTTGGATTATCAGCTATGCAAGAGTCCCTGTTTCCTTGAGCCTCAGGTTAAGGCTCCTCCTGCTGTCAGAAATCACACAGATCATAAATAAGTCATGTCAGAAAGTTTTAATTAATTTGAAAATCTTAGCAGCATCACATTATGAGAGAAATAAGGAAGGAACAAGGACAAGCATGATATGATGTTATTGATATGATAAATACAATATTAATTTTTACTTACTCTAGTCATTTTACTTGTTTTAGTATTTTCCTGCAAATTCTTCCAGGATTTTAATACAAACTGTACATAACCTGACTGCAAGTGAATTTCGTAAGGTTTTTATGCAGTGAAGGTAAGAAAATTGTGGCAAAGGTGACAAATTATCTGAAATCACCGAAGAACAAATCTCTAGTGCTTGTGATTCTTGCATGAGGCCCAAGGTCTTGAAGAAGTGTATGTTTGAGCACTTTAAATGTATTTCCTGGAGCATCCTGTGTATTTCCTGCTGACTGAACACACTTGAAGAACCACAATGTCTGTTTTGAAGTGAGCGATTATGTGTTTGTGTCTTGTTGTTTTTAAATATGTTTTTATTTTAGTGTGGTCAAGCTAAAATAACATGTCCATAGGAATTGTTTAGTAATGGATTAATCCTTGTCGACTGAATGGTTCCTGTATTTTATGAAATCTATTAAATTAATCTCCCTAAACTCAGGTTATGTCTTGTATTGACCCATGTCCTCCATCAGGTGGAGACAGGATGAGTATAATGCAATTGAAAATTCACTGTGAACTAGTGATAGCAATAACAAACGTATGTAACCAAGTGGATGATTCGCTCTTACTTTTAGTTTTAGGGTTTTTAGGGCAGGGCAAATAATTAACCACTAAAAAAGTGACCAATTTCCATTTCATATTACACCTCAACAAAATTAGTTCATGATGCTAATGCTATTGAAATATTTGGTATGAAAGTTAAAATCTGTTAAGTAGTCGTTTAACAAAAAAGTCCCATCTTCTAGCCTGTTGTGAAGACGCATCAGCTGACCTTCAAGGTAAGAGCTGACTCAATTAATGAAGATAGATAGATAGATAGATAGATAGATAGATAGATAGATAGATAGATAGATAGATAGATAGATAGATAGATAGATAGATTATGATGATGATAGAATTAAAAGCTTAGGAGAAAAACTAGTCAGTTGACCTTGAGTTTTGATATATTAAATCAGGTACATTGCACAAAAATACTTAATACTTGTAAGAGAATAGATATATAATTATTATGTGGATTTGTCTGTGTTTGAAACAGATGGAGGCAGATTCATTATACCGGCTGCTGCTTGTGCCCCCTTTACTATTCTTCATGAATGTCACTATTAAGACTGTGAGATGCTTTCTGTCACTTCGCTGTATAGTTTCTCTTGTTTCTTCTGTATGTCTCAAACACTCCTACATCTTTTCTAGGTCATTTGACATTTGAAATGTAGTCTGCTTATTGCTTATTTCAAATGTAGGACATATAGTACACAGCTCTCATCCGTGGACTGATGCTCAAATTATTTATCCCTCTCAACTGTTTGTCCTTTGATTAATCTAAAACAGATTTACAGCAGGTGGCTTTATTGTCAAGCAGACTTTAAAGCCCCTAATTTTGCACCGTATTGTATTGTGGGCTTGTTATGAAAGACCAAAAAAAAGCTGTTTTTTTTTCTGCAAAAGCCTTTAATGAAACCTAATTCTTCTCTATAATAACACACCTGCAGTTGAGCATCTCAGTATTTTATCACTATCCCTCCAATCTATTGAATTCCCAGTGTAATAAAATATATAGTTAAGACAGATGCTGGAAAGAAGGAATTACTTTGTGTTGGTTTTAGGCAGGCGCACTCAACAATGGAGTCTGTCCAAGTTAGTTCACTTTAGTGAAACTAACTAACCGGCATCTTGATGTTGGACAAGCTGCAGTCTGGTGTCTCTGGGTGACAGACGGCGCCTGCCCTCGACTGTCTCCCCCTGACAGCCAGACACTTTTGATTGCGGTGGACCAGTCTGCTGTGAATGTCCTTGTACTGATGTTTGAAAACGTACCAATTTTAATCAACATTAATTATCCATCAGAACTGAGAGCGACACTGGGCTTCTTGCAGAGGTAAGACTTGAAGTGTAACTACTCAAAGTCATTCTGTCTTAAACCAAAGAAAAGAGGTTCTGACACATTTTATCAATAATGAGCGACAACAGGGGGTAAAGCAATCAAGATGAAATTATTAATGTGTCATTTTTCATTTCACAGAATACTTGTTTTGAGAACCCCAGACAACTCTGAGCTTTTTCTATGTATGAACTAGTATTGAAATGATGCACCTGCCAAAGAAACATTATGTAGCTTTTGAACCCCTAAAACTGGATTTAAATGGCCTGATAGTTCTCTCTATATCGATGTACTGTCAACCTACTTCAGAATTGGCAGAATTGAGAATTGGCACTTCAATATAGAAGCCATTTTTTTTTTTCAAAAATAAAGTGAATAAAGTTCAAAGTGAATGTGCAGAAGCGCAGTCGAGAGAGAGAGAGGAAAAAATGTGTAACTATCTAAGTACTTTGTGTCTTAACTGTATTTTTTCAAACCAATGCTTGATTGTTGGTAACACTACATTCAAGTGTACTTCTGTCTTAACAGGTGGCTTTTAGAGATCAATCCAGACAAGGGACCCAAGTGGAGAAAAAAAAAAAACAGCAGTTTAACATCCCAAGGTTCTTTCATTGATCACAAACATTACCAATGAGAGAATAGAAGGTATCACACATACACACTCACACACATACACACACAACTCACTGTCCTTTATACACAGACAGATCACAAGTATAACCAAGTCTGTTCCACCAACCGTTTTTCAGTTGAATTTGTTAATTCTGATGTTTGTCAGGTTTAGATGTTCAGATATTCCACTGCAAATTCATTCCATTTAATTATTCATTACTTTAACAATAAAATTATGTTTTTAATTTTTTCAGGTTGTCATCTGTTGGTCCGATTCTCAGTAACGTCTAGGGGCAGTTTCTTTAAATATGGTAAAAACTTTCACTTTGACTCAAGGATGGAGTGATTAGGTCTGAACAGAATTTCTTCAGATTTAACACAAACATTTTCTCGGACTCACATCAAATCAAATGAAATTTTATTTAAACAGCGCCAAAGTTACTTCAAGGCACTTTACATATAGAGCAGGCAGACAGTGGCAAGGAAAAACTTCCTTTGAGAGGCAGCTTGTAGCTGAAGGCTCTGCCTCACGTTCTTCTCTTGGAGACTCTAGGAGCCACAAGTAAACCTACACTGAGAGAGCAACATGATCTACAGGGACAATAGGGAACTATGAGCTCTTTGAGAGATGATGGAGCTTGGTTAGGGGCTTGATTAAGATATGACCTGATTTTGGTGGTCAAAGGTTAAGATCAGTGTCACCTCACAAAATAAGTTTTTGGCCTTAACTCGCACATTCATTATTATGACACAAATGTCTAATAGAATAAAATGACAAGAATGAGGACATTTCTAATGCAAATGGTCAAAGGTTAACTTCACAGTGACATCATATTGTTCTTAAAAAGACCTCCAGCCATTATTTAATGCTGTGATTCAGGAAGGGGAGATCATAGACTGCATATAAAAAGTTGATGTAGCTCCCAAGACATCACCCAAAGGCTCCTGAACAGTAGTTTTGAAGCTCCACCATCTCCACCTTGGCAGTGCCTGACTCCACTAACTCCCAGTTAATCCATATCTGGACAAAGAGTGGGTGGGACGTGCCTGTTTGAGGTAAGCACATGCTTATTTTATACCAGGCTGAAAACATGTTTATCCTGTGAAGTTGGACATATTCACATCACTCCTTATTGGAGGCAACTTCATGTGGTCATTGGAGGAACTGCAGCTTTTGCCACTTGGCTGTTTTCAGCCCCTGAGGCCTTGGTAGTTGCTTATGATGTTTATCTTCAAAAAATATTATCAATTTAAACCAGATTGCGCAAACTGAGAAAACATTTCCTCGCTTGGAGAGAATAAATTGGCCACCGTGGCTGCAGGGGGTTAAATTTACTTCTTACTTGTTTTCCAGAATCAACCAAAACGTGCAGTTTCCTCAGGGGTGCCCAAACTTTTTGCGCACATCTGCGCCCGCCTTTTGGAAACAGTGCAGATTCTGGCAGTTCGTGTTTTGCTGGTATATGATTCATGCAACCACATCGCAGTGTGTGTGTCGGGCTGAGTCTTGCAGGAGAAGCACTGGGGGTAGTCGGCTGCTCCAGTGACGCTGTGGCTGCATCGGCGCATGGTTGCAACGCGACAGCTCGCAGAGACGTTTCGTTTTTTTGATCCGCTGCTGTTGTTATCACAGTGGTTCTGCCCTCCGGTCCACAATGGAGACCAAGCCGGTCATCACCTGCCTTAAAACCCTCCTCATCGTTTACTCCTTCGTGTTCTGGGTAAGTAGCCCCTCGGTATCTTTACCAATCACCCTGCAGCAAATAATCGCAACCCATCAAAATGCACCGCTGTGGGTTTGTTGTTTCGTTTTGGGGTTTTTTTTTTCCTTTTGGTTTTTGTGCGTAATGAAGGAGTGGACACATCCAGCATCATCATCATCATCACCACCACCACCACCTCCAACACCATCATCATCATCATCATCATCATCGACGGGATTATTATGTTGTTTGAATGTGCGCTAAATGATCGGCGGGTCTCGCCCTGCGACGTCGCTGTTTGCGTTTATAAGATCTGCATTTTATCGCCTTCTGTTATGTAACTTGTGTTAAGGTTGCACATATTTTGGCTGCTGGGCGTCAGTGGTGTCAGTACATTGCACACATCGCATCCCGGTTGTTGTCTGTAAACGTGTCTGAAGGATGTTTTAATATCGTTGTCTGATGAGACCAACGTCGGGGGCCTCGTCCGTTTGACTTAAGGCCCGTTTCAAGCCCATTTTCTGACCATCTTCTCTACATTTTGGGGCCATTTCTATATTTTCTTAAAGGGACCTTCCACCATTAGTTTCTGCTCCTGTAACACAGTCACTCAAGTATGTCATTTCATTTATTTCAGTATTTACATTTAATTTCAATTTAGACTTTATCTCCACCACATCTCAAAATGAAATGTTCTACTTTACTAAAATGCTTCATTTAAAAGGCAGTGTATAATATATTGATTATGTATTAAATAATAAACTCCTCAAATGTATATAAATAATCTTCCTCTCAACAAGCTAAATGAAAAATGCTGCTTACCTGTTAATCAATTATCATAAAATGTATATATGTAATTTATATTGTATACGTGCATATTAGATGCATAGTAAGTGCTGGGTGGATATTTTACAATTTGTTAATAATACTTTCTTAATTTTATAAAAGTGCAGTTTTGAATGTAGGACCTTTACTCAAATTGGGGAAGAATCTGCTCTACTTCAACCACTCGTAGCTAATCTGATTTTAAGTGAAAGAGTATGACGCTGTGAAAATACTCTACAAATACAGGATCAAACATCCTCAGCAAAACTTTTTCAGTACTTTTGAGTTACTTCCCACCACTGTGCCCCTGCTTTTTCCTGCAGTGACATAATAGAAATAAAAAACAAAAGCACTGTAATATATTCCAAGTAGCGTTGCAGCAAATACCTATATATACTTTAATTGTTTACATTTTTGGGTCTGTACATTGTGATGGTATAATACAGTGAAATACTGAAGCTAGCTGCAACCAATAAAATCAATTGATGAGAAAATGGTCACAATCTCTACAGACAAGATAACTTGTGTGTCTTTTTTGTTTGACCAGTTTACAACGGAAAGCAGAAAAGTAGCAGAAATTCAGGAACCAAAGACCATTTGAGTATTTTGTTCAACAAATGACATTTAACAACTGATTACTTATTTAATCTCTAAAATACCTAACTAATCTTAAATTCCCTATGAATCCAGTCTAATCTACCTATGATTATTTGATTGTTTTTTTTTTTTTCTCTGAAATTACAAAATTGTGGTTTATGGTGGTGTTGTATTATACAACAATGTGTTGAACATAGGGCATATTTTCATTATGATAAATCTACAAATAGATTTTTCAATTGAGCAGTTAATAATTTTATGTATAAAGAAAAAAAAAATCTTTCCTTCACCCTTAGCTGACAATGTCTAAATGCATTTTTTGTCTGGCCAATGGTTGAAAAAGGTTTTACATAATGTAATGGATGGTAAAGAAGCAAATCTCACATTTGTGAAGCTGGATCCACTCTGAACATTGACATTTTCAAGGTTCTAATAATTTCATTGATGCAATGTTTTGATCTACAAAGTCTTTGTGATGGAAACACCCATATGGACAAAGAGAAGGTTATATACTGTACACAGGTTGCACCTCTGGATGTTTTGCCAAGGTCTCGCGCTGCAAAGCTTTGCTCTGAATTGAATTTATAAGGAGCTGTATTCACAGCAGTATCTAACAACACATTCTTTTAAAAGTAGATTCTGCCAATCTTTTCACTGTAATTAAAGCTCTTTTTAACAAGTGTCCTCCGGATTTGAGCCAGCATATTACTGGAATCATATCAGCTACTCAAACCAAATGCATTTGGTCGAGACTGCTTCCAATTTTGGGATGAATTACTTTGAGATGAAGTTGTGAAGTGAGGAGTGAAATAGCCTCTCTTATTCCCTGTGTGGTTTTCAGTGGGTTGGATGGGCCTTTGTTTACCTTTTAAATTGCCAGCTTCAAATATGATCTAGCGTCTGTGCAAGCAACAATATAAATCTAAGACCACATATTAGCTGAGCTAAGCACAACAAAGGGACTGAATTTAGTACCTTCTTGACCACATTTGTGAGTTATGCTCATTCCTGTGTGATAGATAGCAGCCAAATATGGCCAGAGTGGATTATCTAAATGGAACATGTGGAAAAGGTTTATCTGTCTATAATGTGTTTAGGACCTGAAGAGTGCTTTCCTTGTTTCTTCCACATTCACCCTGAACTGCGGGGAATGAAAATAGCCTCTGATACTTGTTCATGAACAAAACCTGGTGGAAACACAGGACAGGAATTAGCCCTTCAGTTGAGATCTGTGGTCATGAAAGCTTAAAAAGAAGAGCTGTGTGCTGCTTGTCCTCCTGTGCTGCAGACATGTGCCAGTGTCATAGATATGAACTTTTATATTTAGTCAGGATTGGATGGTCTCCTAGCCCTCCTGTACATCTACAGCATCAAGTTTCAGATGTCTGAAGTGCAGAAGCGTCTCACAGTTCACTGGCTCTTTTCAACCCTGAGGGTGAAGCACACTGAGGGCACTGGCACTGAGTTCGAAGTGGGAGAGGTGCCTCGGCGTGAGGCCTCGGTTTCACTGTCATCAACTTGTCATGGCATATAATGTCTTAAGTGTGAATATCTATGTTGCTGTACTTTACACACAGGACGGAAAAACGCAGAGCAGGTGGCAGAGTCTGCGTGGTGTCCTCGCCAGCATATTTTGTCATCACACCTTCTGTTTCTTTATTAGGCCCGAGTAGGAGGAGGAGGAGGGAAGAGGGGTGACCTGTTTTAAACTCTGTGCTGTAACCAGGGTGGCTGGCCAGGCATTGAATTTCAAACAAAACGTGCAGGAGGAGGAAGAGGAGGAGGAGGAGGAGAGGGGCTGTTTGGAATTCAGCAACAGACATGAAGTCGAGATGACTTGTCCCTGCTCCTTGGACTTGATTTCCCTATTGGCTTTAAAATGAACACTTTAGCATTGACAAGATGATCCTTTATTTGTATGTGGCAGCCAGTATTAAGGGGAGCGACATTTTGTTGCTGATGGTGTAGGCCATAAACAGTGAGTACATTGTCATCAAGAGGACTGTTTTCTGAAATGTTCTCTTCTCAGCCTGCAAGAATCACTGCTAATAAAAACAGTAGATGTCATTACTGACAAATCAAATCATCAGTATACAGCCCTTCAGTTGGGCTGGGCAGGGGCTGAGTGAGGGGATACTTTACACTAGAGCTGCAATAATTAGTTGATTTATTGATTAGTCAGAAATAGTCCAAAAATGTATTAGTTGCTTTGTAAACGCAGACATTTGCTGGTTCAGGCTTGTCGGATGTGGGGATACGATGCTAGCAAACTGTTTATCTCTGGATTTAGGACTATTGATCAGACAAATCAAGACATTTTTAGCATTTCTCACAATTTTCCAACATTTTACAGACAAAATTCTGAATCATTTTATCTTGGAAATAGTGGACTAATTGATAATCAAAATAATTAGTTGTTTCAGTTCCTCTTTTCACTGAATTGTATTGACTTAGCAGAGACTTTGTAGGGTTGGTGATATATACTGTGAGATGAAATTTTGATGTACCATTTACACCTCATTATTAGTTTAAGGTCCCTGGATCCCAGTGTTTTTAGTTTGTAGCCCCGAAAACAAAGCTAAGTTGGAGGTGGCCAGCTCAATCAGAGATTCATAATACGTAATACACAGACTTAAAATGAACACTTTGTGTCTGCACGTGTTTTAGCGTCCTTCAGCTCATTGTTTTGGTTTTATTGGTGATGTTTTTGGCTGCAGCAAAAAAAGGGCTTGATAAACAGCTTATCTGCTACCTGCCCGGCCAACTATAATAAATAGCCGACAGACATTAGCTAGCGAGCACAGGGGAGCGCTGAGCAAGTATGCAGCCAGATATTTCCCTCAGGAGTTGGTGGAGACCATAAAATGAACTAAAAAGAGAGTGAATATTGGACATTGCCTGGAGATGAAACTAGTATTTGACCATCTTTACCATATTGTTACCAAGCTTCATTTTGTGGGCTGGTTGTACTGTTACTGAGCAAACAAAAGAAACACCAATCTGAAAAGCATTAGATATATTATTTCAAGCTCCAGTTTTCATTTGAGTGCAAAAAGCATTTTATAGCCCAGATACTTTACATTGATACACTGATACACTGTTAAGCTTATAGAAACTGTCATCTGAGCACATAACAGCTAGGGATGAAGATTGAGATAAAGAAATAATAAATACATTAATCAGACAACTCTTGAGAGGAAATTAAAAAAAACACTTGCTCTCACTTCTTACTATGTTGTTGAGCTCCATATGATGTTGTGTAACTTTGAGGATATATCTGCCCACAAGCTACCAAACAGTTTTTTATAGGTTTTTCTTACATAATAGAAACCACAGCAACGTGTTTAAGTCATAAATACAAAATAAACATATGAATGGTATTGGGGGAAACAAGTGCAAACCTGAAACTATTCATAAATAATTTTCTTTTTTTTTTTTCTTAAAGAATAGTAAGAATGTCAAAAACGTTTTTGGTTTTTATTCTGATACCGCTAAAATATTTTATGGTTAAAATAGCCAAATGTCTTTGGACTTTCAAAACTGTTCATTGATTTAAAAAAAAAAGAACAACTTCAAACTATACACTGATAATGAAATGAATCACTGGCTGCAGACCTTAACTAGTGTGTCTGTGAATTCAAACCTAGCTGTAGCTCTCTTCAGGCAAAGCCTGTCAGTGTGTTTTACTGTGTGTGTTTTTTCTTGCTCTAACCTTTCTTATCATCTCTCCCTCAGCCGAAACTCATTGTCCTTGTGTACCACTGTATTGATAGGGAAATCCATGTGTGGATGTTTGCATGAGCCACGATAAAGTCTAGTCATATAACGCAGCAGCTGTAGAGCAGTAGAGGTTCTCAAACTGCTCTCGCTGTGTCTAAGTGCTAAAAGAACTTTTAATTAAGAACTGCACCCAAACTCAGACCAATGCAGCAGTCAAAGTACAGGCAGGCCAGAGGCTGGTGATTTGTCACGGTAAAAAAGCTTTGCCCAAGCGTTACACACACTCACACACCCTGCCAACGGGGCAAAGCGTAAATGTTGTTAACACTGTCATTAACCTGCAGACTGATTTAAGACGTAGTCAGTCAACAACAAATAGCCAAACACATATTTTTTGTGTCATTGTTAATCACTGCACACACAAGGCTTGAGGACATTGTTGACTAAAAGAGGGAGCTTTTCTTCACTGCTGTGTCAGTCATGTTGGCTCATTTCCTGCTGAGAGCTGAGTGTATTGTCCTCATCAGTTTTAGCAGTTACAAGGTGAACGGAGACATTTTGTACAGGCTGCTCCCTCTCTACAGTCAGACGGCCTGGCAGCAGGACGGCGAGCAGCCTCCTCTTGGAAGGAAAGAGGGTAGGATGATGAGTTGGCCCTTGCTCGAGTCAGATCATCAGCAGCCGTTCCACACCCCGCTCTCTTTCCGATCCCAGTAAGACATACCCAGCTGAGACACACGCCGCTTCAGCTGCCTCGTACAGCACGCTCTTTTATCCGCAGCCTTCATTTGAAATGCTAAGAGAGGCGCAACAGGAGGAAGCGTCTCGCCTCAGATCAAAGAGCTTCTTTGATTTGTCCCCTTTCTTTTTGTTTCTCTCTTTCTGTATGTGTGAGTGCAGGCATATTCATAAAGCAGGTGATCGCTATCCCTACTCCTGATAAATCCGTGTCTTCTGTCTGCCATCTCCTCCTCCTTACTCTAATTGCTCGCCTTTCTTGTTCCACCTTGATCCCCTTCCTCCTCCTCCTCCCCCTCGACACGCTGCTAAAACACAGCTATTGTAGTATTGCAGAAGTGCAGAGATAAAGGCCTGTTCCCTGCTTTCATTCTGTTTCCTGTGCTCTCTCTCTCTCTGTAACATCCTTCTCTCCAACCCCCACCCTCTAGATAACAGGAGCCATCCTGCTGGCAGTGGGAGTATGGGGGAAGTTGATGCTGGGCCCGTACATTTCTCTGATCGCCGACAACTCCACCAACGCTCCGTACGTACTCATTGGCACCGGGACTGTCATCATCGTTTTTGGCCTGTTTGGATGCTTTGCCACCTGCAGAGGAAGCCCATGGATGCTGAAGCTGGTGAGAGGCCGAAGGAGGAGGGGTGGAGTGTTATGTTGCAGTGAGAGAGAATAGTGTTGTAGATGCTGATTAATTAGCCTCTGTTCACATGATAAAGGGAATAATGGCTGACCTCTATCATGTCGAGAGGGATCAGAAATCCAATAGATGCTGCAGGGCACTTTGGTCGGTTAATGGTGGTCAAGTGGGTGTGTTGGAGCGTGTCTGTGTTTGTGTGTGTCTGTAAGTGTGCAAGCATAGGCAAATGAAGCACACCCAAGGCAAAGGGTTTTCATGCAAACTATGCAAATCTTCCTTTTACTTTTTCTCTTTCTGTAGTATGCCATGTTTCTGTCATTGGTCTTCCTCGCTGAGTTAGTGGCTGGGATCTCTGGATTTGTGTTTCGCCACGAGGTCAGCGTGCAGCTCACCACGTAACAACATTATAATTCTAACACAAAAGCACCAGAGCGCTCATATGCCGTTAACATGTATGAATATGTGCATATATTTGCGTGCTGCAGATAAAAGGAACCTTTCACAGGACGTACACTGACGCAGTCCTGAACTACAATGCTGAGGATGAGGCGAGCCGTGCTGTTGACAACTTGCAGCACAAGGTAAATCTCTGTCATCGACAAAGTCCAACAGCTGCTAAACACAAAAGCATAAACTTCTCATCTCTAAAGGATAAAGATGGCCATATTCTATGTGTTTCTTTTTTATTATCAACCAATCCAATGAAAAAACAAAAACCAGCTATGAATTTATGCAACTAACAAGTGTTGCATGTGTAGCCAAAGTCTAATAGGGCGTATTTGTCTGTGCCATAGATCCACTGTTGCCCAAAAACTGTTAAAACGCTCCAAGGACATGTACAATAAACACTTTGAGTCATTTCCTTACATCATAATTACTCACTAACACACCAAATGGTTAATGATCTGCAGCTCAAAATAGAGCAGCTCAAACAAACACTCTGTTTACTTTCTATCTGAGTAATGTCTTCACTTACTGCATTTAAAAAAAAAATAAAGCTGTATGACCCATTTTAAAGGATTTGTCTGTTCAGTAGAAGCAAATGGGCTTGGGTCTTAAGTGCCACATAAAAGGAAATATTGAGAGAATACATATATATAGATACATAGATATACAACTGTGAATTTTGATCTGCTCTTAATGCTTTCACTTGCATTTGTTTTTAGCTGCGTTGCTGTGGAGTGTATAACTACACCAGTTGGTTTGCCAGTGTGTATTACCCATCCAATGGCATTCCCGCCAGTTGTTGCTTTAACTCATCTGACTGCAACCCAGAAGACCTCCGCAATGCCACTATAGCCCCGAACAAGGTCTACCACCAGGTCAGTATGTTATTGCATCTTCCTATTTCTTGACTGCCTGCCTTTCGAGTGTTAATGTCACCAGTCAACAGATGACTGTTTTTACATTAGACAGGTCCTCATACAATTTTTTTTTAAACTATCTTTCTCCTCCGCACACTAACAAATGCCTCAGATACTCTCCCAGATATCCATCTTGCCCCTAACTTGTACATATAACATGTCCCTGTACCCACTGCAAACTAACCTGCCCCCTGTGTTTCAGGGCTGTTATGAACTGGTCACCTCATTCATGGAAACCAACATGGCCATTATTGCGGGAGTGACGTTTGGGATCGCCTTCTCACAGGTGTGTTGTGTGTGGTATCAGTGTACATCAATAGTTAAGGTGTTTAAAAATTCAGGCATAGATACTGAAAACAAACAAGACGCTTTCTAAGATCAACAGGCACAGACAATATTGCATTTTGTACTGAACAGCTTGGATTTGACAGGAAATTTACTTTACATTCAATGGGAGCGAGTTTACTTTGTAGAAATAGGCAACTTTATTCTTCCTCCTTTAGTTTAATATGGGACTTTACTTAATTTACAATGCAGTATATGTATTATCTTAATTATAACATGTTTTCAGCGGTGCTAGGTGTTGTTGACAAGTAGCTCTTTCTTACAACAGGGCAGAAAAAACAAGAAAGTCAGTTGCACAATTTTTTAACCTCAGATATAAAACAAACAAAACCCCTTTTCTGTGTATCTTTTCAGTTGATTGGCATGTTACTGGCCTGCTGTCTGTCCAGGATCATCACAGCCAATCAGTATGAGATGGTCTAGCTGACGTGACGTGGCAGGTGAGAAACATTCAAAGACGCTCACAGGCAACCACACATGTAGAGTTAAAGCTGCTATAATCAATATTATTATTATCTCAACAAAGAATTAAATTACTACATATAATGTAAAAGGAGGGGCCATAGTGATTATCACCTGCTCTTGTTTCCTCTTTCCACTCATTTTCGCGCCTTTCAGCACATTGTTTCGTTTCATGGCCTGCAACATTAAAACTGTTTTTCACTCTCAGGCCTTCATCAGCATTTCCAGCCACACCTACATTCCACCACAGTAAGCAAGCAGTTGGTGGAGAACAAAACAAAACTAAAAGGAAAGACACATTGTCACATGGCCAGAAACCAAATTCAAAATACATACAGGTGTTAATTTGTTGGCTGAAACTTCAAAACAACAAAAAATACATTAATGCATGTTTCACGTAGACAATCAGGGGTAGATGCATTATGTTTTAGGTTTGTCCCTCCCTCCCCCCATCTTTCTGTCCATTTCTCATGAATGCAATAGTTCTGTAACGCCATGAAGGAATTTCTAAACATTTGGCATAATCATTCAATCAGAATCAACGACGAACTGATTAGATTTTGGTTGTCAAAGGTCAGAGGTCAAGGTCACAGTGACCTCACAAAACACAATATCTTGGGAATTCTTTCAGGGAATTTGCCACAAATGTCCACTTGGACTCAAAGGGGAACTAATTAGAGTTTTGTGCTGAAAGGTTAAAGGTCAAGGTCACCGCACAAAACACGTGTTTACCCATAACCCAATAATTCACACAGCGATTCTGACAAAATTTCACACTAATGATAAATATTTTATATGCATCTGGATAAACAGAGACATAACTAGTGGTGGTGGCATACAACCATGAAGTGGTAATTCTGGTTTCTCTGTGCTTCTGTCTTTTTAGGGAGATGAAGAGAAGAAGCAACAAACAGCCTTGACACATGACAAGAGTAAATTCCCAAAACACTATCACACGTCTGAATTGGAATTTACCTCCCTCCGTCTCTCTGCCTGTGATATTAATGTAATATCTTTATGTATCTTATTGTAAAGCACCATTCCTTTACTCACTGCTGTTGCATCGAAGCTTTCTATACCACACATCACACCGCTGCTTGATGTAGAAGTTGCTCATTAGCACATATCTTGGATCAGCACAGCCTACAACAAGCCTGTAGACTGGTGTTGGTCTCAGATAGGTGATTGGGTGCAATTTGGCTTCTCAGTTGGATGCAGCATGCTCCATTGATCGTCATCAGAAGGCTACTGCACATCTTTGTACAGAATGACATTACTAAAGTTTGAAAGTAATACTTTAATAGATTTATGGTAGGTTTAGTTTTGAATTTGACTTTGCTATTGCTCACCATTGTATATTCCTATGGTTGTGACATTTTGTGAACTGATTATGTGTACTGAGGATGATATTTTAAGTTTATATGAAAAATTAGAAATTGACAAAATGAAAGAATAGGGAGAGCTGTTGTGGTATTTTTATCTGTAGAAAAGGTAAAATATTTTTTTGATATTTAATATTTCATTTAACTTAAAGGTCAAACTTAATTTAATATCAGTATTAGTTGAAAGTTTAGTCTAAAATAAGACCACAGATACCAAATGTGAATCTTTCCTCCCACAGTAACTTAAAATAACTGTCAGTTTTACCTGAAATCACAGTTTCTTGATGCACTGTAAATTGTACTCAATGTTAGTTAATTAGTTTCACAGGAGAAGAGAAAAATATTCATCTAGCAGACAAACAAATGAGGCTACATGATAGACTGAAGGCCCTGTCACAACAGAAAGTGAGAAACTGTCAGTTAACAATCACGTTATATAGGTCACTAACATAAATCAAAAAGATGGATTTGTACCATCAACTCCTATCTCATAATTGTCTCTAAATTATATCTTATATTTCAGCAAAAGAGATCATATAAACAAAATGACAAAAGAACATATAGGACAAAAGATCCTTTGCATTGCAGATATTTCTGACATTTCAATGCAGGGAAGACATAGGTGTAAATAATGACACTAACCATGGCTCCATTCCTTTGTGTCCCAGTAAGCATGCACAATACCAGGACCCAGAAACTGCCTCACCTAAATGGAAAGCAGCCATAATTAATGTTTTTAATTCCACCTCTGCTTTTCCTGCTTGACAACTCAAAATATCTACCATTTAAATTATCTATAGCCTAAGCTAAAGATGCACAGATTTGAAATGTAATAGTTTTTAGCTGGGCCTTTCCAGGCTTTGAATTATCCCAATTATCTTTAATGTGTCAGCATGCTTCAAACAGCATAGTTCCCCAGCACTTATTTAAAGAAAACATAGTACTTTTCCTTCTGGTTTGTGTAAAAGTAAACTAAATTCCAAAATGTCACGAAAAAGCATTAAAAACACTTTTTTTGATTTTGCGGACATCTGGTTGTTGTGATGTAGACATGTAGCTGACATCACTGTTGGGTGTGGTTACAGTTGCAACAACTCAAGGATGGTGAACGTGACAGAGGTCAGCAAAACAGCACTTTTCCGCCTGCTAGTGTCAAAACAAATCCTTAGGGTCACGAAAGTCTTCTAATGGAAAGCAAAGCCAGCTGCCTGCTACAATGAGAGAGGTCGGCATCAGAGATTTGCGGGACTCCAACAGTGTTCATCTAGTATTTACAGTATTCTATGTAGTGCATCAACATGCCTCCATCATCATCACCATCTGTAGATATGTATTGGAAATGTAATTTATATGATGTAATGTTTCTCATTCTACTATGCTAATATATAAATGTTGTGTCAGAGTTTTGATTCCGCACTTTGTGCTGTTAACCTGTATTTGTTTGAT
This sequence comes from Rachycentron canadum, assembly GCA_038496675.1. Classification (NCBI taxonomy): domain Eukaryota; kingdom Metazoa; phylum Chordata; class Actinopteri; order Carangiformes; family Rachycentridae; genus Rachycentron; species Rachycentron canadum. Next base: position 7,710,479 of record CM076658.1, read on the forward strand.
AGTTTATAGGAAATGCGCACTGACAAAATAATCGTGGCCAGTGTTTTGTTGAGAGTAATGTGCAACATGTAGCTGTTTCAATTTAGCTGTATATTCATTATGATTTGATTGGCATTAAGTTTATAGTTTCACCAGGTGATTTTCTATCTCTCTTTCAGTATGAATGACAGTATGTGTGATTTTTTTTTTTGTTTGTTTTTTGTTATTATTTGACTATCCCCTTAACTTTGAGTATGTTGTTCCCTTTTATGACAAGGCCTGTGTGTGTGAGAGAGTGTCTTGGTTTTGTGGATCCTGTTGTGTTCAACTTTGGTCAGTAATTGGTTGTGGCTTTTTAAAACCTTATTGCTTTTAAAGCTGTAAATTTATTTAGTGAATGTATGTTTTCCAGCACTCTGAAACCTATTTTACTCCTTCAAGCTGATATTGTTCTGTAAATACTAAATTGTAATACCATCCAGCGTACACATGGGGTCACCAGACACTCAAAAGACTTGCACCATGCTGTCTACTATTGACAAAGTCACCATCAGTGGTCTTATTATCAATAAATATACAAATAACAATTGTGTTCAGCATCTGTTCATTTTGCTATGAGACAGCATTTTACATTTTGAACATAGAGTTAAATAGGTATATTATTACATGTAGTATTGACCAAAAGGTGGGTTTAATCATTGTACTGTCTGTGTCGTTCTGACATTAATTCTCCCTGATAAGGCCTCGTCCCACTGTGCTGATGTAATGATACGGACACTGTATCTGTTGTTTTATCTTATTTGAAGAGCAAAAAAAGTGCTCATTGAGGGTTTTAGTGTCAGGAATAGTGTTCGATGATGTCAGGTTAAAGATTAAGGCGTGCTGAAAGTAGGCTAAGTTGTATGGATGAAGGTATGTGGGAGGGTGGGTGGGTGTAAGTGTAGGAATCAAGCAGACAGGATAAGAAGAAGAAAACACACCATTGAGCTGTTTGTTGATTTGGTGTGGGACAATTAAAGACCCACTCAAATGAAAATCAACTTTTTAAACTTGTTCACACATCCAAACAATGTCTTTTTTTTTGTTTCTAATACATTAGATATATGAGTGAGAGCAGTTGACATCATGGCTGTGCATTTTCACCTTGAACTGCAGTGTACAGTGACAATGACAGTCTCATTATAACAAATTCAGGCAGCCAGGGATCCATATGTGAGATAACTAAGGAACCAATCCTGTCAAATTTCTGCAAAAACGGGAGGACAAAATAAATCCAAAACCTTGTTAGTACACAGAGCAAGAGTTTGCATTAGTACAACCACTAACACTGTGTCAGCCACTGCCAGGTCCATGCTAACAACCAACATAAACAAATAAAAGATGCTAACTACGCTAACCATTCTGATGTGTTTGCTATTCAGCAGTTTTGATGCACAACACACTCCTCATCTGAGCCTGGGTCTGACTGACATGTGGCTGAATCTCTGATGTTTCAGTGAGGAATTAAGGGTAGATGTGCTCACAGTTACCCAGTGTTGGATTTTGTTTTTCATTTTTTTATGTGGAAAAACCATGTTCAACAACATATTTGTCATAGCAGAGTAGTTTTACAGGGTTTAAAACATGTCAGGAGAGGAACTTTAAAACAGCACTGCTTTATTTTGTAAACTTTGTGTTAATATATAAGAGAGGAGTGGTAAATCCAAACTGAATAAAAACCTGAATGGACATCATAAAGATCAGTGGATGCTAAACTGAATTAGACCAATTTAGCCTCTTATTATGATACAAAAGGTT
>CM076658.1:7717218-7727976 GCA_038496675.1 Rachycentron canadum
GTATAAGAGACAGATATTATATTATAATGAAAAGGCCTACAAAATACATTTAAGTTTCCTATAAACAAGGCTTGACTACCACAGACAACTGCCCAAAGGCCTCAAGCCTGAGGCTTATTCCATATCATTTGGGTCTACATAATTAATGATGATTAATAATGTTTAATTGAAATGTTGTCAAATGTTTTCACCACTGATGTATCAGTTGCGACAGGTCTTCCATTCTCGTGACCCTGGTCTTGGAGAGGAATCATGTCAAAATCTATTTCGCAGCCTACTGTTTTAGTTTGAGCTCATTCATTGTAAAGTTGTGCTTTATCTAATTTCTCCCATTGTTTCTCTGTGTCCAGCAATTAACACACAGAAAACCTCAGGCAAGGTCATATCAGTCCATCATAGAAGAACTAAGGGTGGAATCAAGAATCATTCACATGATTGGTACACATGAGAATAATTTTCTTTAGTGATAATAACACTAAGATCAGTTATCAGACTTGTTTCCAATTATTTTCTTTAAATCAACTAATCAGGTTTTGGGTCCCTGCGGGAAATAATGAAACCGCCATGTAAAGTGGGGGGGTCAACCATTTTCTGCATAAATGCCTCCTAGGCGATTAATCCAGCCATGACTATAAATATGTGTTTTGTTGGCAAGAACCCACAAAGGGAGGCTAAACTTAATTCCAATGTGTCTCATGCCATAAACCAAGTGGTTGATGTTTCTGGAACAGTAGCACTGACCCTCTTCAACCCTTATGCGTGGTGGCTCCGCTGAGGTCATGTGGTCAAGTGCCTCAATCAGAAAAGCAGTCCAAAAAGAGAGCTTTAAAATTTTTTATGTGGATTTATTTAATTCCACTGTTCCATCAGATTTTGTGTATGTTTTGTTTTACAATCATGGAAGTCTAAATGCTGTTTTAAAAGCCTGTTGTATAAAATTATCCCTTCTTCAAAATCTGACAAGTTGATCTACTTAAAAGAAAGACATAGAGACATGTCAACAAATGTTTGGTTGAAAATTCACCATTGGCAGTTAAATCTAAATAAAAAAGCATTAATTCCAACCACACTAATAGAATAGATTCAGCTAAATTTATAGCAGCAAACTGTTTGTTTGTCTGTTTGTTAATCTGCCATTGCACAAATGCAACAAAACCTCACTTCTCTCTTGCTCCACAGCCCCATATTTTTCCCACTCTCAATCTTGTAGTTTAGATATCCAACCAACACAGCTGCCTCTGGAGCCACCAAAGGCTTTAAACAACTATTTTCCAATATACAGGAGTGACACTAATCAGTGTTGTGCATTAGGAAGGGATAAGAGCATGTTTACTGAATGTCTTTGTTGAATGTGAACTCCATTTACCACTAATGTTAACCTGAACGTAACTCTCATGTTAACAACGCTCATTTTCACCTACCAGAAGGTGGGAGTAATGCACCAAAAAGCTGTTTGTCGGCTGCCAAAAAAAAAGAAGAAGAAACTCCGAGCATTTCTTTAAACTAGCAAATGTTATGAAGCCAGTCATAGAGCCTGTACCAACCTGTAGAATAATGAATGAATGAATCACCTCTATTTATATAAGACATTTCATTCACACAATGCAGTGGATGGTTGGTTTAAAACCATACATGTACAGATGTGTTTTGAGTTAGTGATTATAACTGAGTGACGGCAAATCTCTATATTTTTGGACCTAGTGGGTAAACGTAGCATCCCCTAAGGTTTTGGAGGCAACTAATGGTTAAAAATTCATGGTCTTAAGGTTTGTGGAGGATCATAGGAGTCTGCGAGAAGAGAGGGAGCAAGGCCATTCATTAAAGAACATTAAAATCAATTCTATAAGATAAAGTGAGCCAGTGAAGGTTGCATAGAAAAGAATATGTCCTCTCATTTTAGTTTTTTTAAACCCCTGGTAGCAGAATTCTGGATAGTCTGAAGCCTAGCAGTCTCTGTTTTTGGTAAGCCAGTATAGCCTACAGAGCATTACAGTAATCAAAATTATTAGAAACAAAAGCATGAACAAACTTTGTTTTTTTCTGGCTCAGTAGGGGACTTACCATTGCAATGTAGTGCAAATGGCTATTTTAGTGAAAGAAATTAAAATGAATCCAAAATGGCACCAAGGTTTCTTACTTGTGATGGCTTGTGATATGTCCCACTTTAGCAAGAACAAGATTGCCCTCATTATGTGGGCAAACTGAAACGATCTCAGTCTTATATTAATTTAACTGAAGGAAGTCTCGCTCATTAATGCAGAGATCGCTGACAGTCAGTTCGATTTAACAGTGCACACACACATACAGCTGTGTGTCATCAGCATAGCTGTGAGAAATCGCATCATACTGATCAATTATGGATCTCAGGAGTGTGTAGATCGAGAACTGCAAAGGTCCAAGGATGCTGCCTTGGGGCACACCATAGTAAATGCTAATTATTTCAGATATGTGTTCCCCAATTTCTTTCAGTAATGTATGATTTAAACCCACCCACATCCATATCTCTTAAAAGTTATTTTAATCTGTTTCATGTTTTTGAAATGCTGCGCAATTTGGTTCAGGCTGGCTACATGAAATTTCCATTGTATCCTTTTCTGCATATCTTTTTCTCTTTATGCATAATTAAAAATGTATAGAGCTGAAAATACATTTGTAAACCAATCTGTTTTTAGTTGTCCTGCCTTATGACACATTATTTAAATGGTAACACTCACATGGGTTTTACTTGATTTTTAAAAGCATTCTGTCAGATTCCAAGAATAACTCCAAGAATAGCAAAGAGCAGCTCATTAAAGAGAAACGCAAGTGAACGTGAAGCAGTTCATTTTAATTTGTGTGAACTAAACTTTCAGCTAGCTCTTGAGAGGTGTGAACTCTGTGAACATTGATGTTCGAGACTTGAAGTTGCCCTTTAAGTTGCCTAAGTCAGTGTGACTTAACACCCTCTTTTTGTTATACATATTTCAACATATTACAATAATATAACAACAGCAGGAATAGCACATGTGTAAATAATAAAATCATGGATGGTTGAATTCCATTTAGCTTCTTCAGTGTTAGGGTGTTGGTGACATTTATGCTGGCTCACTGCCGTGGCTTATTGAAAAACCATTGTTAATGTTGTTAGTGACAACTGTGCTCCTCCTACCATGACAAGTCAAGTCAAAATGTCTGGGCCTATTGAACAGTTCTGTTTACTGATGAGAATTTAGGTGCAATTGCTTTACATAAGTAAGTATAACGAATAATGATCAGGATTATTTTTTTAATTAAAATGCCATTGATAAAACTCATGAAATCAAACTACGTTGACATTTAAACAACAGAATGTATATTTAAAAATGTCAACATTTTTTATTCTAAACCTTTAACTTATAGGATGTCAATGAGGGTCCATAGACTGTGGACACTGATCCAAACATTTCTTCAGGCTTTCACCTTCTGACTTCTTAAAAACAAACTTTAAGTTCTCTGTTCCCCGTCAGTTCATTTAACTTAGATCAAATGATCAGTTGTTTAAGGAGTTGAAAAACCAATTGTATTGACTAAAATTGAGTTTCAGTTCAGCGATTGATGATCTTTACTTTCACTGTCATTTGCATTGTTTTCATTTTTATAACACATGTATGAAAGACACACAGCAAGTTTTAATTTACAAATAATGCATGCTGGTAATTCTGCCAATATGCTAATCATGTTTCATGTTTCTTGGAGCCCTCATCATTTTAAGATAAGAGATTGTAATGCATATGATCTCCCGATTAGTTCTGAAGGTGTTCTAAAAATAAAAACAAAAGATTTTAAGTTGAGTTAACTTAAATATATTTAAATTTGCATTATGTCAATGATAAAATATCCTTGAGTCTGTCATGCATGAGGTTTTTATGTGTGTGCATTTAAGTACTTTGTGAAATTGTGACTGCTTTATTTTTTTATTCATTTATGTTTCACTAAGCAATTTTAAATAAACCAAACACAACAAAACTGCGAAACCGCTCAATTCAGTAATATAATTTTTCCCTCCTCTGAAGCTGCTAAATCTCCCAAATGAAGACCAAATTACCTTGGAGTCATCAACAATATCTCAAGTAATCGCAGATTAACCAGTAAATTGTTTTTTTCTAAACGTATAAAGGGGAAGTCCTGGGTTTATGGTGCGAAGACACAAGTTTGTACCATTTTAGATAGTCCTGCTGATGTGCTACACTGAGAGCTGCTCATCATCAAGAGTCATTTGTTTTACCAGTGACTCATGTGGCTCAATGTAAAAGGAATGTGTGTTTTTAAATGGAAGTTTAATAACATTGAAAATCATATTAAATCTGTGACATGAATAACTGCTTTAATATGATCTTCTAATGAATTTGAGGTTCAAAATCTTGCAGAGGGAACACTTAAGCTTCCTTTCTTTCAAGCACACACACAGAAACTCCCACTTTGAATCCTCAGTGATACCTCATTTATTACCTTATACAATTATATAGCTGGCCCGTCCCACTCCACCCATTTGTTTGTGATATGAGCCGTTGTCGCTGTTGTTCTTGTGGCTGCTGCTGTTATAATTGCTGTTGCTGCTTTGCCTCCAGCTTCCCCCCTGAACTCAGACACCCCTGCCTCACACTTTTCAGTAACATGCAGTTGTGATGACAAGTACTAGAGTTCCCACTCAAACTGCCTGTTCCTATAGTGCAGCAAACCACCCCTGCCTCGCTCCCTCCCCACCACCACCTCCTCCTCCACTTCCTCCTCCCTCTCACCCTTTGAAGCCTTGTGGGATGATGATGACACCCGCCGTAATCGGTGGATGCTCCGCTTCTGACATGACACACAATCGAGAAACCCTTCCGAACTGATCCAGGTTTCATTGTTGCATTCAGGCACGGTGCGTCCTCTGACAAGTGGAAAGGCCTATCACAGGAGAATAGGGGAAGTCAGCGAGGTGGAGCCTTGATTGACAGCCCTGTTGAGAAAGCAAAGCCAGCTCCTGTTCCTATCTGATCTCTGCTCAGCAGTGGTGCTGTGGTGCACGTTTGCTCTGCTGACCTGCTTTTTTTTTTTTTTTTTGGCAGACTTGGGGTTTAGGGAATGTAGGTGAACTGAGAAGGGAACCAGGTGATTATTACCTACCTACCTGTACTCATATTTCACATTGAGGTATTCCTACTTCTACAGGACTAACTTGTAGGTGCTGTGTTAGTGTAGGCCAGTATTTAGCCCCTTTAGTTGAGAATTTGAGCTTGATGCAACTTTATACTTTTACTCCTGCTAATAAGTTTCCTGGTTACTTTGTAGATTGAGATATTAAAACATATAAACTATAATTGATTGTTTTAGATTCAATATTCAAATATGGCTCCACCTACAACAGCAAAATGGTGTTAACAAATTGGTAAATTAGTAGAGTAATAATAACACGACTTCACACTGACAGGAACCCATTCAACCTTAATAGAACTTTATAGAATAGCAGCCCACATTATTTTTGATAATGTAATATAAATACTGAGATAATGGAGCTTTTTTTTTTTTTTTTTTTTTAATTGCGTTATCACAACAACACACAAGACAGAGAGAAGAGATATGCCGAGATGTGGCTCTCTGTCAGGAGAGGTCAGACAGAGAGGGGAGAGAAACTCATCCAGCAGGTTTTGTCTTTCATGTTCACATTCTCACCGTTCTTGCTGAGCAACAATTTTTTAACAGTGATTCATTTACTTGTATCTGGAACAAACTGTGCCCATAATCATCTCTTCCTGGGCATGGAGTATCACTCAGGCCACCTTATAAGGCCTGCCTCCTCTTCCCTCCCTCCTTTTTATCATTCTGATGAGTTTATCCTGGAATGTAATTGGAGCCTACTTTAAACATAATTCACATTAATTAGTCAATGATGTTTTTTTTTTTTAATACCAGACTCACTGTAGATTTATTTTGTTTATAGAAACAGAGTGGAAAACATGTTGTGTAGTTACAGTTTGGCCAGAAGTGTTTACAACAGCTCAGGTTTCAGACTGAGCACCTCCGCCATGGAGCATTAATGTTGGGCTATTACTGTTGCTGTGACTCCGCTGGTGTCCCCCTGTTTACCAGCAGCTATAGTTAGACAAGTGGAGGGAAATCAGCTATCTGACATCACTGCTGGAAACTGGCTGGTGCAACAGTTTGGTTTTAAGTGTAATCTTGTCAGTACTGCAGCTGGCTTAGGGTAGTTACCCCAAGGGGAAATAACCAGGCCAGTAGTATTTCTGCAGAGACTGTACTCAGTAAAGAGCAAACTTGTACTTTTATGACATTTCCATTCCCCAATTCATCTCTATAATTGGAAAATTGCAAGAGTGATATATGTTTTGGAGGTACTCAGTGATGTGGCACTAGAGATTTCACTATTTCACTAATTTAGGACACCTTGAATTATTGATAGTATGTTTTCCATTTTTCTCTTATACGAGCTGAATGTCAATAGATCCCCTGGTATATTTTCATGTGGCATTTCTAAAAATGAGGGAGCAAAACAAAACAGTAACCAAAGAAAGTAACAAAGTAGACCATATTTATTGAATTATTGTACTTAAATAGAATTTTGAGGTATTTGTAGTTTATTTTATGTAAATCTATACACTACTTTTCCTCCTTGACACTTCATAGGTTAGTATTGTGCTTTTTACCCCACTGATGAGAGATGTGTTACTTCTCAGGTTTGAATTTTAAGAGCTAGTAGTCCTCAACTCTTTTTGGATGTGATTCCTTTCTTGCTTCCCTGCTGTAATCTGGAAAAATCTGGGAAAGAAATCTCAGGAAGACAGGAAGTAAAAGAGGAGGCATCTTCTCTAGGAGAGACAGGAACACAGCAAAGACAGAATAGGCCAACACAGAAAAATCAAAATGACAATATAATCAATAGAGTGAAACAGAAATGAAGAATATGAGTCTGGGATGATATCGAGCAACTTCCAGGTACAACCGACCTGATGAAACCTCAGGTTAAAGTCCTCAAGTCTATATTGAGAATATTGAAGAAGGGATTTGTTTTTTCTACTTTCCCAAGCCACTAATCATTTCATAACCCTTCTTAGTTTAACTTGTGACACCCAGGTTTGGACACACTGTACTAAAGTACCTCCTATAGCCGAATTGAATATGGAGTAAAAATTGCTCCACCTCAACTAACTATACAGTTAAAACACATTGATGGATCTGTATTAAGAGTCATCTCCAAGCTATGAGCTGCGCTTTTACTTTTTAATGGCTAGTTTAAGTTAGTTTAACTTCTGAATACAACTACAGGAGTGTTTCTTCATCATTTTCTGAGCCTGCTTCTAATACTTCTTACAGTGCATCCAACACATTAGCTGCTCAAAAGCTTGAAGGGCTCGACCACGTGTTGCGCCTGTTTTCTGTGTGTTGATGGTGGGACCACAGCCCCCTCCTCATTGGTCCAATGGCTTGTCCCGCCTCAGAAACGCAGGCGGACCGTGTGATTGGCTTTGCAGGGAGCTCGAGCAGTGGGCTGATAGCGGTCCAATGAATATTCATGACACCGGTCTGCTCGGTCAGGCCTCACCCTGGTCTCTCTGCCTGGATCATTGAAACAGAATGAGGGATGTGGTGATGTGGTGATGCAATGTCAGTCATCTCTTTCACCGGAAGACAACACATGGTGCAGACTTACACCACATTGCGAGTCTAGGGATATTTGAGATAAAGCAATGCTCAGGCAGCTGTGGGGATATTCATCTTAAAAATGTTTTTTTTTTTTTTTTTTTTTTTAGATCTGCAGATGTGTCTGCACAGTGTGATCTAGGGGGTATATCCCAACCGTGTGAAGCCACTCCTTTTACAGAAAATGTGCCAAACCCCGGGCTATCTGCTCAGCTGGGTGTTATTTCAGGTCATTTGGGTCCGGTTACAGCTGCAGTGGGAGAACCTGACAAACAGGTCCTGGCACCGCCTTGGAAGCTCGAAACCACAGGCATCCGTATATAAAGGCGCACCCGTCTTCCCACAAACGAGAAACAACGAGAAGGACACAAACACCCATCAAGGGGGGGGGAAGAGAAAACTCAAGAACCGTGTCCAACTAACTACCGGCGCACCTCGCCTGATTTAAAAGAGCCAATCCCCGCAGCAGCATCACAGACGAGCCGCCGCTGCTTTAAGCCGATCAGCCCAGAATTAAAGCAGGACACTGACGGAGAGGAGTAAACAAGACTACAAACTCGGATCTTCGCTTTCACTTCTGCTCCAGAAAGATAACAACAAAACAAAACACTCTCGCCAAGATGATGATGCAGCTGCCGGAGACCCCAAACAAGAAAAACTCCCTCTTCAATGCCATGAACCGCTTTATCGGCGCCGTGAACAACATGGACCAGACCATCATGGTGCCCAGCCTGCTGCGGGACGTCCCGCTGGAGGAGGACAGGGAGTTGAGCTCCCTGAAATCGGACATGGACGAGGGGGACATGTACAGCTACTACCAGCTGCTCAAGTCCATCCGCAGGGACATCGAGTGGGGGGTCCGCTGCGCCGCCGCCGACGAGAGGCGCAAGGAGAGCATGAAGATCACCCGCATGAACTCCAGCGCATCCACCTCCTCCTCCGCATCCTCATCCTCATCATCATCATCCGAGGAGGAAGAGGAAGAGGACGAGGATCTGGAGAAGCAGTTCCAGTACCATCTGACCGGGCTGCAAGGAGTGTTGTCCAAGCTCACACAGCAGGCCAACTGCCTCACCAAGCGCTACAAACAGGAGATTGGCATCGGAGGATGGGGCCAGTGAGGTCGCAGCCCACAGAAACTGAGAGACCTGATTATTTTTATTTTTATTTTTTTTTTTTCATGAAGTGGCTATACTGACTTTCCAATAGGCCTCATTGCTGCTTATGTGACTACTGATGAAATTTATGAACAAAGATTTGAATGGTAGAAGGAGAAGGCAGCTTATATCTGTCTCCAGGCCTACATGGTGTTGGTCTACTCTGTGGTATTGACTGTAGATGTGTCGATCTTGAAGAAAGCGTTTGTGTACTTAACACCAAACCCATATATTTTGCACTCTAGAGTGTTGTACACACAATGCATTCGGTTCCTGAGATACACAAATGAAACATATTTAAACCGTTATTTAATATATAATTTATTACCTCACACTATGTGTGTTTGAGAGCCAAATGTTATTTCAAAGTTGGAGAACCTGTCGTTTGAACCCTGACATCTTGAATACTGGCAAAAGATTTGGCTTCCTCTCTGTGATGCTGATGATGTCAAGGTGTTCGAGTGTATTTGTCTGTGTGTAACCAGTGCTCCTTCAAATCCAACGTCTCTGTGTCTTTAAATTGTGCTTTGCGTGGAAGGAGGCATAAGCTTACTGCAGCTGCCTGTGATCTCCTAATGTCCTACATGGTCAATGAACTGGAATCAACTGATAATTCTTCTGCATAGAGAATAATGATGGTTTCCATGAGATGCATTGTTGCTATTGTCACTTCTTTGCTATTATTTAGGTATTACTGGATATGTCCATCTGTCAAAATAAGCAAATGCTTTTATATGCACAGTTTTTTTACTGATATTTGTTTCTAAAATAAAGCTTTTTTATAAATTTAATAACTTTGTTGTGCATATTTTCTTCATGAATGCAGTTATACTAAACAACATGACAGTTGAATCAGGTCCATACAGTAGAATAAAAATGTTTTTAAATCATAGGTTTCTGCTTTATTCACCTTGCACGCAGGAAAGGAAATACCTGCCATTCAGCAGATTTGTTACCTCCGACCAAAAAAACATTCTCTATAAATGTTTGACAACAAGTAAGTTTAAATACACCTTTAAGTATCAATGAGTTTGTCCATATAAACTCTTGCTTATATATTATTTCTTGAGGATAGGGGAAGTTAAATGATGGAATTAATGATCATTTCATATCACATCGACTGATGACACAATCTGAGATATGTGCAGCAATCAACTGATAAAAACTCAGAAACACAGTGTCTCTTCTTGGGAGTGTTTTGAGATCCATCCCCTCAGCTTTTAAAACAGGTGATGTAATGATTGCTGGACAGAGGAAGCATGTAAACACTTGCAGAGTCATTCACATCTGTTGCTCTCTTCTTGTCAACTGGATGCTGTTCAAGAGTTTTGTATCATTTCACTTCCAGACATTTAGTTTCAGAAAGACTTTTTTTTTTTTTTTTTTGATTATTTGCGTTTGAATGACACCCTCTTGAAGGAGGGAGACATCTCATAACACTGTAGTATTATCTGTATTTCCTAAAAACAAAGTCAGGGTGAAAAGGCAGTAAAAGAATTGTGTTGAGCTTGTGGGCAAACCTTTTTGCTATAAGCCAGTACTAGTATATGAAATAAACCAGCTCAAAAACATCGTCCTCTACATCGTTGAAAAGTAATTAAATGTGTTAAAATAGAGAGGTGTATTTAAAATAACCTTCACGTTGAGGAATGCTGACTGACAGTTATGATTCAAGTGGCAACACACTGAACTAAAAAAAAAAGAACTATAAGAAAGTTATATAACATGTATAATGTACATAGATGTATAAATGTATTGTTTGATTTTAAGCAGCTCCATACTGTCAAATATATGCTGTGGTCTGTGAATACATATTGTATGTGACAAGTATATGCTGGGATGGGAGCTTTTTATTTTCTACATATTTATTTATCTATTTTCTCTCTCTCTCTCTCTCTCTCTCTCTCTCTCTCTCTCTCTCTATATATATATATATATATAT
>CM076658.1:7728375-7740875 GCA_038496675.1 Rachycentron canadum
CTCTCTCTATATATATATATATATATATATATATATATATATATACACACACACACACACACACACACACACACACACACACACACATATACATATATATATGAATGTAGAAAAAGTATATATATATAGTTGTATATATCGATAGATATATATAAACTTATAGTAAAAAGAGAACAAATATAGACTTTGTGTGCGTACATGTGTATGTTGTTTTATGTAATATCTTTCCAAGTGGAAAAACTAAATAAAAGATTTCACTGTTGCCTGAGTAACTGACAGTGACAGCCAGAAAGGCCAATGAGGAAAATGGGTGCAGCTGGAGTTTCAGTGTCACAATAGGTCAATAGAGTGCATCACACCCACTTGCCACTTTCATTTGCTTTCTCTTGCTCCCTCTTTCACACACACACATGAACACAGACAGTATAGTACCCTACATCATCCTATCTAATATCATACAGATGCACTATAGGCTACCACTGCAATAGACCTAAAAATTACATTTTGTAAGATTTCTTCAATTAGTTACCATATCTTAAAAATATAGGGTCCATTCTGGGAACAATTTTGACATTTTTCAGATAATTTTCAAGAGTTTTAATATTTATTTCCAAACTAATGTGATTTTACACAGCCTATGTGAAATCCAGAAGAAGAGAATGAGTTCAGAGGGAGAGATACTCCTCAAACACGTTTAAAGCAACACACCTTAAAAATTCTTTCCTTTCTCAGATTCAGACTGTTTACAGGCAGTTGTAACCACACTACCCTGCTGTCCACATTGAGGACAAAGGTTACATGCCTTGCTGCATTTCACTGTAAATGAGGTTGCTGGCTTCCAAAAACATCTTCTGATATAATCTTATCATTAACCTTGAGGTGAATGCCAGAGGCTATTTTTAAACTACTTTTAAAATACTGTGTTTTACTAACTGAAACAGTGCTTCTTGCCTTGAAGCGATATAAATTAAGTTGTAAGCGCAGAGATTTTAACTCATACATTTGAAAATGTTTGCTGTTTATGTTATAGTGAAGTACAGCAGAGCTCCACTGAGATTTATGTTACAAAGTAGATCTTTAATACAATTTAAAATTTTTCACACACCTCTGGCTCTTCCACGACACTTCGACTCAAACGGTTTCTGGGGCCTTTTGTCCCTCTGCGCGCACGGTAGAAACAGGAAGTGCCCGAGAAGCTGCAGAAAAATAAAAACAAGTTGGATCGAAATTATTCCAAAAAGTCATCGTTAGTCAAAATGGACAGTCAAAATACAAACTCAATTAGTAACGACTCACGCTGCGTATTTTTTAATACACATTCAGAGGACTATCGATGCGTAAGTAGCCAACTTCTCGTTTTAGCTTTGTGGCTAATTAGCCGGTCAGCTTCAGTGTTTCACCGTTAGCTCCTTTCAGGGCTTTTGTTGGCATCGGTAATTACCGACTTTACCCAATTGTTTATTGATTGTTCGATTGATTAGGTGATGCCTGGAGACCTGGCAGTTGCATCGTTCCCGGGGCTAAACTGTAACTGTACAACTGAAGACTCAGCCATCTAACATGCTAACTAGCTGCATCAAAAATGTGTTGTTCAATAGTATGTAACGTTATATTTTTGACGCCGCAGCTTGCTAACAGTTAATCAAGACAACAAGTATGATCCATTTATTGCTCTGAAGTGGCGGATGATATCTATGTTAAAGCTTTAATACTGTTTGAAAGCCACTTTCAGGTCTGTGAGCCACTGAAATGACCAAATAAGAAAATGCCCCCTCAAGACCTCAAATCTGACCAGGCCATTAACTTGGACTTGTGAAATATGACTTAACTTAACGACACTTAACGAATTATGAAAGCCAAAATATGGCGATTTTATAGCTTCCCCTCCATCTAGACTACATCATACGAGGTCTAGATTAAAAGCAACTACAGCAAGACTTGTCAAATCTGGACTACATTAACTGAACATAATTTAAAACACAGGTTTCTTTCTTTTCAGGTTTGTGATAGTCTTGGTCCACTTGTGAAAATACAGGGGAAAAAACTCGAGTTCACTACTTTTTTCCTTGTACACCACTTCAGGCCAGGTCTAGATATACAGACACTATATTTAAACATGTCAGAGCTGGATAGGATAACCATGAAGACCCGAAGGCAGTTTTTTGATTTGTCAAAATTATAGACAGTTGTTTCATGGCCTGTATTTATACATGATGAATCATTGAAGAACATAAAAGATTGTACACTAAAAAAGCCGAGAACAGTAAAAAATTTTGGAACTTGTCATTTGGCAACACAAAACAGTATTGAATGATTAACTTCAAAACTTTCAAAACTCTCTGAAATTAAAGCTCCTTTTTATACACGTATAGGTTATATAGATTTTAGAGACATTTCATTCATGTACCCACATCACTTGTAGTCTGAACACATTCATTGGGAACATCTCATGCTTAATATTGTTAGTAAGCATGGAAACAGTCTAAACAGTGCGGCACAATGCACAATGAACACACATTAAATGCAAGATATTTATTTCTAAAGAATAATTTTCTCGAGTATATTCTGGAGGGGTTTTTCACACACCTCCCTCTTGTCGCTGCAATTGCGTGATCAGCAGCCATGATCAGCAAAGATATAATTGCTGTTCATGGTTTCAACTCTCTTTATTTTGCCTTTGTTCATAATTAACAAATTAATCATCAACTGTTTTCAAAGAACCAAATGAGCTGAATAAGATTTGACAGGATTGTTTTAGCCTGAAACTTGTTAGCTCGTTAGTCAGAAACATTTGAAAAACATGGCAATGAGCATTCAGTCACAGCTCCATGTGTTTTAGCTATTGTTATTTATATTTCATGAAACTATACCTTCACTCCTTAATGTTGCACAATGTGATTTCAGGTTTAAACCTGAAATGGATACCAATTTATAGTTCTTTATATTAAAATGATAAGGGTGAACCTGTTAATGCAATTCAGATGATGACTATGAATAGTAGCAACTGTACAATATGTAACATCAGTGGTAAAAAGTGAAGTTAAAAAAACTGGTCACATTTACTGCTGTTTACTTGTTTACTTTTATTAGTTCTTGTTTTTGGAGGGATGTACCGTTGACAGCATCTAGCTTGGGTAGAAGTAACTTTGGACAAAATTGTCTGCCAAATGTAATTATTACATTGTTTTATTTGATTGTATTGTACTGGAAATTGTTATTTGTCAGTGTTATTTTGTCTACACCAACTAGATAGTCGTACAGTGTGGTGCATATCAAATGCAACAACATAAAGTGGTGTTGACTGAAAAGTTTTACAAACCAAATTTTAAACTAGACTGTGTTGAATTCATAGGTGGTTGAGTTCACACCTAAAAAATGATTGATAAACCTTTCAGTACTTTCCTTCTCATCAGAATAACCAAGTAAGGGAATAACCTATTTAGATCAGTTGCACCTTGTTACTGAATCAAGGCTGACATGTGCTGGGCAAATTACAGACAGAATCAGTGCTGTGTCTGCTGCAGTGGACGCGTTAATGTGAGTAGGTATATCTCTGCATACCAGCAGCTTTCAGCTCTAAAGCTGCTCTTAGGTGTTCTCTTGGCCCAACTATATCAGAGGAAGAATGCTGCAGTAATGCTGTTTCGCCTAAAGCTCAAATCTCTCCTATACTGACAAGCAATCGTTTATAATTGCAAGCAATCGATCAGTGTACCCCTCACTGTCAGACTAACCTAGATACAGATGGCCTACATTGACCTAGCTATCCCAGTTTGAGTTTCACATCACACTTCTAGTGAAAAGCTAGGACAAAATCTGAATATGTTCATCCATTTTCTATAGTCTCACATACTCTTAGAATTGTGGGCAAAATAGGAAAGGAGTTAATGCATCTAAACCTACTGTGCTGCTGACATGTCTCCAACATCCTGTTACTTTGTCACTTCAGCAACACTTGTCACAGATTTAACTTGTGATTCATGATTCATGTTCATAAATCTTTAATGAAGTTTCGAAGACCAATTTATTTGCAATTTGAATATTTTCCAGATACAAGGGATTTTAGATTGTGCAGTGGTTAACACTGTTGCCTTTGAGCAAGAATGTTCTGGGTTTGAACCCCAGGCATGAGATCTTTTTTTTGTGGAGTATGCATGTTCTCTCTCTTCTGCCTGAGTTAGGGTTACGGTTCCCTGCGGGTACTCCGTCTTCTTCCCACAGTCCAAAGACAAGGAGGTTGAGTTAAGTGGTGGTTTGTTGTTGGGTGCAAATGTGATTATGAGTGGTTGTCAACTGGGATTGGCTCCAGCCCCCCGCGTGACCCTTCACAGAAAAGCAGTATGGATGATGGATGGATTGAGGAATTTTAGATTGGTATATATCAATACCGATAAATATCACATAATGAATGACCTTAATGAATTATGTGTTGTGGATAGTTTGCAAAATTTCAATGGCTTTTTCATTGTTTGTCTTTTTGCTTTAGAGAATAGAGCAACAGAAAAATAATCAGGAACATTTTGAATTAATTAATCAATCATTTACATCATTTTTGTATTGTGCCAGCAGGGAAATTTCCTAATTCCAGCTTCTTAATAGTGAGGATTATTTGTTACAAGCAATTTGATGGCATCATGTTTACTTTATGGATATTATGATGGGTATTTCATGACATACTCAAACTAACAGATGTTTGTGTGACATGTGACACAGAAAGAAAACCCCATTCTGAAATTAGAACCCAAAATTATTCATCCAATATTTATGAAACAATTTTATAATGAAGTGCAAAGAGTTTTGAGCTCCTTTAACATCCCTTCAGCTCCATGTTGGGAGCGATCATTCAAATGTAATTATAGCAGTAATAAAGTGATAAAAGGCCTCGTAGGAAAATGCTTGTAGAATATACCTCTTTTCTGTCTGGGCAAAGCAGTCAGAAAACTTACAATACTGCAAAAACAAAGTAGTATACAGAAACATGACAATTGTCACGTTCCCTGGATTTTTTTTGCAGTAGATGCCTCTGTATATAGGGCATCACATGACGTGGCAGTGTATTTGCAGAGGTGATTGGAAGGTGAGCTGATTCAAACTGATCGAAAGCCGTTCTTTGTTGTGACTCATCTTGAGGTTGCTGGTGTATGATGTGTATGAAAGGCCAGAGCCGTGATGTTGCACAGCTGATGTGCTGTGATGCATGCTAGGCCTCTGTTAGGGACTTCATGATCTGTGAAACTTATTGGACTGACTCATACTGTCTCATTCTTTTCATTCCTTCATTCTTTTACCTTTCGTGTTTCTCTCTGAGCAGCTCTCATATATCCATTTCAGGTTGGATGTGGCTTTGCACAAAATATGTTGATCGTCAGGTTCTAGCCCTGTTAACACATCTGCCTATCTGTACTTCATTTGCCTCAGCTGTCATTTAACAGCACTCTGTTTTATGTTAAAATGGGTCAAATGCATGTGGAGGTGACATTCATAAACACCTTAGATGTCTAAGGTGTCACTACATAGCAAATGTTTACATTTCTGAGACTTGCATCTCCTTAAGTGTATGCAAATTTTGTTTTCTTATACTTCCGTCAACTGTACACAAGCTTGCAGCTGTGTACACAAACATACAAAGGAGACGTTTGAACAAATAGCACTTTTGTCAACCCAGTCATTTCTAAACTCACGGTTATACAAATGACAGTACAGGACTGAAAACAAAAACAAAAACTTTACTCAGAGTATGTCATTCACAAATCAACCATAATATGTTGTTTTTGTTATTTATGGAAATGATGTTGTTTCTGATTTACAGGTGGTGATTTTAACAGTAAAACGAGCCACGGGAACCTTCTCTTTAGCAGGATGGTAAATATTAGCTCAAGTTATTTATTTCTCAAATTACACTTTGTCTTAGACTGACTTTTATTTCACATCACAGCAACGTACATTATAGGGATTCACTGACATTGTGTCCTGAACTACATTCTATCTAGAGTAGTACAACTGTTTGAAGGGTGTGTCATCATCAGTTAAATATAGCATCTGTAAAACATGCTTTATACTAGTGTAACAGATGTTGGTGTGTGCCGTCGTGGTGGAAGAATTAACTATAATATTAACTTGTCAAAACTAATTTGACCCTTCACAGTAACCTTGTAATGAACACTGCCTTTATAATACTCAGTCTAAGATGCAGTAATTTTAGTCTGCGGTTTGTAGTGTTGTTGTATTGACCACACCTTGTATGTCAGAAAGGTTTGTCTAGTCCAGAGCTGTAGACTATAGAGTGACATCAGTTTAACTGAGCAATAATTAAATAAAAAATATGTACAAGAAGGGAGATCAGTATGTTGGAACCTTGATGGTGGTCTAGATAAAGTTTATTTGTAATTGTAAAGAAGGAGATTCTCCCATTTATTTCAATAGTCAGATGGCTTACAGTGGACATTTGCATCTTTACTTTACACACTGGGTAATTTTACACACTGGATATGTTTCAGCAGGGATTCAGTCCTTCAATAGTTCTATAGCAGTTCTTTGGTGGTTTTCATTAGTTTCTGTCTAAACAGACATTGACTTTACGGTCAGTGATCTTTCTACAAGCTAAAGTATATCAGGAGTTACTGGAGGAGTAAAGTTAAGAGAGCTTGCAGTGATTAGTGTTGGACTTGTCATTGTGTATTTATATCCAGTAAGACATCAGCAGTAAGTGCCTTCTCCTACTCAAATTGTTGCCCCTGCAATTAGCAAGAAACATCTCATTGTAGTCTCTCTCCTTTCTCCTCAGCCTTTTCATGCTGTTTGTGATCTGGGTGCTCCGCAGATATCACTCTTTGGCTCAGGTAAATTTGTGCACTACAATATACAGTATGTTTTTACTCTGGTTTTCAATTCCTGTTTGCTTCATTGCCACTAGAAATATGTGCAGTCAGCCATTATAATAATAATTATTTTTCTTTTTTCTCTTTCCTAAAATGTAATTTTCCTAAATGCATTATATTTTGTTTATGGCTTGAGTATTCAGTTTGTTAACTCTGAAGCCAGTTTTTGTTGCTGGAGCCAGTCCAGCAGGTTTGTCAGGTTTATCAGCGCAACATTTTAACCTCCTCATCAGAAAGTCAGAAAATTGACAACTTAGCATGGGGCTATGATGGCTCCACTTCTAGACCAGGTTGCATTTGGTGGTCTCACCTTGTACTTCTCTTCTTCCACCTCCTCTTGCACCAAGTAAACCCTCCTTACTGCCATCTCCCCACAAAGGTTATCTGTCAGTCAATAGTCTTTAGTGCTCGCTGGCCTCCCACACTCTTCTTTTCTGTCTCCTCCACCTCTTCCTCCCCCTCTGTGGCCTTGGCAGGGTCATTGCTGACAAACTGATCGAAAGCTGTATGTGTGTGTGTTTGTGTGCATCCATGTCATGTTTCTTTATGTATCCACCGCAGCCACAGTTTGTAACCACGTCTATAGACACAGTCAGGTTAAGACTGACAGCTGGCATGCATAGCAAATACCCTCTTAAAATTCTCTAGCACAGAGATTATTGATTTATTTCATAAAAAACATATTGAGTTCAGTTTGTATAGAAGGAATTAAGGAGACACTCTCCTCTGTGATGTTTTTACAGAGTTGTCACCAGGGACGTCGTATGCCAGGCTGTCAGCCACATCAGTGATCATTTGATCTATAATTTGCCCTTCTCTCTAAGTGAATATAAATGCATTGGCATTTTTACTCGGGATGTTTTGTTAGAGAATCCGTTTTCATGTCTTTCTCTCGCTTTCTCTGTACAGAAGATGATTCTCAGCCTGACTGTAGCTGCCTTTTTCGACAGCGTAGCATATGTCATGGTGAGTTTCTCTTGTCTGCTTCACTACAGCAGACAAGACGCACATCGTGGGTTTTTTTTTTTTTTTTTTTGGGGTGGGTTAGTGAAAATGTGCCCTTCTTCCTCCCTTCCCCAGGGCGAGTCCCATCCAGAGGGATCTCTTTGTGACTTCCAGGCCTGGTGGCTAACTTACTTTGGTAAGACAAAAGTTAATTAATTGCTCACTGGCACACTTTGCACAAGAGAGATGAGTAAGCCAGCAAAGAAAGAGCAAAGATCCAACAAAGACATCTGTTGAAGAGCTCATATATCACAGTGGAAAATAATATTGCTTTGTCAGTTTGTTTTTTTGGCTTCAGAACAAAATGTGCCTCAACACTGATTGCTCCAGCTTATAACACCACCTTTTACCGAGAGCTTTTGGAAATATAAGATGGGGAGCTGTTTCCAGTGTGCTTTTAAAGGTGACAGAATTATGTTTTTAAATAAGTAATTGCTTTTGGTCAAAAAGAATGCAAATTCCCTATATAAGGTAAAAAAAGAAATCACTCGTACACCCATAAAGCTGCTGTAGACAGCTTTGAGAAATAGAGTCCCCCAATCCCAGGATGTCAGTACAAAAATTAAATGAAAAAATACTGAAATTCTTACTGACCTGGCTTTTTTAAAATGTAATTTTATTTAACACTGAGCTTCTTGTATTTGTCTTGTGGTATGTGTACGATTTGAAATGAAGGGACACCTTTGTATGTGTATGTGTATTCTGTTTGTCTGGTCAATGCACTTATTTTGCCAACTTGACCTATGTTTATGCAGAAATTGAGACTAATCAGACCAGGCAAAATTTTTGCAATCTTCTGTTGTCCAATTGTGTTGAGCCAGTGAGAATTGAAGCCTCAGTTTCCTGTTCTTAGCTGGGAGATGTGGCCCATCTACTTCAAGCTTTGTGTTGTGTGATGCTCTTCTGCATATCTCAGTTGTAATGAGTGGTTATTTGAGTTACTGTTGGCTTTCTAGTACCTCGAACCAGCCTGGCCATTCTCCTCTAACTTATGGCATCAACAAGGCATTTTTGCCCAGAGATGGTTGTGTGTGAAAATCCCAGTAGATCAACAGTTTCTGAAAAACTCGACCGGCTTGTCTGGAATCAACAACCATGCCACGTTCAAAGCCGATTAAATCACGTTTCTTCCCCATTCTGATGCACGGTTTGAACAAGCAGATGCGTTTGACCATGTCTACATGACTAAATGCATTGAGTTTCTGCCATGTGGTCAGCTGATTAGATATTTGCATTACGAGCAGTTGAACAGGTGTAGCTAATAAAATGGCTGGTAATGCACTGGTTAAACTTGTTCATCATTTAGGAGTATTCACACACCCTCATTGAAGGTGGAACACATGGGTGCCAAGCCACGTGCCATGTAGTTATTGGTTCATAGCAACCATTCATAGCACTGCCCTCAAGCCTCTGTGTTTCATCACTGTTTCTTCTATGAGGAGATGATTTTCCTCCAATGACAGCACAGAACTCCAGCATTTCATTTCGGTTAATCAAGGTCATCTATAGATGTTTAATCTGGGGGAAGTGGGAAGAGTTCTTTGTGGTTTGTACTGATGAGGGAGCAATCTTTTTACATTGAAAATACAGGTTTTATTTGTCTTGCTGGCATTTGCTGCAATTACAGCTGCTTTAGCCTTGATTAGCATACGGATTCTTAGTTAGGACTGGCTGTTAATACGACACTTTACCAAGCTTGTTTTCCTCTTTGGTGTTTTTATCTTGCAGACAGACACACATGAACACAAACACACACACTTGGGCAGAGGGTAATGGGCAGTGAGTTAGTGCTGCAGGGTTTGTGCGTGTCACCTCGGTTTATCATGAGGATCCTCACACTGAGGACAAACGGCTGTACATAAACACTGGCTGAACAGGCACTTTGTTCTGTTGCGAAGCACAGGTCTAGTGGGAGCTGCATAGCACAGCTCTGCTTTTAACTCCGACCAATAAAATTTTATGAAATGTGTTTGAAATGGAGGAAGATTGTAGCAGGGGCAGCGACAGGACAGGTGGTGTTTTCAAGTTTTAAGCAAAGCTTCGGCTGCTGCCTGGTTATGTAAGACGGGTTCGCTATCACAGTGACAGTGATTTATTGTGATAATGACATAGACAGCCAGCCTCCTTCTTTCTTAGTCACTGCATGCTCTTCCTAAAGGTTTCCCGGGTGTAAGAAGAGTGTGTGTGTTTTGTATGTTTGTGTGTGCGGGGTGTGTGGGGGGTGTGTTGTGTGAAACTGAGTAAGCTGAGTATGTGGCTCAGAGAATCCATCATTGTGACGACTGGCCCTGCCTGTCCTGTCAACAGTACACGCGCGCGCATGCACACACACACACACGCACACACACACACACACACACACACACACACACACACACACACACACACACACACACAGGAAAGGACTGACTACGAGGGCAGAAAAAGCCAACTGAGCTCTCTAGACTCTCCTTGTCTCTGTAAAATACATTCATTTTTTTTACCTTCTGCTGACTGCGCCGTCCTCTCCCTTTCTTCATTTATTCTTTTCTTTTCCATGTCTTTAGACTCTGGGATCTAGTCCACTCCATTTGCCTCCACTCCCCCGCATCCCTGCACCTCGCTCTCCTCCTCCTTTCTTCCTCTCCTCGCCCCCTCTCCTGCGTTATCTCCCTCTGCTTTTCCACAGTTCATCATTATCCCTCTCTGAGCGCCCCCCTCTCATCCATCACCCTAAGCCACAGGTTTCCCTCATATTACTGCAGAATGGGCCTTCATTTATCAAAAATTGGGGCACATTCAGGCACACACACACACACACACACACACACACACACACACACACTCATACATGCGTGTATGTTTGGACGCACATTTGCAGGTGCATGCTGTCTGGCGGAGGGCATTGTTGTAATTTGACCTTGTTGTTTGTGTGTGTGTGTGTGTGCGTATGTGTCTGTCTGTCCGTGTGTGTGTGTGTGTGTGTGTGTGTGTGTGTGTGTCTGTCTCTGCAGACTGGAGTGCCTTGGCCTGGGTTTGCCTCATCACTTTGAACCTGTACCTTAACCTGGTCCAAGAAATAAGCACCAAGAGATATGAAATGTGAGTAGGAGACTTAGTGCTGTGACTAACAATTATTGTCATTATCAACTGGTTAATTTACTAATTGTTTTTCTTTTTTGTTGCAATATTTTCAATGAATCGTGTTTTATAAAGTATCAGGAAAAAGTGCTTCAACTAATTTAAAGAGCTCACAGTGACGTCTTCAAATGTGGTGTTTTTGTCCAAAATATAACGTTATTCAGTTCACAGCGTTTTAAAACAGACAATTTCAACAGATCTCATTGGAGACGCTGCATCTATGATAGACATTTTTGTTTTTTCAATTACTTAAATGTTTAATCAATCATTAATGAATTAATCAGTACTTGCTGATTCCTTCTGTCAATCCACTAATCGACTAATTATTTAGACTCTAAGGAAACCATTCGTCCCTTATGCGCACATACAAGTCCCCCTCTGTCTCTATGTCTCCCTGCATGTCTTCCGTTGTTTTGTTGTGGCCGTTTCGCTCCGCATGTGTGTTTATATGTGTGTGCATGTGTTTGGTCTGCCAGAGCATGTGTCTCCCTGCAGAGCATTGACAGCCCCCCCCCCTTCTTCCCCATCCCCCTCCTCCTCCTCCTTTTCTGTTCCAGCCAGCCGACGCTCTAATTGAAAAGGGAGTGGGTGTCAGCCGTTCAGTGTGTGTTTGTGTGTATATGTGTGTGTGTGTGTGCGTGCGTGCGCACCCATCTTCACGCTTTGCAGCTCTATGTTTCTGTCGCTCAAACTCCCATGAGCACTCTCCACAGAGTGTGAATTTGCTTGTGTGTGTGCGTGCGTGTGTGTGTGAGTGAGCTATTTTCTCATTTTCCATGCCTAGCACGGTGCTTTGTGACACAAACACACAATCTAAAAAAAAAATGTATGCACCCTGTGGGTGGAATAAAAGGGGGCAGCTTTAACAAGTTAGCAGCACCTCTGTTTGCAAAGTCAAGTCCTGCAGATGTGCTTTGGTGTGTACAGTCCTAACCATATGTGTGAGAGGAGATGGACGAGCAAAGGGAGATTCCAACCCCACCCCCTACCCTTACCCCCACCCTTACCCCCACCACCCCTCCCATGGGAGTTTCCCTGCATTGATTAGCAATAAGCCAGACGATATAATGGTGCTATAACTCAGAGGAAGATGGCTTTATGGATGCAGAGAAGAGGGCAGGCTAGGGGACCAAAATCAGCTCTCTTCAGAGTCTTATCAGTGGCACACCCCTTATATTACTAGAGAGAGTAAAGTGGGAGGTGGATATGTCTGTGTTTCTGTGGTTGGTCACACATGACATGAAGGGAAAAAAAACCCATAGCACTTAATAGGTTAGAACGAAGCGAAGACAAGGCATCAGGAGGGCTGTCGTGTATTGACTGCACATAGATAAGCTGTATGTGTTTAGGCAGGCGGGTATGTGATGTGGCTTTGCATGCATGCACAATTACCCCTCAGCCCCTAAACCCAACCTCCCACCTTTTCTCTCTCTCTCTCACTCTCTCTCTCTCTCTCTCACACACACACACACACACACACACACACACACACACACA
>CM076658.1:7745875-7772548 GCA_038496675.1 Rachycentron canadum
TGGCGGGAAGGCCAGGCTAAGGCCAACAGATTGAATCTGTGTGTGTCTGTGATAATCTTTCTTTCAGGCTTTCCACCTTTGCACACTATTGTCCGTTCCAGCAGCTCCTGAAACCCCCACTGTATTTATCTGTCTTTCTGTCCATCTTTCTCTAGTCAATCTATTGGCTGCAGCCTATTTCTGCTTTTCATTCTCACTGTGACCTTATCCTGCTTCCTGTCTTTTAATCACCCAGTGCTTCTTTCTTATTTCTGCTCTTTCTGGTCCTGACCCACAATCTGCCATCATCCATCCACCTTTCTATCCTCACCTCTATTCTTGTCTTCACGTTTATCATCCTCTGCCCACTCCAAATCTCTCTCTCTCTCTCTCTCTCTCTCTCTCTCTCTCATTCTCTCCCTCCCGTCTCCCTCTCGCTCTTTCTCCGGGTAGTGCTCAGCTGTAGAGCACAGCGGACTCTAATGGCAGATCATTATCATGCTAATTAGAGCACTTTGTAGCTGCCGCCCGTCATTCTCTCCTCCTCGCAGCCCCCTCCACGCTATCGTTAAAAAGGCCACCCCCTCCCCCTCCATCTCCCCCCTCCGCCAATCCCTCCACCCAGTCTCTCCATCATTAACGGGACGTGCGCTGGTGTAATTGGACGCTGTTTATTCCGCAGATCGGGTTATTAAATCACACCGAGGTGACGCTCGCACAGGTCTCCCCTGAAACACTTTCATCATTGTCCCACGCCATGATTGAGCCTGTGTGGAGGCGCACATACACATGCACTCACACACATGTTCAAAGAGGGTATCCTTTGTATGTTGATGTTCCCTACAAGACGTGAAAGGACACGATGTATAAAGCAGCCTTTTCCCTTTCCACGTTTTCTGCTGTGAAACAAACGCACACCATCTCATATTCCCCTGCCAATAAAGACTTTAATTTGATAATGCTAAGTGAGTTTCTTCCAACCCGCAGGCTTGGATGACAAGTGTGGACGAAGTTAAATTAGGCCAAGGACCTAATATTTGCCTTTTTCAGATGCTGCTAAAAGATGCAATTTTTAGCTCACATGCCAAGGAGTTTTCAGATGCAGCATTGAGCATTTATTCCCAAATCCATTTTTCTCTGAAACCACGTCTGTCCCTGTATTTATGGGTCAGAGACAGACCCAGATTCCCTGTTTTAAATGTCAGACTTTTTTGCTTCTGGATCACGATCAGGCCTATAATTACTCTTGGTGTTATTCCTCTGCAAAATCCATTTATGCTTATCACGTAGGTGCATTTGGTGCCAGGTGCTCAGGAGGACTGGGGTGTTGCACAGCACGGTCTTCACTGCTCAGAGTCACTGAGGCTGAACAGAGAAGCGGTGGCCAGGAACCTGTCTATCAAAGGAGACAAAGGCCTGTTTCGTGATTACAGGGAGAGGCTGAAACTCCTCGGAGCTTACATCACCTCCCAAGAGGTTGCATAACACAAGACTGCCATTCCAACAAAGCCATCACCCCGTTTCCCTCACTCGTCTCGCTCTCTTTCATCTGCTCAGAAATACCTGACATATTATTCTCCCCCGCTCCTCCCTTGATTGTCAACCCTTCATCCCATAGGAATGCCACGTATTTCAGGTGTTGTGACTCTCCTGGCATTACGTTTTGTTCTCAGTCTCTCACTCCTCTCCTCACCGAAAGTACATGCAGTAAGGTCCAGAGGTGCTGAGTCAGGTCTACACCATGCTGTCCTTTTTATGTACATGCTGCACATTTGCTGGTTAGGATAATTCTGCCTAGTGTCCACCAGTTAAACAGTTTAGTATTCAATCTGACTCTTTCAAAGTTTTGATGAGGATTGTTTCATATTTAAAATACAAAATATCAATGATTTTAAGTATAACATCACGTCAGAGACCTTTTGTCTACCAACAGAAGCCCTCTCAGATCTTATTAAGTTAGGGTCTATGTTCTAGTTTGTTTAAACGGCCATAATATCAAAACATCAGACAGGTATGGTATAAGCTCTGGGCATGTTTGTGTGTGTGGTTTTCTTATTTCTACATTTTCCTGTGGTCTCCTCCAAACCTCCTGTTCCCCTTCTCCTGAAACGGGACCAGGAGGAGTTTTCTGATGATCTACTTGTGTCTGTGCTCTTTGCAGATGGTACGTGCCTCTGTTCAGCCTCATCTTCCTGATGATCTGCTGCTACGCCAGGATCATCTGCGTGGCCAACAAGAGGGTGAGTGCCTCTTCAGGTGTTCAGAGCAGCTCAACACCCTGGCAATCAAGCTGAATCCAAATGCATTGTGACCTTTTAGAAAACTGTCATTAGACAAAGCTACAACCTGTGTGTTGGTTGTGTGTTCTTAGATTCCTGTACTTGTGAGGAATATTGTAAAGGTTCTCACATAAATAGAGTTGATAAAGTAAAATGTGTGTGTGATATGTTATTTTAGAGTTGGGATATTATTCAGAGTTGGCATTGAAGATATAGTATTGGCCTCTGTATGTTTTTTGTGATTGTAAATTAAATAGCTATGTTAATAGCTATTGAATATTAAATTAATTTTGGTTTTTGGACTGTTGGATACAACAAGATGACAGCGTATGTAAACCACTGATTAATCAGTTAACCACTTAGCTGATCTTCTCCACATGCTGGCGTGTAGTTTTCCAATGAAAGGGCCCAGTTGAAGCCCAGAGGCAGCATTCCATCAGGTTCACATAGATGTCATTCTCCTGATGTGACAACACCACACAATGTGGTGGTGGTAGTGCCACTGGAAGGGCACTGGCAGACTTGTGTTACAACAACATGTGCGTGGGATTCTGATCTGATTCGTCAAATACAGAAAAGAGAGGAACGGAGAATCTGGCTGAAGCCACACCAGCCTCAGAGTGAAGCCTCATTGTGAGCATTGGCGTTCTCTGTTTGGGCACCAGCATCCAAGATGGGACGGTGAAACAGATTCTGCAGATATCCAGGCTACAGAAAGAAGACATACGAGACAGACAACAGGTGGTTGAAGGGAAGGCAAAAGAAAAGAGATGACACAGTTCTTTATCATTTAAAAAAATCTTTATCATTTAAAAAAAAAAAAAAAAAAAAAAGAATGAATGAATGTAGCTGATTTCAACCTGCATCTTATAACTCATTCAGCTCACAGCATTCAGCTGTCTCTCCTCTCTCTATATCTGTTTTCCACCTCATTTTCACTGTCCTCCTCTTTTTCCCTTCCACCTCTATTTATCTCTCTGTCTCTGTCCCTCTCTCATTTTCCCTTTCCCCCTCTTTTCTTTCTGCCTCCGTGTGTCTCTCCCTCTCCGCCTTCTCTTCTGCCGTTTTGCTTTCTCTATCATATTTATGAAGAGCTCAAGCCTTATCTCTTTTTCAGCTGCAGGCTGTCTCACTTGAAAGAATTTCAAAAGCTTTGAAAGCAGGGTAGGTGGCGACGCAACGAGGAAGGGGATAAAGAAGAGGAGGCTGAGTGAAGAGAGGCAGGATGGTAGTTGGACGGAGAAGTTTCTCCGCTCATATGGGGGGGGGGTCGTGGGTGAAAATGACTCCGTAGCGCATTAGTTTACCGAATACAAGTCATTTACACCAGGATTATTTAGAGAAACATGTGCGCAATCGGAGTTACAGTGTGAGCGTTTGCTAACTAGAGGAATTGGAAAGCTAATGAGTCATTATCAGGACAGACAGAGAGGTCTGAGAAAGTGGTGGTTTGTTTTACGGATGCGATTTGTATATGCCCACTCGTTCCCTCCTAAGCCTCACTCCTCAACACTTAACTGGCTGAACTGCTTGTTTTTCGGTGTCACGGCTTAAGCAAGATTGCCACAAAAGCTGGGTATGCACACCGGAGACCTGGCTGAAGCCTAATGATATTGCCACTTATTATCAGTGTTTGTTGATTTTGATGGATAGTGGTGCTCAGCTAGAAAGCAAAGGGCTCCTCTGGAACAAGTTCAGTCTAATGACCGAATGGCTATGGCCATTTTTTTTTTTTACTTGCACTGCATGGACATACCATAGTCACACACACATTTACAATGACAATCACGTCAGCACACAGAAACCATGGCAACATTGAGTTAATAAATAGCAGAACTGAAGAGCTGTTAGTGCACATCATTCACGCTGCCTTTTTTGTGTGTGCATGAACCTCACACAAGGCCTCCAGAGATTTGTCTCTGATGTCTTGGGTTACATAAACCTTCTGGCTTCCTACGCACCCCCGAACCTCTGTCCCACCCTTACAAATCCCAGTCATGTGCATGGGTATATGCATGTGTGTGTGCGTGTGTTTGTGTGCGCGCCTGCGTGTATGCGCGTGTGTGTGTGCGTGCGCGTGTGTGTGCGCGCGCGTGTGCGCGTGTGTGTGCGCGCGCGTGTGCGTGTGCACTCAGTCCTGCTCGTGTCTGTTGACATTTTCCCCGCATTCCCCTGGGAGAGAAGTCAGAGGAAGAGCGAAAAGTATTCCCACGTTCTCTCCGGAGATCTCAGATCTGCCATGTTTGCTCCACTTTTTCCTTTATCTTTTACACTTCTTAAAAAAAATGTCCTCCCCTTTCTCTACATCCGTTGCCTTTCCTTGTTCTTTCTCATGTCATATTGTGTGCACTGAAACTGATCAGTTCCCTCTTTTTGTGAGATGCTGGGAGCTTCTCCCTGCCTCTTAAGTTCTGCACTGTGCTCTGAATTAGGCAGTTTTTGCAGGGACGGGTGAGAAGGTAGTGGTTGTGTGCTGGTGTGGTAGCCTCTTTCTTCCAGCTTATCCAACTCCAACTTGGCTCCAACTTCTTAACATGACCACTCCTTTCTTGTGAGAAAAACAACTGGCTGAAATGATGAAATCACAATACTTTTTTTTCCTAAAGAGTAACTGCCCTGACCTTTTCTTTCTATTTTGTGTCTTTTCTGAGCAGATGCAGTCATGGTTGGGAACCTTCAACCCTGAGAGGGAGAGACGAAAGGTAATGGCCTGTCTGACCATAACATTTCTCAGCGCACACACTCACACTTACACACACATATACGCACATACACATGGTGCGTGAGGATTAGAGTGTGTGCAGGATTAGCTCTTGCGGTCATGCTGGGTAGGTGTCAAACACAGCAGGGAGAAATTTGACCTCTTGACTCTCCTGCAGTGTGTGTGCTTGAGCATGTATATAAACGTGGCTATACACTTGTGTGTTTAAATCCGGTCTCCGATCTGTTCCTGACCTTACTGAATTAGCAGGGAACAAAGGAGGAAAAGGAAGAGTTATATATTAATTTTGTTACCATCACCACCACCATCACACACAACAACACACCTTTCCAACAATTAATGGGGCATGTGTCCAATCATTTGTTTTCAACTTCTGAAACCCGCAAACTAACAGCCACAACCACGACCACCTCACACTTGAAGTCCAACTATGCAACCAAAAGAAAAGCAGGACTTGAACTTTTCTCTCGACGTCTCTTTTTTTCATTCTTTACACAACCATTCCTGTCAATTTTCGTGTAAACAACTGCCGCACTACGAATACCATCCAGGAGATACTGTCTGAAAACATGTACCGTTATTTAAACAATAACATGCCCCCCCACCCCTCTCTATTATGACCAACCTCTCCCTGTGCAGAATACCTATAAACACTTTTGATTTGCAGTGTGGTCGGACAACAAAACTAGTTGTGTCCGAGGATAACTCGGCCCACACTCTCCTGGAACTATGGAGAAAGCTCTCCGAAGTCTGAAAAAATAACTCAGGATTACCTTGACATGGGCTAGGATGCTACAAATGCAGACCAAACAGAAAACCTGCCCTGCATTACAAACTGGGAGTGAAAGATTCGAGCAGGAAGGGTTTAAAAAAAGATGTAATTGGTTGCATTATGGGAATTGTATGATCCAGTATTTTTGGAGATTGACCTATACTTAAAGTCAGGATGTCTTCTCTTGGACAGTTTGAAAGCTCCTTGCGCTGTTATTCTAACTTCTCCAATAAGATGCTAAATCCTTATGTCCATGCGTCAGACATCGCTATGGAGATTCGATGTCTTTAAAATGTAAACTTAAGTTCTATTCATCATAGCATTCACCACATATAAGTTAATGTTACTGTGCAACTAAAAAGTCGCTGTGCTGCTTTTAGTTACCTACTCACCCTGCTCCCTCTCTGCTGCTCTGTGGTTACACCTCCACCCTGCAGGGTGGAGGGCAGGTTAGGGTTAAGGTTATGTAGATGCTGCCCCTAAGTGGCAGATGTAATTACTGCACACTGAACTGGCGTAACCCTCACCAGTGACGTTAGTGTGCACGAATGTGTGGCAGCAACACACACGTTCATGTGGGCTAATTGCTATGTGTAGCACAGAGTGTAAATAAGTCAGCAGTGGTTTTTATCACACTCTCTGTTTCCTCATGTTTCTCTTTCCCAGTCGCTCTCCTCGTTTCCATCTGTTTCTCTCTCTCCCTCTTTTCCCCCTCTCTTTCTCTTTTTTCTTCTCTCTCTCTCCCTCTGTCTCTCGCTCACTCCTGTACTCATACCCAGCATGAATAAAGCAGCAAGCCAGGTTCATGGACATGAATATTTATGAGAGTTTATGCACGCGCTGCAATGCTTTAAAACAACAACAACAGCCTGCCTGATTGTGCTTGCCAAGCCAGCCAGCTCTGGCTTGTGTGTGTGTGTGTGTGTGTGTGTGTGTGTGTGTGTGTGTGTGTGTGTGTGTGTGTGTGTGTGTGTGTGTGTGTGTGTGTAGCAGCAGGTGTAAACCAGAGAAAGCGATTCCTGCTGGGTGTCTGAAGACCGCTGGCTCTGGTGATTTCCATTCACTTTGTCAAATCTCCCTCCCTCCGCGTCTCACATGTTCTCTGTTACTGTGTCACACACTTGTGCATGCGCACATACACACTTCTCATGTTCTGTGCTGACACTTGAAGTTTCTTACGTTTATAGGGGTATTCTTGATCTTTCTCTCTCTGACTCATTCTGGCATCACCCCCTCTCTCTATGTATTTGTGTGTGTGAATTTGGCTGGAGTGATGACATATCCAACTGGTGTGGACAATTATCTGTCAGTCACATGGTTGTGACACATCTGTGTGTGTCTTCAGCGATTTGTCTGTGGTCATGCATGAACACACACCCTCTGAGCGTCACAAGGTCTTGCGGCAGCACAGGTCAGCGAGAGGCTATTCAGAAGAGGGTATTTAAGTCAGGACGCACACATGTATGCATGCACACACGCACGCACATGTATATGCACACCTTTAAACACATTTGCACAACTGCACACACAGCAGCTCAGTCCTGTCGGGTAGCAACAAAGCTGGCTGTGCAAACAGCGAGCTGCTTGTTCGTTATCTTCCCAGGGTGTTTGTTTACTGAGCCACACAAGCTTTGCCTTGAGTCACAATGTGATGTGTCTACTGTCTGTCTGTATAGATGTGTGTGTAGCTGTGTGCACAACATTGTGTCCTGTGGAGCATTATCTCTGCGTCCGTGTGTCCTCATTTATCCACCAAGTTTTTAATTTACATGTCACCAACACCCGGAAGAACTCTACTATGAGGATGCTGCAATGACAGTTGGGTTTGTCTCTCAAGGGCTCTTAAGCAAGACGCACAGCTTTGACAAAACACACACCTTCTTTGTAAGGATCGACACTCCAGCTGCTAGGTAATCAGGAGTACTACTCAGCAGTATTTCTGGTATGTTTGGGTTTCAGTTGTTCCTGAAAACATTTGTGAAATTTAA
Source organism: Rachycentron canadum (assembly GCA_038496675.1). NCBI lineage: Eukaryota > Metazoa > Chordata > Actinopteri > Carangiformes > Rachycentridae > Rachycentron > Rachycentron canadum. Next base: position 7,753,616 of record CM076658.1, read on the forward strand.
GAAATCTCGCCAAAAATCTCACCAGAAGTTCAATTTGGTCGGTTGGTTGTATCACATGATCTACCTCAGTTTGCTCAGTTGTCATGGAATTGCAAATAGTCAAATTTCACTTTTTCTGAGCATGTGAAGGACTTCTTATCGATGTTGGTGTAAAAAGGAAAGAAAGTGAGACCCAGGATAGATAGCATTATAAATTGCCAGTACACTGGTACTGCTAAATGGACATCTTTCTTTAATCAACATGTCACATCATGAGAAAATGCCTATGACTCTCACTGTAGCAGATGTAGATGATTATCATGATGAAAAATATCTAGTGTCCTGTCTCAAAGAAAAACATTTCACTCCAAAAACACTTTCAAAAAAGTCCTTAAATGTCCAAGTGCATTTGGGGAACCTGATGCTGTTATTTTCAGAGTAGGTTTTCTCTTAGATGAGGGTGAGTGCAGTGGGTGGTGGATGACATGGGCTGCTCCCCGTGACCCTCTGTAATCTAGCGTGCGTCATTAATGTTGGGACCACTGTGCCCGCCGCACATAATTACGGTTTCATTCCCCTCTGCTTCCCGAGCAGCGTAGAGGCCTCTGACACGGGAGGACTGTAATTAAAAACAAGAGGCTCTTCCTCCTCCTCCTTCTCCTCCTCCTCTGCTATTCCACATCCTGTCTCTTGCAAACTGAAATTCCTCAAATGCCTTACTCTACACCTCACCTATGTTTTATCTGAGATTACTTGGCACGGTGCATTCCTTTAAACCCAATTTCAGGGAACCGTCCTTTCTCCACACACTCACAAATCTCAAGTCTTTTTTTCCACGTAGCCTCCTTCAGGCTCCCGGCTTGCCATTTTCATCTCCCAATACACACATAATAACACACACACACACACACTTGAGATGACGATAGACAGAGCTTGACATGGCCAGTGATGTCAGAGCTTGCCATAATAATAGACACTAATAGGTCTTAATGTTTGGCTCTGGGTCATGCTGTTACAGATCATGACGTTGAAGTATGAACGGTCTCTCTTCAGCTGGTCGCATACAGACACTGTGTGTTTTCCACGTTGAAAACTGGGCTCTTATATTCAGTACCCATCCACCAGCACACACGTACGCACACACATATAGAGATACAATACCACCGGGGGGCTCTCGTGATATTCATTTGAATTGTTTAAAATGCCTGCGTTAGAGCTTGCACGCCGCAGGGTCTTTCTGGTGAGTAATTAATTTCCAGCATGTGGGGGTAGAGACCAGAGCTCGTGGGCCTGCCTCCTGGCTCAGGCTGTGTCTGTGTGTGTGTGTCTGAGTGTGTGTGTGTGTGGGGAGAGAAAGAAAGAGAGGCTTTGCGCTGGCTCGGCTACTGCGTCCTAGCCTGGGGGGAGGAGGAGGAGGAGGGGGAAAACAGCACAGCGCAGAAAATCGATCCAGGGGCCGCGCTTCTCAGCCTCTTCCGGACGCAAGAGTCCTCCTCTCCGGGGAATTAGATAACGGCTTGTAAAAGCTCTCCACCGCCAGGCTCTCCCCCTCCTCGACTTTTAGCTGCTGCCGCATCTCTCTGTCTTCCTGCCCGCCTGCCTCACTGCCTGTCCACGAGATATTGAATTCATCCCGTTCACATTATGGCAAAGTATTGGCTTCCAGTTTAATTGGAATCCGCGTTTCTTCTCATAACTGTGTGGATATTGCGTATTATCAGCAGGTTAATATTTTATTAGGTCTTAATTGGCCTTTTGTTGTTTGCTTCAGTGCACTGATCTTCCAGTTAAGACACTGACTGTGTGTGTATATGTGTGTGTTCGAAACACTGAAGAATAACAGTGTTAATGTGTGCGTTCAGTTTCTATACTGGGGTCAGTCAGTAATCACTCTTCTCTCCTCCAGGTTTCCTTGGCTGAGGAGATCAAGCCATTGAAGTGGTACCCCTCCGTTTACCTGCTGGTGTCCATCTTTCCCCTCATCAACAGGTAACACAGACACACAAATAGAGACACACCTGTACAGCACATAAACTCTGCACTCTGTTGTTTTATTTGCATGTTGGCTTCACTCTGCTGTCTTATCTCTTCTCTCTCTCTCCTCCCTCCTACTCTGCCTTTCCTATCCTCTCTCTCTTGCTTTCACTTATCTGAACTCTCACGAAGCTTTGCTCTCTCTGTAGCAGCACGAACATTGAAGGGGATGTGTGGTATGTGTGTGTGTCTCTGTGTGCATGTGTGTGTTGGAGGTATAGAGCATTTTATTGGCTTTTTTAAAACCTGGGCTTCATCGACTGAGGGCTGGTGGGAGGAGGCGAGTGGTCCAGTAAATGATAACCCGGTGCTGTTATTACTCCTTCACTCCTTCCTTACCCCCCCCTTCTCTCCCTTCTTCTTTCATTTGCCACTGCTCCCTCCCCCCTCCTCCCTTCCCTCCCCTCCCCTTCATCCACACTGAACGGGTGTGATTGACAGGTCAGGGTTACTAAGTGATTAGCTGCGGCGGCTCTGCTTGTCGCCACGGCGATGTAGGCGGAGACACAGGTCAATTACAGGGTCAACGTCTTTCAAAGGCTCCGCTCAAACACTGCCCATCCCCCCGTCCCACCCTCACCCCTCTCCCCTCCCCTCGCGCCCTCTCACCCTCTCCTCCTCCTCCACCTCCTTCTTCACCTCTCCATCTATTCATCCCCCCCTCCAGTGCCCCGGCTGTCGGCTGATGAAGATGACAAACAGCATCCTGTGCTAACCCCAAAACGCCCTCTCTTCCTTACCTCCCTCCCTTTACTTCACCCCCCCTTTCCTTCCTTCCCTCTGTGAATGTCACTTTCTCTTCCTCTCTCCCTCTTTTACACCCAGAACGTCTTTCTCATAGCCCCCCTCATTTCCACTCTTCCTCGCTTGAGCACTCCGTCTCTCTCCTTCTGTGTTTTTATGTCATCCCCCCACCTCTTCCTTCTCCTCTTCCTCCACCACTTTTCCTATCCTCTGCCACACAAAGCCCTCGCTCTCTCTCTCTCTCCCTCTCTCTCTCCCTCTCCCTCTCTCCCTCTCTTGAGCAAACAAGCTCTCGCTTGCTCGCTCACTCAGCTCCGCTCCGCTCTGCCTTTCTCCAGAGAGCGAACGAGGAGAAAACGGGAATGAATTGCTCTCTCGTCGTCGTCCTCCACCACCACCACCACCACCTCCTCCTCCTCCTCCTCCCTCATTCAGCAGCGCTGGCTGTATACATCTCCGGCTCCTATTAATTTGTTAGCCTCCCCTCCATCTCACCCCTTCCTCTACTCACTCGCCTCCCTCACTCCCTCCCCCCATGGCTCATATCCTCCTCCGCCTTCTCTTCCTCCCCTCTTTCTCCATCTCTCCCTCCTTCCTTCCCTCCCCTCTGCTGAGTGCTGGAGTGTGTAAAGTGTTTGTCACGGTGCCGTGCCGATGTCGATGTGCTCTGCCGTGTGGAAGCAGCGCACGGCAGACAGTCTTAGTGTGTGTTTTGCTGTACGCCTGAGAGAGAGTGTGTGTGTGTGTGTGTGCTTGTGTGTGTGTAGGCGGGTGGTTGGCTTCGTGTCAAGGCAAATGTGCTGTCTCTGCTTGTTGCCATGTGTGCGTGTGTGTGTGCGCACTTGTTTGTCTGCCTCGACTTGAGTGTGCGCTTTTGCGTGTCTGTCTATGAGTATTCCCGTGTGTTTGTATATGTGTGTGTGTTTTTAATATTTTGTGCGTGTGTGTGTGTGTGTGTGTGTGTGTGTGTGTATGTGTGTGTGTGTGTGTGTCTGAGTGGGGGATTATTTCTATCTGAGCTCCAAAGCCTCCTAAACAGGGCTTAGAGAGACGGCCCAGGGCAGCAGCTAAAGCCGTTGGGTAGAGCTCTCTCTCCCTCCCTCTCTCTCTCTTTCCCCCTCTCTCTCTCTCTCTCTTGCTCTCTCTCTCCCTCCCTCCCCCCACCCCCCCCCCCTCTCTTTCTCTCTCTCTCTCTCTCTCTCTCTCTGTCCCTGCCGTTTCTCCCTGCCCTGATCCATTGCGTTAATACACAGTCACTCCCACACACAAACACACTCTTGTTTTGGCCTTCATCTGTTAGCGCACACACACAGAAATGCACACAGACAGTCACACGCCACACGCAATTTTAATCTGTTCCAAATGCACACTGGTAAATGTGTTAATTCGACACCAGCTGTTACGAATTGGAATGGGAAAGCGCTCCTACTTTTCCTCGCCCGCGCTCTTACACACATGCGTGGAGGAATCATTATACATCATTTTACCGTACACATCTCCACATCTCTCTTTCTCTCTCACTCCCTCATTCACTTTCCCTCATTTGGGAACACAAAAGTAGCACCAGACACTCACACCTTAGCACTTATTCCTCCTCCTTCTCCTCCTTTTTCTGCTACTTCTATGTCTTTCTCTTTCCTTCTCTCTTTCTGCCACTTAAATCTCTCCCCTCCTTGTGTGAGTGTGTGTGTGTAACCACTGCCCGGGCACGACTAGAGTTTTCACAGTCTGCTTCTCACATCGCCTCCCCTGTGTGCTTTATGGTGTGGGTGTGTGTTTGTTTACAAGGCTTGTCTAGATTCCTACTGTGCGTGCTTGTACGCCTGTTTGCATAAATAAACCCTCTCCTCGGAAACTAGCTGCCGATTTCTGCGGCGCAGCGCGGCTTGATGAGCAAGTGCTCCTCCTGGACAGCCTGCTCGTCTTTTACGAGGACCTTTTTTCTCTCCTTTAACACCCTCCCCTTTTCCCTTTTGACACCAAGCAGCAAGAAACAGCCATCCTCGTTTAGTGTCCTTTTTTCCTCTTCTTTCAGGCGTTGTTTAGGAGCTCTAACCTCTAGAGCAAGACAGGAGAGTTAGTTGCCTTAGAGCAGTCAACCTTATGTGCCTTGCAGAGGGGTGGATAGATTGGCCCTGGCGGCGGGGCTTGAACCAGTGATGTGCCTGTAACCTTGAGTTCACCCTGTAGCTCCAGGAGGCAGTTTGCATCCTCCTAGTTATTCTTGGTTTCCCTCGATGCTGCGTGTGGGTTTTGCGGTGTGTATAGACCTATACGTGCTTGCAGGGGATTTTATGTATGGGCTCCCTACAGCGCCTAAGCCTCCTGCCTTTCTCTGGAGGAGATCTGATTTCCCTGCTCCAGGCGAGCAGCAAGAACAAGACAGCGTGTGCGTGTGTCTGTGTGTGCTTCAGTGCGCGTCTGTGCCTTTGTGTGTTTTGTGCACACACGCCTGCACGCGCAACCCGGGCCAGGCAGACCTTCCCCATCTTCGTTCCGCACTTTGAAAAACGAGGGAGGAAATCTCAGAGCAGCAGTTATTATTCATCCCTCAAAGAGAACGGGGAGAAGGCGGAGGTAGGGAGGGAGGGATGGATGGAGGGAGGGAGGAAGAAAGAGAGAGCCAAACAGGAGGGATGAAGGAGGGGTGGGGGGGATACATTAACTCTTATCTCACTGTATTCGGCTTTCTGCATCCCAGGATGCGCTCTTTCTCTCCCTCTCTCTCTCTCACTCCTGCTCTCTCCTTCCTTTCTACACTGCCTTCCTTCCGTTCCTCGCCTCTACGCCTCTCGGAATATCTTGCATTCAGCGCGCATGGATGTGTGTTTGTGCCTCCGTGTGTGTAGGCTGGTGTGTGGTTAGTACTGTATAGCCTAATATCTTTTGTGGTGTATTTTGTTTACTTGAACAAGTGAGCTCCTCAGATGCTAAAAGGCAGTATGCAAGGTTCCAACTCTCATCTTTGTCTCTAAGCTTTTTTTTTTTTTTTTTTTTTTTTAATTCATCTACCTCTTCATATTCAATTTACTATATGAGAGTGGCAGCACTGGCCTGTTTACTAAAATAAGTTTTGAACTTGATATAGCTTGCAGGTATTTGATGTTTTTTCAAATTCAAAGGCAAAAGGGGGGGGGTTGCCATCAAAGTCTGGATCAGCTCAATTTGAATATAGTTTTATACACTGCAATTTAGGACACTAGAAAGCACATACAATGACAGTTTTAATATTCTCACAATTTTGACATTTTCTTTTCTCTTATTTACCGCAGATAACACAAATCCTCAGAAATCAAAGAAGCCTGTAGAGTGGGTTGACCACCCTGATTGCCTCTGTGATAACTCCACAGCCACATATGGCTGTGTGGCCTAGATAATATTTGGTAGATATATGACCATGCCTACTGTGTGTGCCCACGTGTGTGCCTTTGTATCTCAGGCAGTGATCGGTGTGTAACTGAAGATGGTGAGCCTAGTTGCTATTCGTCACCCACTGAGCAGCAGCGCCGCTCCACTATTAATCCCTGTTTAGCGACACATAGAGTTGGCCTACGGGGCTGTGTAAAGTGCAAACACACACACATCAGGCAGGTACCCACACCAAAGCTGGCCACACAACCACTAAGGCTCTTCATTCATTACTATAGTGAACATGACCAAGATATATGTGTATTTGATTGCATTTAGGTGAATATACATGTATAAAATATAAATATATAAACACATACGTGTCCATGCATAGATATACAAACATTAACACACATATAAAGGCAAATAAACTATATACTGACCCATTAATCCCAATAGACACATAAAGCCATATGAAGCAATGTACACGGATATACAAACTACATACAGGCACATATAGGGATATACATACATTCATGTACACACGTAGATGGTAAAGGAGATTTTAGATAACCTCCCTCACACACACTCGGGCATGTGCACACATTCACAGGCGTATACAAACACCTACGCACACACACACACACACATACACACACACACACACACACACACACAAACACACACACAAACACACACACCCTGTTCCCCCTCCCTCTGCTCTTTCAGGCACGTCTTTAAATATTCATCACTCTGGCTGCTCTGAGAGTACCGTAAACGCTGCCTCACACTCCAGGGAATCGCTAAAGCCTACTCTATCATCTGCTCTCCCTCCCTCCTCTCTCTCTCTCTCTCTCTCTCTCTCTCTCTCTCTCTCTCTCTCTCGCGCTCACACACACACACACACACATTTCCAGCCATAGCCACTCATAAGGATAAACTCACGTGCACAAACACTCAAAGGCACAGCCAGTGGCATTGTCACTGGACACACACACACACACACACACACACACACACACACACACACACACANCACACACACACACACACACACACACACACACACACACACACACACACACACACACACTCACCAACACATGAATCAGACGCAGGGAAACACATGCGGGGCGATGTACAATTAACAGATTTTGTGTGTGTGTGTGTCGGTGTGTTTACTGGCTGCTCCCAGCACAGAGGGCTGAGTGGTGGTGTGTTCCAGGAAACAGGATGTCTCTTTGTTTGGGTTTTATTCTGTTGGTGAACGTTAGCTGCTTCAGTCCCCAGGGTTTGTGTGTCCCTCTTTTTCTGTTAGTGTATCTGTGTGTGTGTGTGTGCACACACCCGTGCAGGTGTGTATCGGCATGTGCTCAAGCACAAGTTTTTGTGTGCATGTGTTTTGTTTTTGACCAACATGCCTGCCTGTTTGTGTGTTTCAGCCTGATTCCAGAAATATTTGGTTAAATGTTGGCACTGATGGTTGACAAGAGACGCATGTGTGCATGTGTGTGTGTTAGAGTATGACCAATCCTGTTTTTTCATACCAATACCGATTCCAAATCAGTATTATCTACCAGCCCATACAGAGCACTGACCCGATACAGTGCATTCATTTTTAATAGATGAAGAGTAAAAACCTGTATGATGTGATATGATTGCTATCATTGTTATATGGCATGTCTCAGGTCAAACCCTTGAAAACACAAACAAATAAATGAATAAATAAATTTTACAGTGGAAACTTGATATAATGATCTTAGCTGTTTTGATTAACTCGCTTATATGGATTAAAAACCTTTCATACACAAATGTTTTTTGAATAATTTACTTATAGTAATCAAGTATCCACAGTGTTCTTTTGGGGTCTTTTCATACTTGACAACATGTATCAGAAGAAGTGTATCGCAGTGATTGGTTGGGTCATCACATGACCAGTGCCATAAAACTAGAAAAGCTGTGTCAGTTAAAGTTGTAATATGTAGCTTTTCAGTATCTAAATATCTAAAAATGATTAGACCTTTTATTGTATAGTTTTTTGACTTGTTAACTTACATTATCCAAAAACGTTTCTTGCAATTCTCAAACCCAGAGAATCACACTTTCATCACGTCCATTTCATTTGGTTGCCTGTCAATGGCGTCATATCCCCTCTGGTCATGTGTCAGTGTTGTGTTTGCCTGCTGGAATCTCAAAATGGACTTTTCTCCAGTTTTAAGCCACATTTTTAAGACGCCCTTTACACCTTTGTCGTATATTTTAACTAGATGAAGGATTTTAGTCATCAGACATTTGGCCCTTAAAGTTATCTGATAAAAAAGCCGAACAGATGTTCGGCAGCTAAGCTCCTGTCCACTCCAAGATGTCTCTGTGTCCAATGAAGAGTGTCAGTGAATCACTGATTTTTAAAGACTTAAAGCTACTTTATTCATTGTTTCTAGCAGTTTGATTTTCCTTCTCCATTTGTTATGGAGAGGAAGAGACCTCTGGATAATTCAACTCCCTGTAAAAATCTCCTGAATGACTGAAACAGAGGGAATAAAAACTGGGAGAAACTAATAGCAATGGTGGTAAAGAGAACAACTAACATGATCCCCTGCTATTTGATGACGTGAAATAGTGTGAGGTTATTGTTTCTATTGGGAGACCCTGAGCAGCAGAAGCTACATACTGTGCATTTAAAACAGAAACACTTGTCAAAATGAAATTTAATAATGTGATAATTCTCAAAGATTTAGAGCTGATAGTTCGGGGTCTTGATAGGACAGTATCTGGCTGTGTGTGTGTGTGTGTGTGTGTGTGTGTGTGTGTGTGTGTGTGTGTGTGTGTGCGTGCGTGCGTGCGTGCGTGCGTGCGTGCGTGCGTGCGTGCGTGCGTGTGTGCGCGCGTGCGTGCGTGTGTGCGCGCGCTCTGCATCTGTGGGTGTGAGTACAATAGGAGTCATCCCCTTAACTGTGACAGTTATCACATTTTGACCATGATCAAAGTAGAGTATGTCCCAGTTTTCATTTGTTGTGCACATAGTCACTCATGCACAGCCATGGTTTATTTAGATATTGTGCAAAGAACATTCACATGTCCATATCCATAGAATCCACCATATTCCTGCAGCTTTATGCATATTAGAATGACTGATCACATGTTTTCTCTGAACAACGAAATGACTGTCCTCTGTCTTTGCTGCTTTTAAAGCACCACACATATAACAGACACATGAACAGCCAACACAATCTTTTGAACCAGTGCATCCACAGGTCAGATTTCCTCCTGCTTGAAGGCTGTTCATTGAGTGGGTTCAACTTTAGTAAAATATGATGAATTCAGTCATGAATCAAAGCTTCAAGAAGCATATTTAAACTTGAATGAACTGTAGCCATTTGTTGTTACTTTTTCTTTGTGCGTTTTGTCAGAAATGTTTGTTCTTTGTAATTTTGGTGATAAAATGTTTCTCTAATGGACCTACATCTAATTTCAGATACATTCAAATTCTCTTGCTAAATCTTAAAGCTTCCTAAGACTGTCAGGACACTGGATGATGTTTTTCACAGCAGAAAGTCATATTTTTTTAAAATTCAAGACGGTATAGAAATCCCCCTATACTGCACCACGGTTTCAGTGATTTTTGTCCCACCTATAATGTATTCTCAGAATTGAAGGTTAATATCAGAGCGTCTCCTTGACTTCAAAACATTTCCCATGCCTTGCCACAAATATTTGAGGGAGTTGAAAAACTAGTGGGGGATTCACTAATGATACACAGAGTCAAGGGATTACACCCATTTTGGAAAAATTATCCATTTTAGTCAGAGAAAAGTTCAGATTTGCTGTCAGCAAAGGCACAGCGGGCAGCACCAGAGCCTTGTTTTGGCACTGTGAAGCGTGTGATTCGTCTGGAGGGGAAAAAAAAAAGAGAGTCAGTCGGAGCGAGAGAGGAAGAAGTGTGAGGAAGTGTGATCGGGGTCAGGATGACTTCTCTGTCTGGCCGCACTCCACTCTCGAGAGGGAGTTCTCCTCCGAGCTGTTACAGTGTTTTTCAAACCACAGCTCTCAGGATGTGCGGCACAACAATTAGAGTCGGACAAAAAGGTGAACCCTGATGGAGGCAGGAGGGAAGCTGATGGCTGGAAAGTGGTATAGACTGGCAGGGTGGGATATTGGAAGAGATGGGGAGGCAGTGGATGAGGGATTTTGCACAGAATCTGGAGGGCGAGAGAGAGATGGGTTCAAAGAGTGACTGACAGCAGGATAGATGGAAGGTCTGAATAAGTGAACAAGGCTCAGAGACAGTGTGTGAGTGCTAATGATTGACTGTGTGCTTACAGGTGGGAGCAGATTTAGACTTAAAGCTACATATGTCTGCGTCTCTGCGTGGATGTGTTCTTATTGTTGTTGACCATTTGCTCCTGAGTCATACAGTGTACACAATATCATCTCTGTTGTCCAACACCAGTCAGCCAACTGTGAGACTCGCTTGACTACGCCACACACACAAACCCCGACAAACACACACACAGACACACATACAGCAGCTCAGCCAGGCATCGCCCGCAGCCACACTCTCCTTCCCACCACTGCCTCCCTCATTCATCTTTCATTAGCCCGGCTCACACAGGAGAAACAGCCCCCCTCCTCTCTCCCTACCCCACCTCCTCCTCCTCCTCCACACGTCTCTCCATTGCTCTCCCCTCTTTCTCCATCTAACCTCCTCTGCTTTTTTCCCCCCCTAGTCTTATCTTGGTTTCTCTCGTACGTAATCTCTTTTGTTTGTCTCGCTCATGTCTTGCTGTCTGTCTTTTTGGATATCTCCCCTCCCTCTGCTTCTCTTCCACACACTCGCTGCCTCCTCTGCTTTTTAGTCTTTTCCATTCAGCCTCACTCCCTCAGCCCTTTCCCCTCCTCTCTCCTCTCTCCTCCTCCTCCTCCTCCTCCTCCTCTGCTCTCGGCCCTCGTTCCCCTTCACAGCCTCACTCTTGCACATTCTCACCTCTTTATCGTGTACTCCTTTTCTCTTCCACTCTCCCTCTCTCCTTCCTGTGCAGTGCTGTTTCTCTGACACTCGTCTCTGCCTGGCCCCCCCACCTTCCTGTCTCTCTTTCTCTCTCTTGCCTGCTCTTTCTTTCTTCCTTTCATTTCGCTCTCCGTCTCTCCCTCGATGGAGGGGAAAGGCTCTTCGCCTCTAATTGCGGCTGTTCCGTTGCCATGGCGCGTGTTGCTCAGCGCTGTGAGTTGCTCTGTGTGTGTGTGTGTGTGTGTGTGTGTGTGTGTGTGTGTGTGTGTGTGTGTGTGTGCGTGCGTGCGTGCGTGCGTGCGTGCGTGTGCGTGCATGTATGTGTGTGTATGTGTATGTGTGGCAGGCAGATGATTGCTTGCTGCCAGCTCTCGTTTCCCGGACGCCGATCGCGTTTCTTTGCAGCAGCAGGAAAAAAAAATGAGACGCCAGAAATAGCCCCCCTTCACACAGACCCACTCACTCTCACCGCTGCGCTGTCAGAGAAACACACACACGTAGGCAGACGCACACACAATCACATCCACTGCATTTCCTCTCCACCTGACATCCTCAATGCATATGACCTAGGTTACACTTTATGTACACACCTCTATGCACGTGTACAGGTGAGCTGTGTGTTTATGTACGTCTTCATGTGTCCAACTTTCCCTGTGTGCATGTGTGTGTGTGTGTTTCCTGCATCTCTAAGGAGGTTGTGTGGGGAGTCCTGATTTATTTCACCTTTAATGGGAAGTGAAATGAATGTGAGCAGCAGCTGGTCTGGTCCTTGGAGATACAGCGGTAGGCTAACCCAGAAAACAGGCAGCGCCGCTCAGAAATGGTCCTTACTCAGACAAGCGCCAGGACACTCCACTCGCTCCACCGTTGGCTTTATTTTAAGCAGCGTTTAGGCATGTAGTTGACACCCTCACTCAGAATGACTTATAGCAGGTAGGTTCTCATTACAGGTTTGTCTCCGACCCTTGGCCAACCCAACTTGTGGTTTTCTCCCTGTCACAACTTTTCAAAGGGTTGTTGGAAGGTAAATGGAAAGAGATTAATGGCAAATAAACCTTGCAACCTCACGTTGCAAAAGAGGATAAAAGAGGATTATAACCAGATTTGTGGACGATTCTCCATAATCATCTTCTGTGCTGTTCAGCTGTAGATCTCAATGGGTTTTTAACGGAAGAAAAAAACCCAGCTAATTTCTTTGCTTGCTTAGTTAGATCGAGTTAAGGTGCCTCTAATGTGTAATTTAAAAGTGCTGCATTTTTGACATTCACAGAAAGACTCTTCTCTCATCACCTGTGTTTGATCTATTCATTTCTTCTGTCATACCATCATGTGTGGGCTGCCTCCTCTGAAACCACATAAACAAATCACTTCTAACCATACATACAAGGAGTCAGTGGGTTATTGTTACCTATGCTGCTTGATTCCTAACAGAGGAAGCTGAGTTAACATCGCTCCACCTTATAGTGTTAATTACTTAATCAACTATGAGCACCCCGTAGTCTAATTCTGTCTGAGAAAATGGCTTAAATCTTGAAGAAATTATAGTTGAACACATGGGTGCAGATGAGGAAGAGATCGTGCTGAATTGGTCATGTGGGCACACTTTAGTGTCAATAAACAAGATGCAGGCCAAAACAAAGCTAAACCTAAATGCTGTTGCCTGAAACACTGGCATCTCTTACAATATAATGAGCACATAGGAAGGACTTATAACAGAAAACCCACAGTGCACAGGGGCAAATTGAAGGGGTAGTAATCTATTACAGAAGTGTTTCCTAAAGACAGCCCATTCATACTCTTCTTTACTCTTCAAATTAAGATGAATTTTTTATAATTCAACACAGTTTGAATCAGATAAGCTGTTGACACAAGCTGTCACACTTCTTTCCTATTCTTAGATTTTTCTGAGACAAAATGTGTTGACACCAAATCTTAAATGTCAATCCTTTGACCATCTTACGCTTGCAGAAACAGTTCAAGTTATAATATGTCTCCTTTCCACGTTAAAATATCAAGTTAAGTCAATTTTACTAGTATAACATCAATTCACAACAGAAGTTTGCTGAAAGGATTACACCTATGTTATATATGTTTTTGAGTTGAGTTGAGGTTGCTGTCTGTCTATGACCATGTTGATGCGTTGGCGTTGTGGTTTCTTGCCAGAGGCAGACAATTTTTATCAACAGTTTTTATGCAACATTTTTAAGATGCAATGCATTTTAATTGAATGAAAGATTTTCGGAACGGAAATCTGGATCTTAATTTGTGGACGTCAAACATTAAAACAAAGGTTAGCAGGAATGTCAGCTCCTAGCTCCTCCCTGACATTGTGTGTCTGCTGTACAGCAAAACACTGACATTTAATGTGAAATTGGTTTCATCAGTTTTTTTTAGCAGCTGTAATAACCTGGTGTGTTTGTTTTGGAGAAGAGGAGACCTCTGAAGATAATTTGGATTTTGTTATTGTTTTGATCAAAAAAACAGCAGCAGAAGTTACATACTATGCATTGGGATAAAATTGGTTAACTCACTTGTTGTCCAAAATTCACAAGGTTGCATGAAATTTCTCTTAAATATAAGAAACACTGACGTACAACTCCAAGCTGCACACTGTTGTTTTAGGAAAATGTGTATGAGTTAGCCGTCCGAAAAGTAGCCTTTAGTTGTTCCTGTGTGCTTACACAAGTCTCATGTTTATGTTACTGTCTTATTTTGAATTTAATGATATTGGGTTTTTTTTTTCTTTTGTTGGTGTGTTGGCAGTTAAGATGAAGTAATAACGTAACATTGTTTTATAAAACAGAAGTAATATACAGTTTTTCGAGCGTGTCTGTATGGAGCTTGTGGTAAGTCTGCCGTATGTGTTGTAGCTTAACTGGCATCTCTATTGCCACGAAACCTTGTTGTTTCAGAGATGTGTGTGGTGCTCATCCAGTGATCAAAATATTGGCAACACTGTTGTAAAGTGATTAATGAGGAGAATGGAGCAGTGCTATTAGCGAAGATTTCACCAAAGTCATTATCCTTTTAAATAACTGGGGACGAGTTTCAGCCTCTGACAGTCACAGTGATGAGTGACTGTAGTGTCTCACGTAACTCCCTGTAACCACAACACAACAGTTTTTTTCTTTTCCTCAAATGGCTGGTTTTGTATTTTCTTTCCCTGCAGGTCATGAGTAGGTTGAGGATGACTTTTCCCGACCCTGAAGTCAACCACTGCGGCCACTTAGTTTACCCTGCACACCCAGCCCAGGAAAACAGCACATGCGGACAATGCTGTGAGCGGTGCACGGTTTGATTCTTTCACTAATAGATCAATAAAAGACATTAGCGGCGGGCTAACCCGGCGAGCAGCACTAATACAGGGTTAATCCAGGGTTAATGGCTGAGCAGCATCATTCTCCGAGGCAGCCATTAGTTCGCAGCCACACCACACAATATCAGGTTCTCCTCCTAGTCATGCCCCAGGCTCCCAGAGAGATAGGCACATGGAGGGGGAATTGAAAGGAAAAGAGGATCACCCTCATGAGTCAAGATGAAAATAAGATATCCCGACAGATGAAACCCATTGCAAAGAAATGGGAGAGATATCGGCGAGGGGGAGTGTGTAGGGAACGTGCATGGAAAAAGGAGGAGAAGATGGGTCGGCAGAATTGTGGTCAGGAGAAGCAGGAAACTGAGATGAGAGAAAGGGGAGAGAAGGAGAGGAAGGGAGTTGAGCGCTACACTTCTCCCTGTCCTTGTAAAGTGCTGCGTGCTGTCGAAGCGGCAGCCAAGAATGTGTCAGCCCAGCCGTCTCACGCTGCCTAATGGGCTCTTAAACGCTGATATAAAGCTCTCTCGCTCTTTCACCCTCCCCTTTTCCTCTCTCTCCCTCTCTTTTCCTGCCTCTGCCGCTCGCTCTCATTACCTCTCGTTCTCACCCCGTCCCTCACTCTGTCACTCACTTGTCCTCTCCCTCTCTTTCTGTTGCTCTGTCTATCAACCTCTCTCTCTCTGTCTTTCCCTTTTTTCTTGTTGTCGTCTCTCTTCTCCCTGTGACTTCTCCTTCAATTACTCCATCCTCCCCTCTGACGCTCTCTTGCAGGTTGTCTCTGTATTTACAACTTTTTTTATGGATGAACTCAACACGTCTGCCTCTCTCTCTCTCACCAGGCTCCATAATGCATTCTACCCACAGGATCCATCCTTCTCTCTCACCTTGTTGCACGTCCTGTCGGCACCACTCCATGGCTTGGCCAATGCCTTCGTCTTTGGCTTGGATAGGGATTGGTGGAGCCTACTGAGCCCTACTGGCATGCAGGTACAGCACCTGCAGACATACTGTACATCTATAGCTAAATTCAGACATGCCACCTTAGATTGATTTATAGAGCATTTTTCTAAACCCATGTTACAAAGTGTTTCACACAGAGCAGCAAATTAAAATACCAGGTCATGCAAGACAAGTGTTGAGTGTGTGAGGGGGCAGTGCAGTCAAATCGCTTCTTTTCCAGTATAACCTGGACCTGAGCATGTTAACATTTGCTACTTAGCTCTACACCCATAGTACAGGTGAGGCTGATGGGAATGTCAATAGCATTGCAAGTATTTTGTCATAAACCAAAAAATTTAACCAATTAAAATTTTGATGTAATGGTAACAACAGATGATAAGTTAGGTTCTCACCCAATTTCACTTCATGCTGAGCTGGACACAAATCTCTGTATCATACCCCAAGAGGATCTAAATTCTGGAGAAATCAATGTCAAAACAATTTCATGGCAATTCATCCAGTTGTTGTTGAGATGTTTCAGTCCAAGTGGTGAACCCACCAACCTAGACTGTCATCCCCAGAGCTTTGTAGCACTGCTAAAAAAAACCCCCATATCGTTTTTGACAAATAGATGCAGCCAGCACTGTTACAGTTTCCTCGTCCGAAAAGGGTTTTGTAAACCTCTGAATTCCATCTCTCCATCTGTCCTCTGCTGTGTACTGTTGTTTACTCTTTTCAGGGCCACAGGTGGCTGAAGCCTATCCCAGAATTTTGTGGGTGAAAGGCTTATGACTGAATGATTTTGTGTGCGTCTGTCTGTCTGTCTGTCTGTCTGTCTATCTATCTGTCTGTCTGTGTCTGTCTGTGTCTGTGTGTGTGTGTGTGTGTGTGTGTGTGTGTGTGTGTGTGTGCGCGCGCGCGCGCGTGTGTGTGCGCATGTGTTTTCAGTTTCCGCATGCTTGAAATATAGAAGAATATTTTCAATTCTGGCTATGCTTGTGAAAGGGGGGATGTCAGTTGTCAGCTAAAGTAGAAGCATATTTCGTGACAAGTGTCTTACAAGGACTTATGCAAAGCTTTTTAACTCCAGCAAACTTGCACTACTAATATTGGACATTCTCTGTTTTAGACTATAAGGAGATCTAAATTAGGTCTGTCAAATCGGGTGGTCTATTGAGTGCTTAAAAGTAATGCAAGTATTGGGGGAGATTGGCGCCTTGGGATACTTTAGCACTCTGTGTTTAGAGCCAGACAAAATCAAAAAATCATCCATGTGTCCTTGGTGGATCATTTCTTTGTGGGCTTATTGCCAACTCTTTTGTGTGCACTCCACTTAATCTGAATTAACCATCTTTATCATTATCAAGGCATTGCAGTTTTATCATCGTGTCTCGTGTGTATTATATAAATAGAAATTATAAAGTCAGGTTTTATCAGTAGAACTGAGAAAGCTGACTAATATGAGCAGATATACAACACCATCAACCAGTAACTGCTTGATATTAGTTAAAAAAAATCACATTGCAGGTCTTAAAAAAACGAAAGTTTGATCAATACAGAAGAATTCATCAATTATCCTATTCTATACTATTATGCAAATATTAGAAGTTGGGAACATTATCTGATGTGAACCTTGGAGGCTGAAAATGACCAAAAACTACAGTTCCTCAAATGGCCACTTGAGGCTGGCTACAAAAGTGAGTCAATCCCTAGAGAGTCCATTGTCAAAATACTTAACTTTACAGCAAATGTAAACACATTTAAAGCCTGGTACAAAATTTCCCCTTTTCTGACAGTTATAATGGAAGGTGAATTTTTATGAAACACCTGTTCCAATCTCAGGGGGTTACTTGAGACCAAGCGTCAACCCACCGTGACATCACCTACTGGTTTGCAAACTGGCGCTTTGACACCTTGATTTTGTTAATTGGCTGTCACTATTTTGTTTTGGTTTTTTTTAAAACATCCACGTCCATCGAACCAAACCATGTCATGTCTGAATGGGGCCAAAGATAAGCCGGTGGTGGTGCTTACTCTCTGGTCGAGTCCCATCAAGAGGGCACGACTAGATGATGTGACTGAAAGAGCTCCAGTCAAACTTTAAACAAACAAAAACAATGTAGAAACTGATGGAAATGAGCCATTTTGGTTCAGTGACCCTTTAAGTCATATGCTTAATTACTGTCATAATCTATTCAGTAAACCAGTTTCCAATGACTTTGTTGTATTTTCCTTATATTGATACAGCAACTTCTCAACCTTTGTGAAGCGTGGAAACTTTTTTGGCAATATTTAATTCATTAATTAATTTTGTTTCTGACATGTTATCTCCGATGTTTTATGCACAAATTGAAAATGCACATAAAATGACGCAAATTCACCTGTCTTTGCCGTATAAGCAACATGTTAGCAGCACAGCAGCTTGAATCCTTAGTCAGTGCCATAGCACTGCTGTGACATATTTTGACAGTGTTCCAATCCCAATACACAAACAATATAGTTAACACATTACAGGAAAGAAAATAGATTCGGAGCGCGAAAATACAAATTGCACAGTTAAGTGTGCAAAACGTGAATTAAGGCTGGTGTGAAGCCAGTACACACAACTCCATCCATTAAGACTGAAGCTGTTCAGCAGATGTGCATTTGATGGACAACTGAAAAACATGGCTGATGTGTCTGGTGTAAACGGGGTGTGTGCACTGGCAGTAAGAAGAGCTGAGTAGCAGGTCTTAGATCAAGTGATTAATTTAGGAAAATAATCACCAGCTTAATCAATAATAAGTGATGTGTTATTTGTAGCCCTAAATATTTCTGGTAGTTCTGCATTTCAGAGTCACCATATAAGACATCTGAATTCAAGAAACTAAACTAATACATCTTCTAAGTTTTACCTAACTGATGTGCTAATCCTCAGTCTTTTTCTACCTCCCTATGTTGAGCCCCTTTTCTAGTAAGAAATAATTGCTTCAGAATATGTAATTACACTAGTCTCCAGATTGACTTGTACCATCTGTCTCAGGTCTTCACACATCACCTATACAGGAAATAATCGTTGGGTCTAGTACTAAAATCCCCTCATTTAAAGAGTAAAATTACAAATTGCTGAGTTTATTTTTATCTCTTTCTCAAATGGGGCTTTTAGGGAAATGTAATGAAGACAGGATTACAAGAAGGATGATGTTTTTTTCTGATTTGAACCACAAACCACATTGCATTTCAATAAACACCACAATCAATACAGTTCTCCACAGATTTGTCTTAATCTACAAACATTGACAGTATCTGCAGATATGAGGCGGACATAATATTGAACCACGAGCAAAAAAATTCTCTGTGGTCTTAGTTCACGTGTACACAAGCAAACACGCACACACATTGTCACCTACTCAGTATCACCAGCCACACTGATAACGGGTCATGAGTGCAATGTGGAAGAGTGGAATGTGTGGTATGACCTTCAACCCAAATGTCAATGTTGCACTGTGGAGGGAGGGAGAGAGGGAGAGAGGGAGAGAGAGAGAGAGAGAGGGAGAGAGAGAGAGAGGGAGAGAGAGAGGGAGAG
>CM076658.1:7788477-7802414 GCA_038496675.1 Rachycentron canadum
GTGTGTGTGTGTGTGTGTGTGTGTGCGTCTGTGAGAGTGAGAGGAAGGTTGTGATGACTGTAGCTGGCGGTGCCATTATCTTTTTTTTTTTTTTTTTTTCTCTTTGTACCTCTGCTCCACTCTCTGCATCGCACTTACACATCTCTGCCACATTTGATTGCTATATAGCAATAATGCATATATTGATATATTATTTAGACTTGCATGCCCCAGAAAGTCTGTTTTAACATTTAATTTCTATGTAATTTTGTCTTTGGGAGATTTTATAAACTGACATTTTTGCCATGTTGGTGGTGTTTTTTTTTTTTTTTTTTTGGCAAAACTACAAAGATGTGGTGCGTGTGTTTGTGTATGTGGCAGAGCCAAGACACTGACTGTTAACTGTTTGCTCATCTCCACAGGGCAACATCTGTTCGTGATGTCGATGCTGAGACACAAACCAACCTGGAACTAAGACAAGGGAACCACATCACACAAAACATGGCAAGTCCCTGTGCTTGTCTTCACTTCTGGTTATTCATTTTGTCACATGAGTCACCTTTATCTAGAAATCAAATGCACACAGTGGAAGAGTGAAACGTTAATCTGTTTCACTCTGTGCATGCATGTACCCAACTTAAAAAATATAATTCATCATTATAGTTCATGTTTTAAATGTCAATGAGTCACATTTGCTTCTCTTTCATCCACTTTTTGCTGCAGGTGGATGCAAGGTTGACACCCCTGGCAGCCATGGGGCTGGACCGAGGCACTCTGATGCATGATGGTCTTCGTCTCCATGGTGGGGTTGTATACCCAGGGATCAGAGCACTACCAGCAGAGAAGAGCAGAGAGACACCTGGCCTCCCTCTCACTTATAACAGAGATGGTCTTCCAGAGCTCATTTACAAGCCCGATGGCCCTCTGGACAGCCGTAAGCCCACTAATGGATACCTGGGCCTCTACAAAGGCACCCCTCCAAATCTCCACAAACCTGTGCTGGTTCCTGGAGCCGGAGCTGAAAGTCTAGGTTTGGAACGCAGAGTAGGGCCTGGAGAAAAAGCTGAGTTGGGCTTGGCAAGTGCTGGAGGCAGCTACCTTCGCCTGCCATGGCTCAGCCCCTACCCAGAGGCCAGCATGTATCCATTCATTGACACATCCAAGTATGCAGCTCTAAACATGTACAAAGCGTCCTTGCTCAGCCAACCCAACCCCTATCTTCCCCAGCACCTGGCCTACCCCTCCTTGTGTGCAGCTCAAGGGGGTAATGTTAACCCTGCTGCAGCCGCCTCTGCTGCAGAGAGGCTCTACTATATGCCGCCCTATCCTCCTCCAATCTCTTCCCCTCTGGTGGCGCCCCCCATGAGGATTCCTGCTGTCACGGTGGCCCCCACATCACTGGTACACTGTCAGGACAAAGGACTTGGTGTTCCTCCCCCATTTGCACAGCAACTTCACCAACCTTCCCCTCATCCTCAGCACCATCAGGCTGCTATAGACAGGGACCGGTCCCCAAGCAGGAGCAGTAGACCAAGCAGACCTCCTTCTAGGAAGAGCTCTAGCAACAACAATAACACCAGTATTACTAGCACCAGTGGCACCGCTGGTGGGAATAATAATAGTCTGCCTACTGATTCTTCTTCTCATACATCCTCTCGCCTTTCCCAGCCTCCCCCTCCCCCTGCTCTCATTGACAGTTCACTGGACTTACAAAGGCCAGTTGCTAGGATAGGTCAACCACCCACCTCCTCCACCTCTTCTGTATCTGCCTCGTCCTCATCCACGCAGTCCATTCCTCATCCGTTCTCTGTGAGCAGCATGGCATCAGAGCAGCCCTCTCCTGCCCGGCCCAGCCCCCACAAACCCAGGCCAAGAGATGGGGCACCTGAGCACAGAAATGTCGGGGTTGAGAGGAGACACAGCAGGTCACCTTCCAAACCTAATTTTGAGAGGCCAGCTCACCAAGCCCAAGCAACCAAAGACTCAGCAGAGAAGCCCTTGGATTTGTCCGGAAGAATACTGGAGTTTGGACTGCCTCCCAATGGTTTCCCAGTTAAGATGGACACTATAGCATCAAGTGCACGTTATGGGCTGCCACCTGGCCGAGAGCTCCTAAAGGAAAACCTGTCTCTGTCCCCTTCTTCCCATCCTCACTCTGTGGTTAGCAGCACTTCTTCAAAGGTCTCCGAGAGGCCAGAGATGATCAGCACTTTACACTCCTCTTGGGTTGTACCGAGCCCGTCTCCTTCCCATACACAGCACACGCCTGGCTTGCCCCCCTCCCCACGGCCTAATACAGACCTGGGCCTTTCACAAGCCAAAGGCTCCTCACCCTCTGTCATCAAACACAAGGGTCTGGAGAGAGTACTCCCTCAGCAGCGTAGCTCATCTTGTCCAAGGATTGGAGAATCCAACCATAATGTTCCCTCTACACAACACTCTGGCTCCTCTCTGGTGAGCTCCAGGGCTCTTTCTCCCAAACCTAATGGTGAGTGGGTCAAACATAGCCCCAGCCAATCAGAACATCCTTCAGTTGCAGGCCACCACAGAGAGGGAACAGAAAAGCCCTCTCTGACCACTAAAAGAGGTGAGACGACTCCAGAAGTGTCATCATACAAGAGGCCCTGTTTAGAGAACGGGCACCCTCCTGGCCACCTGTACCTCCCACAAAGTGATGCATACCTGAACCATAGTTTAGCCTATGCCAACAGATACCTGCACTACCCCATCCCTGATGGCATGGCGCTACACTCCCTGCCAATTACAGGGAAAGGCCCCGTCTACCCTCACACAATATTGCTTGGTAGCAACAGCCTTTACCCAACACAACTGGCAGCAAAACACCCTTTACCCTACCACAACCTCCCAGCTGGTCCAGGAGGAGAGTACCTCACTTATAACTCTCAGGAGATGGCCCATCCCCTGATGCAGACTCACTCAGACAACAAGATGCCAGAAAGGGGAGACGCGACTTTGAAGCCCCGGGGACAAGAGAAACCACGGGGAGCTGTTGAAGAATGTGGGATCCACCGAGATCACAATATTGGCAAAGAAATCAGTGAAGGAAGCCAAATGAAGCCTGATAGGGAATCAGGGACACAAGGACAAGGTGGCAGTCAAAGCAAAGCTCTGTCTTCCTCTGTAACATCCAGAGAAAAGATAGTCTGCATTGACCTTGTACACTCGGACACAGATATTGAGTCTACCCCAACAGTCCATAAACAGTCCTCTTGTGAGACCAGCACCAAGGTTAACCAAAATGAATGTTGTCATAGTAACCAAAATCTGACAAAGACTGATTATGAGCCAAAACACCAACACCACCTTTCCCATCCTTATTCAATTCACTCGGGACAGAGTCCCACCCTAAGGCCCAACCACAATGATAGACAGCCAGAAACTCCTTTTGGGAAACCAAAGGTTCCTCAGGACGCAGACTGTCCTGGGGTGACACCTAGCACATTCCCACCATCTCCAGGGCAGATTGCTCAGGCAGAGGAGAGCCTGGAGGAACAGAGTCCCAGCCCAGACCCTGGAGACCAAGACCAGAGCACCTTGCGCTGCGCCCGCACATCAGGGGAGCGCGGCTCTGGTAAGGACAAAGGGGACAGGGACAACCGAGCTCTCCACCTCACTCAGCACTGCACAGATGTGGTGAAGGGGTCAGACCAGGAAAAAGTGTGCGAGGGGGAGGCTGAAAAGGAAGACAGTATTGTTGACCTTGGAGAGTTTCAAGGAGATGAGGAGGAAGAAGAGGGTAACCAAACTTCATCTAAAAACTCTCGTAGATCCAGTCTGGCCAAGAGGATTGCTAACTCCTCAGGCTATGTTGGCGACCGCTTTAAATGTGTCACCACTGAGCTGTATGCTGACTCCAGCAAGCTGAGCCGTGAACAGAGAGCTCTGCAGGTAAGACTATTAACACTTGTGGGTGTATATAGAGTACAGGATATATTGGTCTCAAGCTGATGGTGGGCTGCAAAGATGTCAATATGGCCAACGTTTCTTACTTGCAGACATTTCAAACATACTTTCAGTTCTAACATCCACGCAGGAATAAACCCCCAAGGGCCACTGTCTTTATCCCCTTGCTGCAATGATCTGAACTGCCTGTGGAACAAACCCTGCATGAAATTGGCATACTCTGCATTTACAACACAGTACAGAAAAATATAAGTGCTGTCATGCTACTGTCCTGGCCATAGGCTTGACCTTCCCCTAATTTATCATTGTCTTAGTGAGGTTTAGTGGAAGGCTAGTTGAGCCCTCTATCAGGGAGGGCAGTTCAAAGGTTAACCAGGGCTGCCATCTCTGTATGGTGATTAGTGAGCAGTCATTGTAAAGGTTATTTCTGTGCGTGCGTGTTTGTGTGTCCGTACGTGCTTGTCCTTGTGTGACTGCCTTGGGGCTAAAGCATGCGTTAGTGCTGACTGTGCTATCGAGCCATATATTGTAGTTTCAGAGCATGACTGTGGCAGCCTCACAGTTCACACTGCCTTTGGCTATGCTTAACCCCAAGGTTAGGGGCAGTGGAGGGCTTGCAGTGTGCTTAAAAACCAGCAGCTGCCATCTTTGGGGTTCCTCTTAGGCTTTCTGCATGCCCCCATCCACCAGTTGCTATCCTCCCCCAACACTCCCCCCCCCAATGGCCTATACTGCCCTGCCTGGTTGCTGTCCAAGGTTATAATTCTCCTCACCCCATTGGCTAAAAGACCCTCTCTGCTAACACACATCACACTGCATCCATAAACACACAATTACAGCAACGTCCCCCTACACTTGGCCATCATCGCCTGTCATTCATATACACATATAGAGCTATTAGTTTCAGACTGTTATCTCTGGTTCCTTATGCTCAACGTTCACCATAGAAAGACGAGCAAACCGTATGTTGTATATTATCCGCTGGCTCAGAGGCAGAAATGTTACTAGGTTGGACATGTCTGTCTATGTTGTGAACACACCCTAGAAAATTGTGGTTTTGTCTGTGTCATGCTTGTCAATGCACAGCTGCAATACAAAGCTATCAAACACTCTATTTCTGGACATTAAAAGAAAATCAGACGTGGAAGTCTGTTTAGGGGAAAATGAATAAATGAGACTGAATTAGCATTATCAATCAGGCTTAGAATGAACATATTGTTTTGATTCTCTTTTCCAAATTTCTCATTGATGCGGTTCAGAAATTATTTGATAGTTTTGATGCAGTGTTAATTGACCTGTTGAGTCACTTTAATTTGATTGTGTTATTTTGTGGGATTGTGGCTGCCTGTTGTGTGTAAAGAAACATGTGGAGAAACATTACAAAATTTCATTAAAAAAAAAAAAGATGAAATGATGGACAGATATATTGAGCCCCCCCATTCTAATTGCTTAGATGGAAGTCATATCACGAGAGGGGAGTAATATAAGTCAACCTGCAGCTAACTGGGAGGTCAGTTCTTTACATTTCTTATCACATCTGTCTCTGATGGGCTCTGTCTCCTTGTACTCTGTATCACTGCACACCCCCTTTTCCCCCACTCTCTTCTTTCCTCTTTTTCTCCTCTCTTTGCCTCAGGGCTTAGATGTATATGTTTCCTAGCCATGTTTATGTTTCAGGAAGGGAGATGCCAGGACTTAAGCCCCAGAGCGCATGGACTCACAGTGGCTGCAGTAGTCTAACCTGTGTCTTGATGCCATGCTTGTGATTTATCTGTCTTACCTTTTTGTCCTGTGTGTGTTTTTGTGTGTGTGGGTTTAATTTCTTTGGCAATTTCTTTTTTTTTTGAATTTTTTTTTTTTTTTTTTATAAAAACAATGTGATTTCTGATGCAATTTTTTGCTTCTGTAGCTGTTGAGGCCAGATTGAGGCTTAGAGAGGTGTGTGTGCGGCGTGGGCAGATGATGAGTGGTTTTCATGGGTTTTCTCTGCATTTGTGTGTGTGTCTGTGTGCGCACAGCGGGCAATGATGCGGTTCTCGGAGCTGGAGCTGAAGGAGAAGGAGGGCGGCGGTGTGTGTGTGTCTGCCTCGGCAGCAGGACGGGAGCTGGCAGACGGCCAGCGCAGAGAGCGAGCGCTGGAGCACTGCCAACACACCACCAGGCAGGGAGAGAGGGAGGGTGAGTAACCCAGCACCGCACCACACACACACAAACACACACACACACACACACACACACACACAGCCACTCTGCAAATGAACACTCAGAAAGGGACACACACAAACAATAGGTGCGCGTACACACTCACATGCATTTGCAGCAAATGCTTAGCGAGACCGGGTCACTCTAAAAAAAGACACACTTTTGCACACACAGACTCAACACACGCACGCACGCACGCGCACACACAGACACATCGACACACTCTTATACAAGCCAGGCAGCACAAGCGTACGAGCGAGCGAGAGAGACAGAGAGGGGGAGTTTTATTTTCAAGAAGCCTTTTGTGCTTATCTGCGCGGAGAGACGATCGAGAGGGAGGGCAAGAGGAGAAGGAGGGGCAGAGATTGCGTGAGAGAGAGAGAGTGAAAGCGGGGGGAGAGTTAGTGGGTGAAAGCGGATGGGAGAGCGCAACGGAAAGAGAGAGAGAGGGAGGGAGGGAGAGGAGGAGGGGGGGGTTAGTTACGTTGGCTGAGAGCCCAGCTGTGTGTTGGAGCGAGGCCGTGGCTGACGTGTGAGCCTAATTATGGCATGGAGGGAGACAGAGAGGGAGAGGGAGTCGAGGAGGGGGGGGGGTCAGAGTCACGCTCTGTGTGAGAAGGGCGTGGTGCGGTCATGCCGTGGGGGAGGACAGAAAGGGGGGGAGAGGAATGGGAGTTACCGTGCGCAGTGAGTGCAGGATGTTTTCTTGCCTCTCCTCCCTGGAAGTGCGAGCGGCTGCACTGAACCGTCAGGCCGCTGGCTCGGCTCACATCAGATTAAAAAGTCTTTACCCCATCAAAGTTTTACTGCCTGTCTTTAAAGCTGAATAAAAGCTGGCTGGTGTTTAACTGGCATTCTCCTTCTGTCAATCCCTCACCCTGTCTCACCCCCGCCCCCTTTTTTCCCTGCTCTCTTTCTGTCTGTCTGTCTGTCTGTCTGTCTGCATTCTCTCCCCATGTGTGTGTGTCTCCCTTTCATCTTCTGTTGCTTATTTTGCCTCTGCCCACTCCCCCCGTTTCCATCCGTCTGTCTCTGCTCTCCTCAGGCATCCGGCCGGCATACACTAATAACAGAGTTCCAGTCCTCCAGAGGTGTGGGGGCCAGAGGGAGCCTTTGTCCCCAAGGCAGGGGGCCCGAGATGGGGTCAGAGGTGTCAGCCAAGGGGCGCTAAAGGATGGAACCAAGAAGGTGACGAGAGAGCCCGAGGGAGGTCACTGTTTGCCCCCGACTTTGACACCAGCAAAAGGGTACCCTGAGGAGAAAGGCAGCCCTTGCTTTGCACCCACCAGGAAACGTCCACTCTGCATCAAAGATGAGCAAGAGGACACAGAGAGGGAGGAAGCAGAGAAGGTGTCCCACCCAGAGAAAAGACCCAAAATCTCTACAGGTGAGAGGCCGCTCCCATATTCCTCAAACTCCCCCCACCTCATCTGCTTTCCATGCACTCTTAATTCTACCCACTTCTGTTCCCCTCATCTTCTGTGATGCTGAGCCCTGCCTTATCCCTTGTTTCTTTTTTTTCCCTTAAACAATCTTTCTATTCCTTTTGATGCTTCCTCCTTCCTAATCAATTCCACCTTAAACCCGTTCTGAAACAACCCCTGCCCCCCCCCAACGTTCTTCCCACTCCCTGTCCCATCTTTCGCTCTGTGTGGCAGCCAGCTCAGAAGTGTTTAATCCTGCCTTTGAGCAGTGTGCTAGAGAGAAGCAAGAAAGAGGGACAGCCATTCTCTCTCTCTTCTTTCAGCTCTGCCGTTCCTCCGCTGCGCTTACCCACCCTCTTCAAAGCTGCTCTTTTCTTCTCTTTTCATCTCCTTTCTTTCTTCCCTCATCTGTTTGGGTTTCCTTTTTTTTTCTGGCATGCAGTATTGCGCTTGCTCTCCCTGGCACTGGCAGACGAGTCAAATACCCGTCCCCCGTGAATTTCAGGGGGGAGAACTCTCCCTCTGCTTCTCCAGTCTTTATTGCTTTGTTTCTCTGCCCGATTCTTGACTTCTCTCCCCCTTTTCTTCTCAATCTGTCTGCTCTCTGCCTCTCTTGCCTGAGTGTGTGTGTGTGTGTGTGTGTGTTAAATGTAAGGCTCAGAGGGGGTTTTACAAGCCATAAGAATGTAGTGATTAATGGACTTTGTTCTTTGTGCTCAGTTGTCTGCAGATTGGTGTGCATGTACATACAATAGTTTTGTGTGTTGCAGAAGGTGAGAGCAGTATTTTTGAAAGGGTGAAAAACCTCTTTGTGTCGTAAGCTTGTTGATAAAACATTCCGTAGTTTATCCAGTGGGTTTCGAAGCCATTTATCAAACTGGATGATAATTTTCTCATCTATTCTTCAGAGGTTGAAAATTGAAGTCAAAAATGTTGCATTTTAAGATTTTCACAGGACAAAACTCTACCAGGCAATGTTACAATGTGAGAAATGCAAACTCTCTTTATGTGGTTTACAGATGAGCGTGAGCAGCCCAGCGCAGATGAAGATGATGACGACGAGGTGCGAAAGCTCAAGGTCTGCATCGAGCTGAAGGGACTACGACTCAGCAAGCCCACCACAGGCAACGCTTCACCTGACACACCCCAAATCAAACAGGAGAGGGCTTGGCCCCAGCCCCGGTTGGTAGCCCCGCAGAGCATCCGAGAACGCAAAATCAGGGCCAGCGAGCCGGAGGAGAGGGCTGCAGCAGCTCAGAGAGCCGAGATCAACAGGAAATGGGGCTGCGAGAAGCTACTTAATGGTAAGACTGAACTGCCAGCCATGCAAACCACTTCTGTATCTCTGAGTTCAGTTAGGGTAACGGAAATCTATCTTTGGCTCACGTTTCACTTTCTTGTTGAGCGTTATGTCTTTAGGGGATTTCCCGGGAGCCTGGGGGGGAGGGGGGGTAGAGGAAATGAGGTAGGGGATACTTCCTCCTGCCAGCGGAAAGGCTAGGCAATCAAAAATAGGGCCAGGCGACTAGACTAGGGGACTAGCCCGCCCCCCCCCCCCGTGGTTTAGGATTTTTGTTCACTTGGTCGACGTTGGTCTCTGTGAGAATGATGAAAGAGTGAATGAGGGAAGTGGCTGGTGGAGATATGTGTGGGCAGGTGTAGTGTGACTAATGTGTGATCAATGATTTTTCTCTTATTTTTTTTTCCCCCCTCAAGACCAGTCAGAGGGAAAGGGGGACGCATAATGTGTGTTTGTGTGTGTGCGTGTGCTGGGGGTGGGGTGGGATAACTTATTAAAACCAGGGCTTTCCCTTATTCATGTGCCCAAACTGAGGCAGAGGGAGGCACAGACGAGACAAGGAGGAGAGAATAAAAGAGCCGGAGAGAGATTAAAGGAAGTGAATAAAGCAGGGGAGATTTTGGTTTTATGTTTCCTGCAGAAACCACAGGCCTCGCAGGCCTTGATTGGCCACAGCTTTTTTTTTTTTTTTTTTTTTTTTTTTTACTTTTACCTTTTTAGATAACATCACCCTGGCAACAGCCATATTGTTACAATGAATGTGGTTATTCCATTGTGCGTCTGTCAGTGCTGTGGTCTTTCTTTTTTCCAGTTTTTTTTTTTTTTTCCCCAGGATACCACTAATCAGATGGTAAAACACACTCATCTCTACGAAGAACCTTGTATTCTAAAAGGCTTTTTCTGCAACAGGATTTACATTGAGAAGTGAATCAGCAGGATATAATTTCACTTTCCTCCTCATTTGTTCCCAGCCTTTGACTGATTTAATGAAATGTTTATTCTAAAACCTGTATTGCAACACAAATTAGACCTAGACCACATTCCAGTGTTGTTAGAAATGCTGTGATCCTAAGGGGAGAATGTATTCCCATTAAGCTATTAAACAGCATTTTGACATTGTGTTTTCAAGGGCAGCTTCTTATTTTTCATATAAATATGTACTGTAAGAGGCTGGAACCAGACAGTGCCACATTTGTTTAAGGAGATTACTCATAGCAGTGTCCTTGCTGCAATGAATGAGCGCACACAAGTCACTACAGGGGTGTTTATGTGAGCCTATGTTGTGTGTGTGTGTATGTGTGTTTTTTATTTTTAAATTTTTTCCTGAGTGAGCAGGCATGCTGCGCTCCCAGACAGCTCTGTGCACTCATTAATAAACCAACAGAGGGTGAGAGATGGCCTTGCAATACCTTCCCATCCTCCCCTTCCACTGAGCTCTCACACTATCAGCCGCTCACTCTACCTCTCTCTTTCCTCTCCTGCTCCAGGAGTAGCTGCTTCTCCCCTTCCCCCCGGCCAGCTGAAGGACAGAGCGTACCCGCCGGACCCCTTCTCAGGTGACCGTGGCCTCAAGGAGCCCAGGAGGGGCCCCCCCTCTCCGGCCCCAGAGCCATCCATGGGAGGCACCCCTCCCCTCAAGCCTCGTCGCCATAGTGACACAGACAAACCCAAGGGCAAGCGGCCTTGCAAGACCAAACACACGAGTCAGAGGGAGCGAGAGCGGGAGAAGAGGAAAGAGGCTACTCCCAACAGCCCAGGCCAGCACTGTGTGGCTGATCTGGGAGCAGCTGAAGATGACAAGGTGAGTGGTGATAGGGTGTCTGGCCGTGATATGGGCGTCTGGATGTTTGCAGCAGTGTGTTTCAGTATGCCTGTCGGCGCCTCTGATTATGCAGCTGGGAGAGAGAGGGAGGGAGAGAGGAAGGAAGTATGTTTACAATGTTTAGAGGGCTGCTGGAGCTTTGACCTCCTCCTGCCCTTAGCGACTCCCTGTGGAGCGCCTGCATGCATGTGTGTTTGTCTCTGGCCTTAATTGTTGAACGTGTGTCATCGGTGCTGTTTTGTGTGTTAAGTGCGTGCCAGGCCTGTGAGTGTCTGCGTGTTTGTGAGCATTCCTGACATAACAACAGGGCCCTGGAGCAATTATGCATCACACTTTGGTGAACACAAGGCTACACGCACAGACGCACACTCCCTCACTCACACAGTGAGGAATGTAGCAGCCGTGGTCCAGCGTATGAAGCGCATGAGTTCAAAAGAAGGGGAAAAAAATGAGCATGGGGAAAAATTGAGGGGGAAAAAAAAGAAGGCTAGTTGTTTTTCACCCGTGCTGCTCTCCTCCCCTGCTCCTCCTCAGCCTGACAGCTGCTCCGACATGGAATTCCACTGAGAGGGCATGCATCACACACACACACACACAGACACACACCCTCGCACACACATACACACACCCTCGCACACACTGACAGAGCCAGGCAACTCCCTCTCATGTGTTGCGCTCTGAGGGCTCTGTTGGTTTAGTGGTTAAGGCAAAGTGGTGTGCCAACCTGCACTGTTTGGGGTGTGAACAGTTGGTGTGAAAACTGTGTGTGTGTGTTTCTGTGATGCATTGTCTTCCATACGTATTAATCACACTTAAACACAGATGTTGTAAATGGAAAATCCCATACTGTGTTTAAAGCTATATACTGGAAGTGTTCAAAAGATGTGGTTTCTAAAAGTCAAGTGTGCAAAAAAATACTTGGAGGTGAATAAACGTCAAGTGTTAGTGAAAATATAATTATTTTTTATTATTTTGGCCTCAGAGAAACCACTGACTAATTGTCATAAACATAAGTCAGTATTTTGTATTTGCTACCTCATTATTTAACTTGATATGGTTGTGTGTGTGTGCGTGTGCGTGCGTGCATTGTGTCATCCTTGTGCCCTTGACTGTCAGTGTGTGTGTGAATTGGTGTCCCGTCTGCTATGTGGCAGGGGCTGTAACACTCCCTCTCTCTCTCTCTCTCTCTCCTCAGCTGAGTGAGCAGCGCGGTGCTCCGAGGAAGAGAGCCGCCTCTCCTAATCATTATCCCTGCTCTCCAGTCAAGCCCTGCTCCCCCGTCGCCCTCTGCCCACCCTCCCTGCAGCCCCAGGTGAATGACAGGGTGAGCGGAGTCCCACCAGAGGCGGCCGGGCTGCACAGGACCCCCCCTGCCGAGCCCCCCGCGGTGCGTCCGATCCCGCCGGAGGCTCGCCGGCTGATCGTGAACAAGAACGCCGGGGAGACTCTGCTCCAGAGAGCTGCACGGCTCGGCTACGAGGTAACAAGCTCCGCTATAAGTCTCCTTCCCTCCTTATCACCTCCTCTCTTCACATTTTACCCTCTTAACACTCCGTCTCATCCAAATCTTCACTCTCTCCTCTTAAATTGAGCTCATTTTCTCCCCCCACTTTGTTCCTATCTGTGACTGTGGAAGACATAGCTTGACTTTTTTTTTTTTCCTGATTATTCTTTTGCATCTGTCCTATTTTTCCTCTCTCTACCTCACCCTTTTTTTTTTTTTTTTGTAGCATTTCTTCTATTTCACCCGCACATGCTCCATCTTTTTTTGCTCCTCTATGCTCTCTTTCTCTCTCAGGTTTCCGCTCTCTCCCTCCCCCCTCTTTCCTCTCAGCACTCTTTCTCTTCCTCTCTTTGTGACTCAGATTGTCGTTGGCACCCCCCCTCCTCCTCCCCGCGAGCTCTCTCTCTCACACACACTCACACTCCCCCCCTCGCCTCCCGTCCTCCTGCCTCGCTCCACTCTCACATCTCATTAATTTTCCGTGAGGCGAAGTGTGACACACACGCAAGCGCGCACACACGTGCACATGCGTGCGCAGACAGCATGAGGGATCGGTGGGATCATTATACGGAGACTGATGCTCGCTGCCTCTCTAGCATCGGGAGTTTTTTTTTTTTCTTCTTTCTTTCTTTCTTTGTGTGTAGCTGCCGATCATTCGCTCCTAAACCAGATCCTCTCATTTTCTGCACATACCAGGAAAAAAAAGAGGCTTGTGTATATTTTACTGAATCTCTCAACTCCCATTGCTCTGAAAGCTTTTAATTAAAGTTGGACGGCCCGCTGTCTCCTTCTTCCTCATCCCCCGTGTGAGCATAAATGTTTCTCCTCCCTTGTTGACAGATTTTACAAATTGATTTATTGATCCAAGTGTTTTTTATGCCACTTAAGCCGCAGATTGTGCAGCGTGTCCACTCGTCTTTTACGCCGTGTGCGTGCGTGCGCGAGTGTGCACACATGATCATTTTTATCACCAGCAGAGGTATCTTCACACAACTGTAAATAGGTGCGGGTATCTTTTGTTGCTCATTAACCGGTTGCTTTATGGTTGTGTGTGTTTGCTGTACACATTTATGATGATGATGTGTGTGTGTGTCTGTGTGTGTGTCCGTGATTATGTGTGTGAGTCAGAGTGGGAGAAAGCAAGAGTGTGAATGAGAGGTAAGCACTGGGAGTATAATCGCATTCTAATGGCCCTCTAATGTGCCGTGGTGACTGTGGTTAGCAGTGGCGGCGGCTGTTTTTCCCCCCTCACTCTCTCTCTCTCTCACACACACACACACACACTCACTGACACACACACACACTCACTGACACACACACACGCACCGGGTGCAGCGCAGCAGCAGCAGGGTTCAGTCAGCCGTGCTGGAGAGAAGCTGGCTCTTCTCTCTGATTTATGCGTCTCTCTCGAACGTTTTTTTCCTCTGTCCTTTTTTTTTTTTTTTTTTTTTTTATTCCCCCTTCGCATTTTTCCCTTCCTGCGCTCCGCGTGTGGAGAGAGAGGGAGGAGAAAACCTGAGACTACACAAACAAGGCGCTGACCGCTGCGCAAACAACACCCCCGCCATCCCCCCTCCCTTTCTCTCTCTCTCTCTCTCTCTCTCTCTCTCTCTCTCTCTCTCTCTCTCTCTCTCTCTCTCTCTCTCAGGAAGCTCGTCTCTCGCTGCCTGTGTGTGATAAGCCTGGGGCAGACCCGTGGGGCTCCCACACACACACGTGCACATAGAGACACACCAATTTATGCATACCGCCTCACACACACACACACACACACACACACAC
>CM076658.1:7807236-7919765 GCA_038496675.1 Rachycentron canadum
ACACCCCCCACCCCCCATCCCCTTCCTTTCCCTTTCTCTCCTGCTCACACTTGCTCTCTCTCTCTCATCTGTTTTCCACTTCTCTCCCCCACTTCTTTATTGTCTCTCCTTCCTCCCTGGCTGTGATCGTCCTCTGTATCGCTCCCATCACTACACTCCCCCACTTCGCATTGGCCACTACCATCCCCAGCCCACCCCACCCTTTCATCTCTTGTTATTATCAGCTTCAGCCCAGAGGACAGCCACGGCAGATTTCATCCACAGATTCATTTATCTGTCATCTGTCGGGGTGTTGCCTCTCACTTCTCCCGTTCTTCCGCCCTCTCTAACCCTCCGCTCGTCCTTCTGTCAGTCTGTTTTCTCTCAATTGCGTGCCTTTCCTTCCCTCTTCCTCCCTCCATCCGCCCTGTGCTGAAAGAGAGAGGGTGAGAGGGAGATAAACACTTGGACTAGACGGCGGGCTAGAATTAGCATAGAAATGGAAGTTTGGAGTCATTCCCCAGGTTCAGATGAGCAGCTCTGCTCCCCTCGGCACAGAACTGTTAGCAGGACAGAGTGAGTGTGTCTGAATGGATGACTCTTGCATACATATATATGTTAAAATATATATGAATTTGGTGATTTCTGTTAATTTTTTTTTCAAAGACTTAAATCTGTCTGAGCAGTGTCACACAGCGCTGCCTATTCAAACAGGCAAACACATACCTGCAGTGCTGAAACACGCAGTCTGATTCGGACAGTCCCCATATCAACACACTGCTGGGCTGCTCTCCATCTCCCCGATTCCTCACTGTTTAGTAGCAGCAGACACTGCTCCAGTCCAATGAAAACCAGTCTGACTACTTAGTGCTGGATGCCCAACTGTCACAGCCCTAGACCAGAGAAAATGCTTCCAGCTCTTGAGCGCCTCTATCAAATCTCTTTGTTCCGCTTCCATTATGCTGTGTTCAGAGCCCAACCATCGTAACTGGCTGCCACAGCGGCATCAAGGCCCAAACATGGCACACACACACACTCATACGTGCACAAGCAGAATCTGGCAGGCTAAATACAGTTGAGTCACACTTAGTCTCCTCGATGTATTTTGGTGCCAGCTCTAGCATTATGGAGCATTTGTGTGCGAGTATGTGTGTTTGTCCAGCGCAGGAACACAGTCAGTTCCTCCTTTCTCTAATTTCTCTCCCCACAGGAACTGTAAAGGGAAGGACTGTTTGCGTATGTGTCTGCTTCGTCTGACTTGTATGTTTGGCCTTGTATTGCTTGGGTCGTTGCCACACATTCGTCCTCACACACACACACACACACACAGACAAACTCACACACTGAACCCTACTCTCCCTCTGTGGTTGCTCTCTTTTAGGAGGTGGTGCTCTACTGTCTGGAGAATAGAGTATGTGAAGTGAATCACAGGGACTATGCTGGTTACTGTGCTCTCCATGAGGCATGCGCCAGAGGCTGGCTCAGCATAGTCCAACACCTGCTGGATTACGGGGCCGACATCAACTGTAGTGCCCAGGATGGCACCAGGTAAACAAATACCCTCATTAATATGCACACACAGTCTTAAAAACTTGCTAAAGTCTCCAATGTGTGATATAAACATTGTGTTTTTTACAATATGTCCTAATAGGACAAGCCAGGGCTTTGTCCTCAATGAAGTGACCTCATTAGAAAGATGTATTTTTTTTAACAATCTTGGCAAGAGCAGTGATTTGACAGATTAGCTGCACTTCTACATGAGAAATTCCAACTGTTTCCATTGCTATACATTAATATATACAGCAGGGAATCTGTTCTAGGAGGCTGTGCACAGGTCTTAAAGGTGCATTGTGCAGCAGTTCAGTTTTTATTTATTAACAGATTTGCAGCTTTGTTGGTATTACAGAAGCTAGGTGAGACCATAGGTGAGAAGAATGGCAGTCTTATGAATCTATAAATTGTATTTCAGTTTATGCCCCACTAGGGTTCAAACTCAGTGGAAATCTAAATAAGTAAAAAATATTTTATGGCAGAAGAATGTGTTCTTTTCAGTTTCAATGTATCACAGATGCTAAAAGTATCACCTGAGTTTTGCAGTTACAATGACATTGATGCTACACTAGTTTTAGCCTTAATCTAGATAAACAATTATCCATGCAAATGTTGTCAGTTCTGTTCATATTTGGTTATTTCTAAAATATATTTACATTTGTTTTGGCCTAGACCGATTCATGATGCTGTGGAGAATGACCACCTGGACGTGGTGCGAGTCCTGCTGTCCTATGGCGCCGACCCTACCCTTGCCACATATTCTGGCCGTGGCCTCCTCAAGATGACCCACAGTGACAGCATGGAGCGCTTCCTCACTGGTAAGATACCAGCTTGCTTTTCCACTTTCATCCTAGACACAATTTAGCCTGGAATTTAGAAATGCAGAGGTCATGAGTCACAGGATTAGACTGACTGTGATTTCCTCGCGACGACAAAAGTAAGGACCCAGGGATTTGAGGACTTCTATTTAAAGCAGGGATTCCCTTGCAA
This sequence comes from Rachycentron canadum, assembly GCA_038496675.1. NCBI lineage: Eukaryota > Metazoa > Chordata > Actinopteri > Carangiformes > Rachycentridae > Rachycentron > Rachycentron canadum. Next base: position 7,809,757 of record CM076658.1, read on the forward strand.
ATGATGTCAATCAGAAATGATTAAAATTAAATCTCACATCCATCCAAGTACCCTGAAGCTGCAACTACACAGCATGTACATGGCTCTGTTGCGGACAAGGTGTTGTTGAGATTGGGAAAAGGAAAGAATTATGTGGAAGTTTCATTTAAAATTGTGCCATATGTCAGTAACAGCCCCCACATTCCCAGACAAGTGTCTTTTTTCATGGCTTTCATTTTGGGATCTAAGACCCTGATTGAAATTACAGTTTTTATTGCCTACAATTGACAGTGTACTATGTTTTTGCAATTAGTGCATTTGCAGGAAGTTTATGTCCTCTTGGAGGTAAAATGGCATCCAAAAGTCAGGAAATGGGGGCATAAATATGGCTTTGTGACAAATCATAAAATTACAAATTCTTGAAAAGGAGCTAAAAGGAGCAGGGTAAATTGTTGAAAGCAACCCAGTTCCAAAATGCCCCATTCACTGTTTTCTGTTCTTTCTCTGCTCTGACCTCTGTGCAACCTGTTGGAGTACCTCTCTTTAAATCCTCATGCTCCACCTCCCAACCACCGCTAGATGTGTCCCCCCCCCCCCAACCTCCCGATACCACCCCATCCCAACCCACTCCAGCGAACCCCTCCCCTCCCTTGACCACCTGTTAGACAGGGAGTCTCAGCCCGCCGGGGTGCGTGCTGCTGCCTCTGAGCTCCTCTATCTGGTTACTTAGCAACGCCAACTGTGTTTGCTCAGCGTACGTGCGGAAATGGGCTTCGCTTTGGCTGGAGACTCTGCTTTTGAATGTGTGCGTGTGTCTTTTCACAAGGCTGACGCGCTAGAGCCTGACGTGGTCTGTTTAGACCCCTCATCTGAATGTTTGTAGTTAAACTGAGACAACACAAGTCTAGATGAGGAGGAAATAAAAGCAGAGAGATGCACACACTTCTTTCGTTGCTGGCTGCTGAATATTACATGAACACCTAACTCGGTGATATTATCATTGTTATCAGAGGCTTGAGTAAAAGAATATAGAACGAAGGACAGGAACAGGTGTAAGTTCACGGTTGGCAGAGGCGTGAACAGGTTTAGTACAAAAGGAAGAATTTTATGTTGTAAGCTGGAAAGATGGTGTCAAATTTTGAAAAGAGCGTGGATGGATAGATCGATGGCTGCTAGATTGACAGAGCGGGGGAGAGAGAGATCGAGCACCGGAGAAAATGAGTGAGAGCGAGCGATTGCTGCCCTCCCTCCACCTGGTCCCACTCATCTGGAGGCCGTTAATCCCTCCAAACACACGCCAGACGCCCCACGCCTCAGCACTGGCACAAAGCCCAGCTCTCACTCTGCGAGTGTGTGTGTGTTTGTGTGTGTGTGTTTTCACGCGCATGCTGAATACACACTTTGCTCTCCCTGTGTGTGCTTACCCAGCTCCCTCTGCTTGTTTGTTTCCAGCTCGGTGTGTGTGTGCGTGCGTGTGTGTGCACGTGCGTGCGTGCGCACTCAGCGACTGTGTGTGGTTCTTGTTTGATTCCTGGCAGCCGTCTGTAGCCCTGCTCTGAACTGAGCCAGCTCTAACCCAGCGGAGACAGTCGCTCTCCTCCCCCGTGGTACAGCCGCTGGCCCCTGACCATCAGCCCCCCTCCTCCTCCCCCCAAAACATTTGCTCTGTTTGTTTCTCTTTTCTCTCTTGACACTGCCCCTCCTCCTCCTCCTCCTCTATTTTACCGCACTCTTTATCCATTTTTCTGCTGTAGTCTCCAAGGGCAATTGTATTTGCCCTGTTGCCTGTCCCCAGGGCTCCAGCTCTTGAATAACCGGCTTCGCTCCTCTCCTCTCTCCATAGATTATTTTGCTGACCTTCAGGGCCGCACAGATGACGACCCAGGGCTTTATTGGGAATTCTATGGCAGCTCTGTGTGTGGTGAGTACTGATCAGTGCTGTGTATATGGGTTTTTTTTTTTATTTCTGCTTACAAAGTCTGTTTTTAAATGTCTTCAGTGCCATCTAGCTTTGAGCAAGTCTATGAATCCTTCTTTGATAATGTGGATGCTCACTAAAAATGATCATTTTCTACTTTTACTGTGTCAGAGTCTAGTGAAGAGGGCGGGGTCTATGACATCCTGGCGGACCCACCAGGCCCAGAGGATGAGGATGAGGATGATAAAAGGGAGGTGTTTGAGTTTGAGTTCTCTGATCGACCTCTGCTGCCTTGCTACAACATCCAGGTGTCCCTCTCCCAAGGGTGAGCTTTGATCTCCACAGCAGACACACCTGTTTTAATTTTCCTCGCCTCACTCTAGACCCTGATTCCTAAATGGTGATCTTTTTTGTCTTTCAGGCCAAGGAACTGGCTGCTGCTGTCTGACGTGCTTCGCCGGCTGCGGATGTCAGCTCGAAGTTTCCGACAAACCTTCCCCCACATGGAGGTGGTGACGGTGGCAGAGGCAGAGTTTTACCAGCAAGCCTCTCTGTCGCAGCTGTTCTCCTGCCCAGAGGAGCTGGAGGGCTTCCATCCTGACAGCAAGGAGCTGTTAGACCTGGTGGAAGACAGTGCCGAGCTGGCTGCCCTGCTGGGCTCCACACTGGAGTGTCTGGATGACCGCTGGGACCACCCAGGGGACAAACTGAAAGACAAAATCAAGGCTGTTGGCAAACTGGGCTCATCCTGACCCCTGGGGCCACCAATCCTGGACCTTCATCCTTACCGACTGCAGTTTGCTTTAGAAACAACCAGGGGTTATGATGATATGCCTTAGCCTGACCCTTAGCTCCTGCGCTTCGGCCCTGCTCTGGACCAGCACTGGTGCACTGTACAGATAGACTGACCTGCTGGCTGACCGGGCTGCTCAGATATCTCCCTCCGTTAACTGAGGATCAATACATTTGTGGCTCAGTAAGCTTAATAATGGTCTTATTTTTATAAATTAATATATGTATAAGTAAATAAATAAATATCAAGAGATTTTCTTTTTTCCGGATGTTGCTCACGACTCCTCTGAAAGATTTTGTATGGCAGCAGAGTGTTGTCGTGTTGTCAGCGATTGGATGGAGTGTGTGAGTGCGCACATTGTCTATGTGTGTAGCTGTACAGGATAGTACTGAGACTGTGCTATTGAATGTGGTATTTGTGTTTATAGGAAGCACATGATGTCCTGTTTTTTTTTTCCCCTCTTCCGACTTTAGCACTCGCTTGAGCCTCAGGGGCTGTTTTGTTGTTCGTTTTTTTTTTTTTTTTTTTTTTGATGCTCAAATATTGCTTCCTGTTTAGTCTGTAATTTAACATGCAAAACTACAAAATTGTTTGTATAATAAAGTTTTAAGATAATGTTGATATTCACCCTTCAGCACAGAGCTTGTATATAACAGGGAGGCTACTGCAGTAAAGTAATTTTTGGTGTGTTCATTTTTGTTTTAACTTTGTAATTAAAATATCTCATAATTTGTATTTATATTTTACAAAAGAAGTTGCTTTAAAATAAATATACAAACTGCAAGATGGAACATGTGTTGTGCTCCTCATTGTGTCAGTGTTGGTGAATTAAACTGAATTCTGAGACGTTTTGCTGTGGCTGCTCTGTCAAAATAATCATTCTTGCCTAATTAATGTCTGCTTTCTCTGTATGTCAGCAAGGTGCAATCACCAACAAAATCCTATATTGCCATCTTTTGGAATATTTTTGTATTGTAGGCGTCATGCAGTCTATTATTGCAGCCATGACCAAGTAACTCATGATCTCCCTGCAGCTGTAGGCTGAAAAGCTAGTGGCTTGCAGCGCCCCCCAGTGTTAAATTTGTCAGATGGTCTGCATTCAGAGCCAAATCCAGCTTTTTTTAGGTATTGATGCCTTAGAGCTAAAATTGCCCTGATCACCAAAATCAAAGTATCAAACATATCATTTATTTAAATTTTAAAAAATGTCACAATCAGATGTTAAGTTTACTATCGTAGATGCCAGAAGATTCATGAATATTGACAAGTGAAATGCAGGAACTTTTGAATTTTTAAGGTCACAATTTTTAAAAAGATTTAAACAATGAATCAAAATTTCCAATCAGTTTTCTCTTGACCAACTAACTGATGAATCAACTCAACCCTACTGGAATGTTGCTGGCTGTCTAAGGAAAAATAAAACTGATAAGTACAGTAGGGGTCAGCATGGCGGCAGCTGGCCCCACAGTTGGTTAATCCGGCCATGGTCTGCATCACATCCTCAATATGCTTTGAGTGTATAAATCAACCCTTGATCTTTGCTCACGTGAACATGTCCAATCAAGTACTGAAGAGCTGGACTTCAGACGCTGTAAACTGGTATTGCTGTAGAGAAAAAAACATAATGGCTCTGCAGCAGCATGACAATCTGGATGAGAAACGATGACTGGACTATAGGGGGGCCACACAAGCCAGATAGACTCCAAATGAAATTCCCAACTGCATAGTATCTGCAGAGTGGGTGCAGAGATCCATGGCAGGCTGCCAAGAGCCAGGCCAAAATTTAGGGGGGTTTTAGTTGATCCACAAGCTGACAATGGAGCTTTAGAGGGGGACATGAGAAATCCAGTCCCTCAGGGCATAAATAAACCCCTGGAGAAATCCTCTGAAGAAAGAGAGGAAGCAGACTAAAATCATTATCAGGCCCCAGGCCCCAGGATGATCTTAAGACTTATTTTTATGTCAAAAAGATTACTGGGAATGTGTAACATAAATGATCATTTTATTTAGCTGTGAGGTTAAGAGAGCTTTATGAGGTGAAATTTGAGCTTTATAGTCCAGACAGAAAGTTGGCCATTTTCACATACCCAGGTAAAGGTCATGGAGTAACAAGAGTGTCAGAGAGCTAATTGAGATGCTGAAAAAAAAAAAAAACATGACTTCAGCCTCTTAGACGTTAGAAGTTTCTCAGCCCAAACACTGAAGTTGGAGTCATATCCTGAGGCAGAGGCTGCGGGGGGGGTCACACTCAGCGTCAAGAGCTGCTCTCTGAATAACATCCTTCTTTACTGAGCAGCAGGATGTAATTTTAGAGATAAAGGCTTGGCTCTGAATATAAGCCTCTAATAACCCACCATTATCGTTTATAAATGGATGTCATCGAAGTGTGTGTGTGTTGGGGGGGGGGGGGGGTTGCTATGAGGCATACATTTTACACAAGATTACACTGCATGGTCATCACTCACTCTATTGTGAAAGGTTTTTTTCTCTGATTATCAATAAGATGCAATATAGTTGCAATAGGTTTCCCTAAAAACTCTTGTTTGTCTGCAGTTCCATTTGGTTGTCACTATTTGGTTGATGGAGTTTTTTCTGCATTATTAAAGTGCTCCAGAAACTTTAATAGTTTGGTGAATTAATTGTTGTATGACATACAGTTGTATGCAAAGGCCTAAGCACCCACATTAAGCCTTAATTAAGTAATTTGGACTTGTACAGCAGATCACGAATTGTCATTAGGAGAAGCCTGCTGATGACATTTCCAGAGCTGATAAAGTCTCTCTGTCTCTTTTCTACCTTGTGGTAGCACTCAACAACTATGGGTCCCCCTAAGCAGCTGACTGTGGGTCTGAAAATAAAACTGATGCCCACAAAGTGCTTTCAGCCTGAAACTTCCACTCTCTGAAATGTCATTAAGAAAGTGCAGCTAAGGGGAACAGTGAACGTCAAGTCAAGATGTGAAGGAAGAACAAGATCAAGACCAGTTTGCATCAACTTCTCAGGGTTAATTCACTTCCACTGCTACAGTAAAGCAGCCAGTTAACCCATTACATGATACATTTTTAATATGAGATTTGTTGTGGGTATGATATAGTTGTACGTGTATATATTTTAGTGGCCAGTGGTTGTGTTTACTCCTTTTCTCTATAAAAATCAACAAAATATATCATCTGGCCCTGTTTGCCCAAACTTTTGCATAAAACTGTAGAGCCCTCCAACCAGAAACTCCTCTGACATTTCCAAAATAAAGACACTTCCAACAAAAAGTATTTTTTATTAACAAATGCCATATGATACAGAGTAGTTTCTCAAATAAGTTTATTATTTAGAATATTTTCCATGTCATCATATTCAAAGAACTAAAAATGAAAAATGGAAGCAATGGAGGGGGTAGAAATGATATGCACAATACAAGTCTTATTGTGGAAGTACACACAGAGAAACTGAACTGCATTGCCCGCAGTGCATAGCCTGTGCTGTAAATTGCATTTTGCTCACTCAACTTAAAAGTATATTGGAATTGGGCCTGAACCCAAACCTGTTTCCATGTGGAGTTAGTGGAAACCATAAGGCAGCACCTGCTACATGACAACACCCTTCACTATAGAACCAACCTCATCCCAGACCAGATATGTGAACTGCTGGAATCTAACACCACCTACAGGTGCTCTACTGACAAAACCACATATCTCCTATTGTGGCAAACCTGTACATGGAAGTAATCTGAACTCTTTCAGATCAGTGGGTGACACATAGAGTAAAATTAAAACCTAGGAAATAATAAATTTAGTGGACAAAAACATGAAGTACACACCAGAGTATGTCAGAAACAGCAGCTTGCCTTTTTCAGACTGCCCTGTGCACACTGGAGATGGCCCCAAGAACAGAACATGTATCTAAGGCAGAGGTTTCCAACCTTTTTCAACTCACAGCCACATGAAATCTCAGAAATGTTGATGGTCCACATTTGAACCCAAACTTTTTGAAGGCCAAATAATATCAGTCTACTGGCTCTTTCCTTTTCATTTTTTCTGATTTTGATACTCCAGCTTTTGCCACTTTTAACACCAAATCATAGCAAGCTAAGATAACAAAAAAGTATAAAATGTTGTCTGCAAAACAACAAAAATAAAAGTCCCATTTTCATTGGGTTATCACAGGGATGGGCCTTGATACAAAAGAAAAGAAAAATAAAGAGGTTTTACACATTTAAACAGATTTTTTTGGAAAAAAAAATAAAAATTATTTATATTTTCATTTTTAATAAATATAATTATATCCTTTCACCAAAATCGTACTGTTTTGTTATTGATTTGTAGCCCTCTTGTAATACCTTTGCGGCCCCTCACCCCCGGCTTTCAGGTTGGGGACCACTGGTCAAAAAAAGGTTTGGTGCATTTTATAATTGCCCCTCTTGCCGAAAACCCTCTTATTTTCTGCGCTCAGTGAAGATTGGAGGCAGTGTAGCAGTAGGGTGGTGCTCCTGCCACTCAGAGGCCGATGCTACTAATTCTGGAGGTCATTGTGATTTGACATTATGTGGACGAGGACACATTTTCCCACAGTTTGTTAAAAACTAAATACAAAAAAAAAGAAGGTGAAATTCTGCCTTTACAGCAATCGCACCTAATTAATTAAGTTAAAAGCGTAGTCTCGTTTATTATTTTCATTGTGCGTCAGTTTGCGTCACGTCCGTCTTTGCTGCGTCGTGACGTCAGGTCAGCTGATCTGTGGCTGAGCGAGGACCGATAGAGATGTCGCTGACAAACTGGCGAAGGATGGAGGCTGTTTTCTCCGTGGCGCTGGTCCTCTGCTTGTTTGCATCGACCGGTAAGAAATGTGCAATGACGGATCAGGTCATGAGTCGCTTTTAGGGAGAAGTCTCTCCCCTCCCTCCCCCCATTTAAATCTGCCATGATAGCGTCAATGTATTCGGACTTGATCATCGTTAGCGTCTTCCTTTGGCTTAATGATCATTTCTTATGTTTGGTTTGATGCCTCCGCTTTGATGTAGATGGGAATGCGTGAAATACTCGTGCTGTTTATGTCGTGTTTTGATTCTTCATGGACTTGTGATACTTATATCTGGGTTAACAATTGAAGAACATAGCGTTAGCTTGTTGCTAGCACTCCTAGCCTATTAGCACACAGTAACAGCTAGCATGAGTATGGAGGTGGTGTTTAGTTAACAAATTCGTTGATATCATACAAAATTAAAAGGAAACGTGCTGTTATTTGCTTCCTCGCAGTTGGTTGATTATTCACAGAAGAGTGTCCTGTCATGTGACCGGCTCTAAACTGGTAGTTCCTCTTTATCATTCATCACCAGCTCCATGTCACGGGTTTGCGCCTCCATCCACAGCGCCGTAAAGTTGGTGTTTCATCTTTACTCTGACCCGTGACGGCTGGTCAGACTGTTACTGAGAAAACTGGCGCTGGTTTTCTCTGTGACCTGAAGTTTAACACATTAGTGACAATTAATTATAGCGTGACAGTGACAGAAGTGACATGGCTTCTCATCTCAGAGGCCCGACTTTCCATTGTTGCAAAACCTGACTCAGATGACAGTTTCTGTATCACAAATCTGTGACCGGCTCGATCTTCAATCTACATGGAATAATCCACTTTCCTGCAGTGTATATATATATTATAATGTAAATACCTTATATTCAACTTTATTATTATTATTTTTCATTTTTCTATCAAGGCCAAAGCATTGCAAGTGGGATTTCTAGCAAAACTTCTCGTAAGACACCTCCTTTTGTTCCCTCTGCAGAGATGTATGAGAAAATAACTGAAAACTTTTAGCAAAATAAATGTAGAACGATTCAAAGTATTGGATATAGAAGGGGGTTTTGACACAGCATAAGTAATCTGTTTTATTTGGCCAAGTCAGTTAGTGTGTTTTCTTTTCTTTCTTTCCACAAGTTTTTCTTGGTTTGACAGCCTTCTCATTTCTCCCACAGGTGTACATGGGGACAGCTTAACAGTGCTGCAGGCTCCAGAGTTTGTGTCCTTCCAGAAAGGAGACTGGCCTGTTTCTGGAGAAAAGATCCCTGACCTGGTGGCTTTAACCATGGGCTTCTCCGTTCAGGAGGTGCTTTTTTTTTTTTTTTATTTTAAAATGATGCACCAGAATTTTAACTAGCTTGTGTATTTATTTACAAAAGTAGCTTGTGACTGCGCTATTTACTGTGTGTTCATTTGTGCAGGATTTGTCCTGGCCAGGCCTCCAGGCTGGTCCGTTATTTCAGCGTCCCCGGGCTAACGTACTGGTGGTGGTGAGAGGAGTCGATAGCTTAGCCCTGCCTCAGAGTGTGGCTTCCTACCCGTTGGAGAATGTGAGTCAGACTGAAATGGGGCCTTATTTGGATGTTTTGCATAACAAATATATGACTTGGTGTAAAAATAACTGAGGGCTAGAACATAATTTGAATGAGCTGGCTTGAGTTTTTCAGTGGGTCATCTTCTTTCTTACAGCCAGTACCCTTCACCTTGGATAGTGTTGCAGAGACAGTGCATTCTCTGTTTGCTGAAGACACCCCTGTAGTGCTGCAGCTGGCCCCTAGTGAGGAGGTAATGAAAATATACTGAGACTATACAAGGTGTGTTTAACATCTCTGAAATCACTCTTAAGGTGCTCATGATTTATTTTTTTTATCTGTCTGTTGTGTCTCTCAGAGGCTGTACATGTTGGGCAAGGCCAATGCAGTGTTTGAGGACCTACCAGTCACCTTGCAGCAGATTCGTGCCCGTCTGTCCCAGGACGGCTCTGTGCTGGCCTCACTGCCCCTCAACTCCCTCAGCAGAAATGCAGAGGTCTGTTTATATGTGCCAAACTGTACTCACACAAGTACAGAATTAGACACTTAGTAGTGTAGACACTTTCTGTGTCTCATATTTGAAGAGCAAATGAGCAAATTTGTGACATGTCCTTACTAACACCCAAGCAAAATTCTTCCCCATGTGCAGTACTTTTGTAAGACAAGACAGTCATACTTTACTTCTAAAGAAGGGCATTAAAATATGTCTTCTCCTGCATTTTTAATGCAAAACATGCACCGCATTATGCGTGTGTGTGTGTTTTATAAAAAATAATAAAAATGATGGTACCATCATACCCAGAATATTTGTTACTTCTTCAAGGAGAGAGATTATATTTACCTGCTGTTGTTACTTTACAGGCTGATTTGCTCTTCCTGTCTGAGGTCCAAGTACTGCACGATATCACAGCTCTTGTAAGTTGCCCTCTGCTGAAATTGTTTTGTTTTTTTTTCCTCCTGCTAATGAGGATTATCTGTCAGGTTTTAATCAAGTGTCTTTATCTCCTTTCCTCTTGTAGCTGCAGAGACACAGACATTTGGCTAAGGACCACTCCCCTGACCTGTACTCCTTGGAACTGTCTGGCCTTGAGGAGCTGAACCGGCTTTATGGTCAAGACTCCCCTCAGTATCGCGATGCCACTGCCATTCTCGCCTCTGTCTTGCAGAAGGTAAGGTCTAAAGAAATTAGATGCCTCATCAACATAACCTCCTCAAACATTAATTTGACTCTGTGTTTGTCTTTTGCTTTGTAGTTTGGAGAGGAGGTATATGGTCTCTATGGCAACAGCGCTGTCGTGGAGGTTGTGACGGTGAAGACATTTGAGGCTCCTTTGACCAGGAAGTCCCGTTCGATCCTGCAATCCCAACAGATTGTAAGTGTGAAGCAGACTGGAATAATTATACAGTTATTTGGTGGATAATTATAAGATTAAGATTTTTGTATATATATTATTATTATAGAAGGCAGACTAATCAGAAACACCTCTGTATCTTCAGTGCAACAGCACCACAAACTGCATCCTCTAAAATGAAGAAAAGGGCAAATCGAAACTTCTCTGAAATGGTTTCAACAAAAACTAAATCTTAGATTGTGGTAGTTTCAGTTAGTTTTGACAAATGTCTGTATGTTTGAGATGTGGTTATTATATTGACATGTGTGCTTGCTTTCCTTTGTCTTCTTCTGCAAGGGTTTGTAATGTACATCATGTCTTTTAAGCCCATGTCGACCATCTGTTTTGTGTATAACTCAAGGAGCATGATATCATGCCTAGACAATATTTATGGCAGTGAACAATGAAAGGTGACAACATGACGGTTATGTGATCTATAGGCAGTCTACCACAGCTCATTCAGGCCAGCTCAGTGGCCTTGCAAATATCTCCATACACTGCAAACAGCTAAACCTTTGCTGTTCAGGAAGTGGTTCTCGGTCACATGGATTCATTTGGTTGTGGCATTTATTGCTGGTATATGGTGAGCCACACCAAATGAAGTTACAGTTGTGTCTGCAACTCATCAGCAGTCAGTTTACAGAGTAATGGCAGCATGTGGAGGGGTGAGCTGAAGGCAGGTTGGGCTGACTGTGTAGACACGAGAAGAGGAAAAACTCATAGCTGCTATTACTAAACAGTAAAGGGGCCAAGTTTCCTTACAGGTGGAGGTTATTAGAAAATCTTCAGCAACACACAACAAGCTAAGCCATCTGTTCTGCAAACGTTATGCTTGCCCAACTGCTGCTTTTTATTACAGTAAAAGAACATAAAAATGCCAGTTGTACAGCAGTAGCCTCCTATTTAGGAATGAGAGAGAAAGGTAAAATACAAGTTACCTAGATGTGACAAAGTAACTGACACATATGTATATGATAGATGTGTCCAGTGTTGTAATGGTGTTCTCAGTGTGACACTGAACCAAAGATCAAAAACCTGCATCCCTAGTATTTACAGTGTTTCTGTCGTTCACTGCCTATGTCAAATATAAACCCAGTTTCAGTCCATACGTTTTGGTTTTTATGACTTAGGTCTGGGCCCGGGGAATGCTTTGATCATCCACTCTAATAAAATGGGTTAGGGGAATGGGGTTGAGAGGTTGATGGGGTCCTGCAGGGACCTGACAGTCATGTTACTGCTTCTTATGAGATGTTGCCCTCATCTCACGCTCACATCCTGTTGGATACTCAACACATGCGCAAACAAGTTAGAAGTAAGAGGTCTAATATGGATAGCAGGGGAAAGCAGGCCAAACACCAAAAATCTGTATGTACTCTGCTTCTGGTTTGAAACAATAAAATAACTCTAGAGTGGTGTAAATAATAGAATGCAGAATTATTACAGTGGCAACAAATGCATCTGCCTCTCTGGTTGTAACTGTTGTTATCATTTGTAGAGTAACCCAGGCAGCCCATACAACCTGGCCTACAAGTACAACTTCCACTATGCTGTGGTCTTCAACATCGTGCTGTGGCTAATGATCGCTCTGGCCCTCGCTGTCATTGCCATCGCTTACAACCTTTGGAACATGGACCCTGGATATGACAGTATCATCTACAGGATGACCAATCAGAAGATCAGGATGGATTAGGTCCTAAGCGTCAACACTCCAGCTGTCCTATTAGATCCCTGTAGTGAAGTTATTGTTTTGTGTGAGGTCCTGTGTAGTGAAAGAACTGTGACAGCTTGAAGGGAGAGAGTGCAACACTGAATCACCTCTTTGTTTACAGCGCTGGCATGATAACGGACAAAAAAAAAAAAAAAAAATTACAGTAGTCGGTAATGAATTTTCATAAAGCAGTTATATATCATCCTCCTCTGGTGTGAACACTGAACAAAATCAGACTTCCTCCTTTCAGTCCCACAGCTCACATCATTCCTTATGACTTTAACTCCACTATATTTAATTTCCCCCTTGGTGATTGCAATGGTATTTTTTATTGTAAAAAAAACAAAAACAAAACTATTGTAATGTCATGAAAGAATGAGATTTGTCTGGTTTCTGTGTGAAGTTGTTGTGCTTATCTTGATGTGTGAAACTGTTTTAAGTTAAATGAAATCTATGTGTATATATTGAATATACAAATGCAACTGTATGAGAAACTGCTGTAGTCTTATTGTGAAAAGATTTGTGCAGTGCTTATTCCAGGTAAGTCCTGGCATAATGCTTCTAGTCCAAATGTTAAGTACATATTGGATTACATAAGTACTTGATTATAATGTAGGTTGTTAGGATTGGATATGGATATATGGAGCTCTGTAAATTGCAATAAAATGCCTGACAATAAATTATTACATGGATCAAACTGATTGTCTGTGTAAGTCATTAACATAGGCAATACACCCATTGGCAGCTTGTACACAAAACAAGCTGTGTTTTAAGAACTTGTCTCAAAGTTAATTAAAATTCTGCTTGAATTCATTTTTAATTTTAATTCAAAGCAAGTGCCTGTAGTTAATATTTAACTTAATTCTGAGTAAGGTTCCTGGAAACAAAAGCATAATTTGGACCTGTAATATAATATTACCAGAATCAGAATACTTTATTAACCCCCAGGGGAAATCCAGAGGTGCTCCAACAATAAAAATAGAAATCTATGACTAGAAATATGCACAGACTTAATAGTTATAATATAGATAGAATGTAAAATAAGATATAAAAATGTAAAGTACAGAATTAGAAAATAAAGATAAATATAAAAATAAAATTATTTTGGAAGTCATCACCTGTTTACAAACTCAACTCAAACATGCCTCTGTCCTAATTACCACCAAATTACACATTTCCTCCAATGAAATGTTCTGGTAAATTATTAATAAGTAAGTAACTGTTATAATTTCACCAGTTCTTGCTGCTAATACATAATAAGGATACGTCTGTTGTACAGGTGATCACAGGTGATCACAGGTGTGACTGTGACTCCTCAATCCTCTTTTCTATGTAAATATTCCGTCCGTCACTGTCACATGTTCCTATTGCATTGCGTAACAGTTCAGCCAATCAGAACAGAGATAGGAGCTTTAAGTCCCGCCCTCGTGCGATCCGCCGTATGTGATTGGTTGCGTGTGTGTTTCTTTTGTAACTGCCGTAAACTGTATAAAAAGCAACGGACACTGACAGAGTCAGGAAACTGCGGACTTTGTGACACGGACGAGCTTGTTTCACCCAGAGATTGAACCAGGAAACAAACATGGTCTGACTCATCATCAAAGGTACGTTTGTTTTTACCATTTTCAGTGAATTAAAACCGTTGTTGACCGTGTTTATGCCGGTACGAGCTCTCTCTCTCTCTCTCTCTCTGAATGCTACTACATATTTCTATGCCATAACATTTGAGAGTCAAATATTGTAGTTTTTACATCACCATTTATCGTAGAGCTTTAGTTTGTTGTTATTTATTTGTGATTACAAAGTAGTAATAGCAGACACACATACACACTCTCTTTACTCTCTCCACGACATCAATTATTTGTGATGACAAATAGATAATGGATAAAAATAAAATCTAGTACTTTTACTTTTGTCTGTCTATAACAGCTCTTTTACAACAGCTTCAAAATCAAGTGTAAATGACAACAAAGCTGTTTTGTGTTGATGGATATGTGAAGACAACCTGTTTGCGTGTAGAACTATTATTATTGATAATGATTCATGATCTTGTTATGTCTTTATTTCATATCACAGCTAGCGTCTACGTGGTGAGGAAGATCCGGGCCTCTATTACTCATGGAGAGGAACTAGAGAAGCCCATCACAACACCATGTAGTGCTATTGGTAAGACAGTGACCACTAACAGCTACTAGAGCCTCTGCAAAGGAAACAAAAGTAACACTAAGAGAAAATATACACCCCAGTGAACTCTACTTGAATTATATATGACCCCTGGAGGTGTGTTTTGCGGTGCTGGCAGTTAAAGATTTGTCCTTATGATCTCACAAAGCCTTGATTAACACTTGAAATTTAACAGTAAACCCTTTTTGCACTGTAAACTGCTCAAACATCATTGTTCTTTACCTGGCCATTATGTCATGAAGATTAGGGGTATTAGAGGTAAAGAGAGTGTGTGGGCTTATGGAAGAGCATTATACTGTTCATGTCACTGACTCACTAAGGTTTCTCTTTGATACTTAGCTGATAGGAGAGCGGGACGTGAGTCGAGAGGAAAAACCCAAGTGGCCACACTTATGTCAGGACCTGATGAAGGTGTTGGCGGGGCAGCAGTCATGGGGACCTCCTCAGAGACAGCTGTGCAGAAATGTGGCTCCTGACGTTAAAGATCACGGTTGGACACTGGGACTGTGGTTAACTCACTGCAAAATTATAATTTGTCCTTTACTGTAAGGCAATAATTAACTGTTATGGATAATCTCACATGCAAGATGACAAGTGCTTTTGTCAACACTCATTTGGACTGCAGTTATTCCAGTGATCTCCTGATCTCAATCAAATGTCAATGCTGCACTCAGTGTCCAGCTCCATTTAGGCCTTTTTAACAGCAGATATTTTGACTGACCATAGCAGGAAAATACACAGATGCAAATAACATAAATAACATTAACAATGACTCTTTTTAAATTAGTTTCGTGGTGAGGTAACAGACACTACATTGTAGAGCCCAGTGACAGCACCTGAATGTGACGCAAAGAAATAATTTTGTTAGTCAAAATATTGTCTGTGAGAAAAGCCTGTTTATACTTTATACTGCAGTGTTTGAAGGCCAACTCACCAACCTCTCTCCAGGGGCTGAGCAGGCCTGATGGTTTTGCTGTTGTATCAATAAATTAAATTAAAAAATGCAATCTGGTTGATGTGTGTATATGGAGGGGGTAGGGATGGGGAATAAGATAAATTTATATATATATATATATATATAAAAGGAAGAAGGAGGAAGAAGCCACTGATATCAAGACAAGAAGCTCCTCCGTAAATGGAGGGTTTTAAGTGGAAGGAAGGAGGCCACTATCCAGGATGAAACAACAAAGATCCATGAGTACATGAGGAAGATTGCCCCAAGTTAGTGACTATCTCAGGCAGGAGAAACTCAGTGAGGAGGAGAGGGAAGAGCAGGAGGAACCATCATAGGACTGTTTGCACTGTAGCATGTTTGCACACTGAATGGATGTAGTATGGTCTACCACCGGCAGATAAAAGAAGTGGCTGATATCGAAAAATGGCTGGAAAAGGCTGGACTGAAAGACGTAGTGTACACATGTACACACACACACACACACACATATATATATGTATATACTGCCATGTGACCTTGAGGACTTGGTAAGATTATTGTAACTGTAATAATAATAAAAGTCTTGATGAAACCTCCTCCTGCGCGGGAACTAGCTGTCACTTCTGCGTGCATTTTTTTTTTTTGCTGATGCACTTCCGGTGTTAACCGGATGTTGCTAATGAATACTGATGCTCTCGTTAAGTGCAAAATCAGAGCCAGCGAAATGTGTTCCTGGATGATAGTGGAGACGTTTGTGCGAAATAGTTGCCTACATTTTCCTGATATTTGCTGTTAATACCAAGCGAAGCTTCGGTCGTGGGTAAGCGTTAGCTCTCCTCCGTTTGTCTAGCATCTCGAATGAGGTAGCGTTAACAGGGCTAACTGTGTCGGCTAACGCTAGCTAAGCTGATTTCCACTTTTTGTTGTGTCCGGGCTCTGCGAGAAAGTCACATTTAATGTCAAACACGCGGTCGTAGAAGGACTGTGCTCAAAATGGCCATATTACGGGTTGCCTGTTTGCAATAGGTAGCGTGTTATCCGTACAACATAAACACCGGCTTCCTTGACAAAAGAAACATCCTCAGTAGTGACTGCTAATGTGGTAAAGTGGGTTACTTGTGGTTAGCTGCAAATTAGCACCAACAGATTTGTGTGTGTGTGTGTGTGTGTGTGTGTGTGTGTGTGTGTGTTTACATAAATCAAATCAACTGCACTAATTCTCCATGCACAGTTTTTCAGGCCACTTGTTCAGCAGGCTGGTCAAAGGACTATGGAGAACTTGCCTTAGTTCTTCTTTGGATTTAAGATGCCTGAGTGTTTTCAGTTTTTTCTCGTATTCCCAGACTGTCTCTGAAAAATTATCACAGGTCATATTGATATTGCTTGTGGCCATATTGCAATCACAATATGACCACAAGCAATATCCCAATTGCCAGAGCTGCAACTTTTTGAAAAAGGTAAAATGGTGTCACAACCAAATGCTATTATAAACTAACGGTTATGGTGCAACAGTAATACCATGGCCCCAGTCTGTAGCTGTAGCCCTAATATTTTGTCTTGGTAGTCTTGGTAATTTGTTGATACGTAAATCTGTGTTGGTTGAAATTACTTGATTTAGAATATTAATACTTTTCAAAAATGGTTTATAGGTTGGCTGTTTTGAAAATGGATCTTTTCATATTATATTGTGGACACACATGATGACCTTATACAGGGCTTGGATCATTGTGACCGATCTGTTTTTCATTTTTAGTATGCGTTTCTTACAGTGTTCTTGCTGTGCCTTACCAAACCGTGGAACATGATGGAGCGAAGAAGAGCCTTAACTATTCCATTTAGAGTTAACAAGGATAACCTGGTATGTGTAACCCATGTTTTTTAAATACCCAGTTTCCTTGATATACATACACTATATGTGTGCAGCATGAAGTGCTTCTCTTACACTCTTGCAAGTTGCTGTGGCGATGCTCATTTTATGGCTGCCATCATAAATTGAACACAAGCTCATTGTGATCTGAGGTAGCTTGATGTCTCTGTGGTTTCTTGCTCATAGATAGGCTTGTTCTTCAGATTTCTAAACCACACTCTTTGGGACAACCATCAAGACAGGGAAGTTAAGCTTATGCAGCTGCATTCAGCACTTTTTTGCGTAATCAAAGCTGCCACCTTGTTGCCTCTGCTGTAGTTTCCATTATGAGCTAGTGCTTGGGCTTCAACTCATTTTTTCTAGTTGAATGGTTTGGCATTTGGTCTCAAGAACAGTGAAATGTGTCTTGAACAGACTTGCTTTGTCTGGCCAACCGTCTAAAACCTAAAATGAATTACAGATTAAAATTTCAAGCTTTGCACATCTGCACTGGCTGCAGTTGCACATCTGTGTGACAAGCTTTTGACTGTCACATTAATTTCATACATGCTATGCATGGTAACTAACCACCCTGTTAATTTTAGATGGAAAATCCACTCAAAATCCCCATGCCATGTCTTGCCTCAGACTGTGCGAAGTTAGACAGACAGGTACAGCGTATTGTTGGTCACTGTCTGACCATATGTGATATAATATACATGATAACATTGGTTCAGTTGAATCTTTGAGAGACTCACAGTTTCCTTCCATTTAACAGGTTTCCTGGACTGCATTTGCAGGTTGTAAACTCAGACATCATGATTCACAGCATAGAAATGGATCCATGCTGTTTGATCACAAACATTCAGCCATGGTCACGTTGGAAATGACCAGGTAAGTAAGTGGGGCCTGTCAAGAGAGTTTTGACAGATGGGCTATTGATTGCTGACTGAAATAATTGCTTACTCTTATACCCATATCTGAAACTGACAAATGTTCTATTATTTACATTAAACTGGCCCATAAATTCAGTCAGCTGTATTTCCTATGTTGTTTCTTGCAGTTTCCAAAAATTTCACAAGATGGAGTACTAACCCTGCAAATAGTCAAAATAGTTCCCAATGCCATAAGAGAAAATAAGCATTTCTTAAGCATCTAAATGTGTAGAGCAGCGATATCGTCTGGCTTGTAGGAGTTCAGTATGATACAAAAAATAAAATATTAAAATAAATATGTCCAGTGAAAGATGTAAAACAAATGCCATGACTGTGTCCTTTGAATACAGTGCATGTTAAAAGCACACACAGGCGCTCATAATTTTGTTTTGATTGGCTTAATTGGCTTAATGTTAATTAGTGAGAAGTAACTGTTTGCGAAAACATTTTCTGTCCCAATTTTTGAAACTGAACTAACTAACTGTAACTGTAGTTTTGAAGGGTTCTCGTGCTGTTTTTAATCTCCAGAGCAACAAATGCCGTTTTTTTTTTGTTGTTTTTGTTTTGTTCAGCATATATCAAGTGTCCACCTTAGGTCCTATTTAGCTCATTAAGACAATCACAATGAATTACACATTTCCTTTTTATGATGCTGACCATAGACAAACTTAAGCTTCTGTTGCCCTGTATTTTCATTATTATTATATATTGTTTCACCTGTTGTATTATGAAATTAACTAACAGTATAATGGCAATTATGCATAATAAAAATAATATAGAATTAAAACCTCTTTTTCCAACAAGAATTTTAAAAGCATTTTGCTAATGACACATTTAAGATGAAAGAAGACAAGAATAGAAAGTTGTATTTTTTAAGTTCAACATGGCTTTTTGATAAGATGTATGTATAAATTTCTCCCGTTATACTATATCACACTACTAAGAATATTTGTGGGTGATTATCATCCCCCCAAGTTCCTTCTTTCTCTGACAACGGCAGCAAACATAAAGCCACCACTGTCTTATCTCTCAGGATTTTCAGGTATATCCTGTGTGTACAGTATTACTTTTGCATAGTGCCCCAAGCTGCACTGTTTAGAGGAGACATTGCCCATAAGCACGTGACTGAAGGCCAAGCTTATCATGACTACACACATGGCTTATCTACACTGGCAGACCCCTCTCTGCTGATCAGCTGTAAGGCAGAATACCTTAATGGGGCACCATGCAGCAGGGAGGACGCTGATCTTGGAAAGACTGTGAATTGTTTTCTGTTTCGTCTTGTAGGAGGCAGCCCTGTCTGGTCCTGACAGATGTCCTGAAGACAGATCTGGGTAGGACTTATATGGAAAGGATAAAACGCAGACATCAAATGTCAAGTATGCGGAGGGAAAGTGCTCAGAGCAAAGAGGAGCCTGTGACCTGCAGAGAAACAAGGTCCAGTCAGAGAGAGGCCAGCAAGAGTTCAACCCCTAAACACAACCAGAGGCACATCTCACCCTCTCAAAGGTAGGAAGACACCGTTAAAGGAATAGACATTTTTTGCAGAGAGCAACACTCCCACTAATATCTTTCTGATGAATATAAGGCTCCAGCCAGCAGTAACTTGAGACGGGGTAAAACAGCCCTGCTCTGTCCTGAGGAGACAAAACCCACTAAAGCTTGCTAACATTTTATATCTTGTTTGTTTACTCCATACAAAAACTGAAGTGTAAAAACAACTAGTTGCATTTCCACCATGCTGGGTTGGTTTTTGGTTTGGGCAGGGGTTTCCTTGATTTGTGTTGTTACTGTTAAATTGCCAAGCAACCACTGGAAAGTTATTATTGGCCACAATAAATTTGTTTGTTTGCTTGTTTGTTGCCACTTGGTCGAGGTAGATGTCCTCACATTTTAATTTGATTTCTAAAGCCTGTGTGCAAACAGTTGCTTATTTACACATCAAGAAGTTGCATATAATACACTCTTTTTTTCAGTACAGTCTTCTCACACCCACATTATGGCAGCTCATTTACTTCTGTGAAAACTGTTCCTAGTTCATTGTTGAAACAGTTTATTCCACTACTACCATTATTTTTTGTTTTAAATTATAATTTTTGGCAGCCAGTTCCACTTGGCATCTGCACAGCACAGATTTAATCCTGGGGGTTTGCAGCAATTCTGCCATAATAATAATCCCACCAATAAACAGCTTCAGCAGACAAAGGGAGACTAACAGTCTTAAGCACCTGACTGTGAATAATGAATCAGAAAATGGACGCTACTTTACATTACTTTACCTACTTCAATAGCTTGTCAATTCATTTTGTGCTAAATATTTTCATTGTAGACCTTTACTTTGTCTGACATATGATTCTATACTGGTATTTGCTAAAAGACTAAACTTCAAAAGTGAGGATAGTGTGGTAGGTGGTTTTTCAATAATGAACAAAAATATCTACAAAAGCAGGAGGAGAGACTCTTTATTTGGGTCATTTGTTCATTGTTTTTTGTTAGTTTAAACAAATGATCTCTTAATGTTGTTTGGCTTGGCCAGCTGCATCCTTGGCTGTCTATATTTTCCAGGCCAAAGGCTTGATTTGATTTGAAATAATAGAGGGATTTCACAGATATTTATTTCAGCTTTCTTTTTTTGGTGCATTTGTATATAAAGGTCCTGGAACTGAATTTTTGCACTACTTTATGTGCATTTCCTAAAAATGAGAACAGTTTATGCTGCATAATCAGAATATGTTATTTCTCTTGTTCCCTCAGATCAAGACTCCGGAGCAGGTTACAAATCGTTGATTATGAAGAACACAAAGATGAAAGCAAAGATATCAAGGAGGTGATAATAGGCAAGGACAATGGAGAAGACTACAAATTTGCTGAAGTTGTAGGTGGGTAAATGCATGAATGAATGCATGCAAGAATATAGATTATCGATGTACTGCTAATCCCCACCTCTGTTGTAGTGTGTCTCTGTTACTCTGCTGGTTTTGGCCTTTAATCAATCATTTTTCTTACGCCATAGGAAGTGTCTCACATCCATTTTGTCCACTCTCCCCTGACCTTGACGGAGGGTTTCTTTCAGTGTCCTTTAATTTAAGCAGTCTCCCAGTTTGAGAGCTTTATTGACACAAAAGGCCTTACTACCAGACTAAACAGATGAATAAAACACATCAGAATTTACTCTGCCACTCCCCTACATTTCTATCTGAGTTCATAGTTTTGCCACACGTTCTTCAGTTATTATGTCATTATGTTAACATATCCATAACACTCCAATGCCATCTAAAATTAGTGTCATCTGTCTGAGTAGGACACATCTAGTTCTTATTTCAGCATGATGGGTTGATTATTGTTTTTCTGACTCATATAGATTGTGGGTTGTCAGTGAGCTGGAAGTCTGCTGAAGACACAGGAGATCATGATGAGTTCTCCCCAGTGAGCATCAAGAATAAGTGGACTGATCCAGAAAAAGAACAACAACACAGTTTGGTGGGTACTGGACAGGTTCAGAGTTGAGGGTTTAAAACTCTTTTGAGTTTTACCAAGACTAACCAACTTTAACCAAACCTAACTCCACTTCAGCCTCGTTATGTGAACGTGGTGACCTCATGTTCAGAATAAGTCCCTGATCATTTTTTCCACAGACGTCATGACAGTAATGGCAACACTTCCTTAATCTACCAATATCAGTAAAATATTGTGCGAGCATTGTGGCGCTCTCTGAGATGGTCGTCATGTCTGAAATTGAAATTTAGGGGCAGAAAATTGGGTTAAAGAACAGAAAAAAAACAACAAAGCGGTACAGTTGAAAACAAAGCAACTTATATTACAATATTTTTTATTTTATCCTATTTGTCAAGACAATACTTTCAGGCCAAAAAAGACACTGCTTTCACTGACAAAAGCCAACAAATATCAGATATTATTATATTTATATTATATTTCACATATTAAAAGGTGATCTCTTATGAAATATTTCTTTTAAATCTGCCCATCTTTCTTGCACTTTAACATAGATCATAGCATTTCATTTTGTGTTGTATCCACATCACTTATCTCAACAGAAGAGAAAGCGAAAGGATGCGGGATCCCAGTGCAATGGAACAAGCAGCCCCAAACGGCACCGTGAGAGTGTGCTTCGTCTCACTGGAGAGGATAGAAGAGATGGAGGACCAGCCCCTGCACCTGTTTGTGAGGAAGAAAGTGGAGAGGATGGGGATTTGGACCGTGGCATTGTCCAGTTCACTGTGGGAGGAGATGATGGAACACCAGTTCTGGTTCCAGTCATCAATCCTAATGTGGAGGCTGGAGACTTAATTGGCACATCCAGACGAAGTCTGTCATCTAGCAAGGACAGCACCACCAAGACTAAGGGCCCCTCTGAACCAAGTGAGTACACCACAGGAATAGTAATGCTAGACCAGCTTCTGAACTGTATAATGGAATTCATCTATGAGGAAAAAGTGGCTCAGGTAGATTAATATCATTTTGTGTTTTCTGTGTTTGAGCATGACATTGGTATGTCCAATATTGGTATAATTACTGCTACTACATTATCACATAATCCTCTAGCTGAGGATATCAAAACCCACACCCACTCTTCAAACAAAGGAGGCAGTTGTGTTCTCTACTACATTGTCAGTAGAGCCAGAATAGAGGTTTTGAGCAAAACCAATATAATATAATATGGTTTTTTTAATGGTGGAAAATAAACTTAAAGGGAAAAAATATGAAATGGTGACACTACAACATATCTGCATGGTGCTTATATACAGTGGTAGTGCTAATGCATTAATGTTTAATATCACAGTCCTCCTCAGTGGATGAAGTTTGATTTGTCACCAGAGTAAATGACTTTGATTCCATAACAAGTTCAGCCTTTGCTAATTTTTAGATCTTTTTGATGGTGTACATATCCTTTCCGTGTTAAATGTGTGACAAATGTGACAAGAAGTGAACAAATTAAGCTGTATGTAAATATTTACCTCCCTTCATTTTGTCCTGCATCTCATTAGCTACTGTGATTTTTCTTATTTAAACAATTCACATGTGTTTTCTAGGATTACTATTACTTTCAAAGCCCACTAAACCTCCTTCATGCAGTGTCAAATAAGAGCACAAATGTGCTTGGGACTGTCCTTGTTTCTAAGCCTTATTTCCAAAAAAACATCACACTGAGGTGTTTGTCTTTATACTTTTATTCCAGTTGTGCTGTCCAGTGATGATGAGAGCGCAGATGTTCCTGAGAGCTGCAGCCCATCAGTTCATAGAACAGAAGACACAGTAATACAGGCACAGTCCTTAAAAGATGTTGTGGACAAGCAGCAAGAAGCTTCTGACATACAGGAACTGCAGGTTGGCAGACTGTGTCCCTGTGCTGTATTTGATCCACTGCTCCTCAAAAAACACATTTCATGAATCTCAAGAATCTCAAGACTGCTGGTTTTGATTTTCATGTCATGCTAAAGAATATACTTTCTTCAAAGGGTTACAGACACTGTGTCTTTTTCCTTGCACATAGAAAACAACCTTGCACAGGTTTCTAAACTTATCTGAGTTAATGCCCAGATTATCATGACATCACAAGGGGTGTTTTAGAGACATCATGCAGGGCCCTAAGGTTTTACTTCACTGCAGGGGGTCGTGCTTACCATCCACTAATTGACTGAAACAAATGAGAGAATGCTTAGCTTGTGTAACAGTTTGTGACTCACTCACTGAGATTAGAACAGACACGGGTCATGTAAGAGAAGGATCTGCAATAAATTAAAAGGAAAATTCTGGTTATTCTCAACATAGCCAAATTTTCTTTAGTTCTTACTGCCATGTCATTTCATGCCACAAACAAAATAAGATGAAAAAAAGATTTTAAATAAATTAAAAAGAAAAAGAATCCCAGCTGTATTTGAAAATACATGTTTGTCAGGGGAGGGCTCTGAGTTGAGAAACTTAAGTTAACAGGAGCTTTATTCAAGCTTCATTATAGTTGAACTGACAGAGCTGTCACCTAAGTTACCTCTTCTAATATGTATTTTGGGCATTAAAGGTGTAGTGAAAATTTTAGTCCCCTTCTCCATTGGTACTTCACTGTGTCATAAACTGCCTTGAAGATGATATTTTTTTTCTTATCATGCGAGAAGTTAACCAGTATGGAAGCGTTTGTTTTTGTTTCAAGAGGAAATAATTAAAAAAAACAACCCTTTAGCTGTTGTTTCAGAACCATGGACAGCGCTATGAATTGTGTCTTAGGTGCCATGCTGGAGATCGAACGCATCACTTATTTAGCTGGCTTTCTTTTTGTAGTTGTAAATAAAACCTTTGTCTGTAATTCCATGTCTCCCCCAGTGCAGCTAATCCTAGGCAGAATAAGATAGGGAACAGGTGAGAGAGACTTCCTGTACATGGGAGAGGTGTGTCTTTAAATGTAGCATTAGCTGATTGAAAGAAGGTGCTTTGATCGTGAGACATAATCCATAGTCATAAAAACAACAGGACCCCAGCAACTATACTCATGTCTAAATGAAGAAAAAATTATATAACAAACAGCCACATAGAAAAATTGTGAACGTCACTTAAATTTGTCAATTCAGAGAATTCATTAAGCAAAACACTATACAAATACTCAGTACTATACAATAGCCTATTTACAGTTCTTGGTAAAATGGTCAGGTTTTGTCAGTGTAAGGAGATATTATTAAGATGTTTGGGCCTTTTATATTTTGCTAATAAGATAATTTTCTTGTGCACAAAAGTAGCACCTGTCATCTGCAATGTCATTCCCTGTACAGCCACTTGATGGTGCCAAATTTCCAAATGCTACACAATATTGAAATTAAAAAAATTTTTACTCTCAATTTTACCCTTTTTTTTGCTCTTGTTAGGATTATTGGTTTTGTTTGACATTACTGTTGGGTATTATTTTACCATTACTGTCAGTCTTACTATGATGACCCTGATTGTGCAGTTTTCCACAACATGTTTATGTATGCGTGTGTGTTGCAGGTGCTGCATGTAGTTGATGAGCAACCTGTTTCAGTGGCATATTGCCCCCCCCCCACTGTTGACTACTCCTGCATGGATTTAGCCTTCTCCACCCTGTACTGTGGAGGTTACTGGGGGAAATCCAATGGAGACATTGTGGTAAACTGACTGGGCCACAAATATGCATTTTGCTGATCACGTTAGGTATTCATATCATCACTCCTGGACACGTGCAACTAATTTTCTCCTCTCTTTTCACAGATGGCAGACCATGAAATCATCATACCACTGCAAGGTAAAACTGTGGATAGTTTGTAAACTGAAGAGAGGGTGTGGCCTGCCTGTGACCTTTGGTCTGGATTGTATAAACTCTGACCCAAGAGAAAAACATCTTATTTTGACCATGCTGTCTGCACACCATCTTCCCCCAGCTTAGTGGTCTATTTCAGATAGTAAAGTGTGTGTGTGTGTGTGTGTGTGTGTGTGTGTGTGTGTGTGTGTGTGTTGGATTAGACCCTTAGGGCCCGAGTGCACTTTCACCTCTGACCCTGTGAAATCTTCACTTCTGGGAACTAAGAGATTTGGTCTTGACTTTGTGTATGTGAGAACAAAACACAGATGGCACCTGTCTGTTGGCAGATTGTGTCCACACTGAAATATCAAAAAAAATTGAATGGATTACCATTAATGTTTTAAGCACATATGCTGCCAACACATGGGTTTTAATGGCTTTGGTGATTTTCTGACTTTTCCTCTAGCACCACCATGATCCTAATATTCTCGGTTCACAGATAAATATCTTAACAACCTTTGCATGTGTTATCATGAAATTTGATACAGATACTCTAGAAGATTAATCCTAATAACTTTGTGATCCCCTAACTTTTCCACTTGCACCTTTTTAATAGTTAAATTTGATTGCCATCAAATGTGGTATAGACTTTCATGTCTCTGGAAAATTAATCATTCTAAGTGTAACCAGCTACTTTCATGCATTATGTTTAAGGTGAGACCAGACTGGCATCTCTTTGGAGTCAATATCTGTAGTAATAGTAAACAACACAATCCTCCAGTCAAAAGTGATAGAGACTTAGCCCTACACAAACAACATGAAACAAAGCAGAAGTGCACGTAGCGGTACACAAAGTTAAGTGCTATTTTGACACTGGAGGACTAACATGTCAGGCAACAACTACATGCACAGATTTGGTGTAATTATACAATTACACAAATATTGGTATAATAGGCTCTGTTACATTATGTCATGTGCAGGAGATGTGACTGATCTTGTTTGGTTGTGAAAGTTGATAGAAGGATTTTACTCCGATAACAGGAAAAATGCCCCGTGTTCCTGTTTTCTGTGTGAGGCATTATTTTGAGTGTGCCAAAGATAAAGAAGCAACTGTGTTGATACTAACACTATTTTCTGAGAGTTGCCTGTTGTTATCAGATATGATAACAACTTTGCAGGCTGCTAAACTAACCTAAACTCTTCCTCCTCCCCAGACACTAATGGACGGGTGAAGATGATGTTGAACCTTGAGCGCAGAGAGCTGAGGAGGTACAGTGTTTGGGAGCAGCAGGAAATGGAGATGCGGGAGCTTCAATTTAAGGATTATGAGGATTCTTTCCCTGTTGCTGTCCTTCTGTTTTGTGTGTCCGAAACTGCTGCAGCCGCAATACAGGACGACCTCTGCAGACTGTGTGTCAAACACAAAACCTCGAAACCTGGTAAGATTCCTGCAGTGCTCTGTAAATACATGGACAGTACGTGGTGTCAGCACCTTAAACTCATCTGTTTTTTGTTTTAAGGTTGCCTTCATTCTGTATATCACATATTTCATGTGTTTTTGTGAAAAGTAATATGGTAGAGGCTGACAGACACACCATTTGCTACACATTTCTGATATAAGTTTTGTATTTTTTTGATATGTGACATTATTCTCTATGTATATCTGCATGGTGCATGACATTGGTGTTGTGATGTTTTTATTTCAATAGGCAAGGCCAGCCCCTTCATCCTGCTGACTCTGAAAGAACCTCTAGAGGGAATGGAGGGGGCTTTATTGCGCTCCCTCCTGGACATTGACTGTCTAAACAGTCTGACATTTGAACAATCTATTGTATCCCAAAGTGAAGACAGATTCAGTTTTTGGGAAGACATCCACAATCCTGTTCTTTCTCTGGATGATAGCGTGGAGCTGATTAGAAGAACTGGACTGGACCTACACCTGCTGTCCATGCTGGGCCTGGAGAGCACCAACCCTGAACTTAACACAGAGCAGGATGGTTCGCATTCTGACACAGACGAAAACAAGACAACATGCAACCAGCTGGTGGCTGAGCCACATGAGGATGCAGTCCCGGAGATGGACGCAGTCCCAGAGATGGACGCAGTCCCGGAGATGGACGCAGTCCCGGAGATGGACGCAGTCCCGGAGATGGAGACGGCACCAGAGCAAGACACAGCGATGCAACTCAAACTGGAGGAGGAACAGAAACAACAAGAGGCTGAGCATCCCCCTGAGGTAATTGGTTAGCAACATTTTTGACTTTTGATCCGTGAAACTTGCGCAATATATGCCATGCATATGTTTACTGGTTATGACAACTTAAATCACAGTAACTAACCATTTGTTCTCCTCCTGTATTTGAATCACTTTAAGTTCTAAGACAGTAAAATTGTGTTTATTCATGAAAAATTGGAGGAAAGTCTTAAAGAATGAGCATAACTTTGGGTATCTGAAACATCTTTTCCTTTTTTTTAATGTCCTCTTAATCATCTTGGGTTCCCTGAGATTGATTTTGTATCCCCTCCGACACTTTTAGTTGATTTGATCTGCAAATTGTAAATGATTACAATGGGTCAATTGTTATAATATAAATTTCCTTCCATAGGAGAGGAAGGAGGATGAACCCACCCCTGTATACACACTGTGCCATCGAAGAACCAAAGGATCATACTCTGTGTCCCTATGTAAACCAGACGCAGGCTGGAATAAATATAAACATCGGGGTCTGGCCCACAGGCAAGTAACCTGCATTATTTCATATACAGTTATTGCAGCCTGATCCAGCTGGGATTGACATCTAGCTGCCAAATAAGGATCTTATCACTGCCAATCGAGTTCAATTTTACAAATAAGAACTTAGTAAAAATGAGTGATTCACAGATCCGAGGCTTTCTCTCTGGATTCTGATACCTAAGATCAAAGGTATTTGCTGAGGCAGAATACAGATCTGTTCCCAGTGCTCTTTTTCCCAACTTATATTAATAAATCTTTAAATGTAATTGTGCAGAACTCATTGGGTTTATTATTGTTATGTAAAATGAGCAGAGATTAGGGATTACAGGGAAATGTTGAAATTCATACAGACCTTACTGAAGAGTCTGTATGTTTCTTCAGTTGTCACTATGTCCCAATACAGACCTGACCATTTAGATTAGTCAAAAATATTGTGACTGTTATAGTCTACGTACCACTGCAGAAGACCAGTTCCTTGCTTTTTCCTTTCTTTTCTTTATTTGTAATGTTTCTGGTACCAGTATGATCTGTCCTCTGGTCACTGTAAAGTGGCTCATTCCTCATTTTCCTCCTCTATTTAGGTTGATCCAGTTTCCTCCACCACCACTAAAAGGAGGAATAACTGTTACAATGGAGGACCTGCAGTGCCTTGACAGTGGGCAGTTCCTCAATGATGTTATCATAGATTTTTACCTCAAGTAAGTTATACATTTTTCAACAAAAGTCTTAAGATTTACTTTGCTTCCTTGTGCGTTTGTGTCAAAGGGTGACGATTAATTGCGTTGAAACAGATACCTCTTCCATAATGTGTCATCTGCTGTGGCTGAGCGCTCCCACATCTTCAGCAGTTTCTTCTACAAGCAGCTGACGCGGAGGGACAACGCCAGCGAAGGCAGTACCAGTGAATCGTGAGTAGCGCTCACAAAGTTTGGTATGCACCAGGCCTGCACTGGTATATTATGCTCAAAGAAACAGTCCTGTACTGACAAAAGTTGTTGCCTTCTCCCACCTGATCGGCTTTTATATATCACCTTAACTAACTGCCTGAGACCGAAATGGAAGCATTACACCCTTAAAGAGATTATTAACTTGCTCGAGTACTGTGTGACAAAGTTTAGCTTTAAGCAGTGCAGGTAGAGACAGACTGACAGATGTTTTCTCTTGAGGGTTTACTGCTGCTGAGTCCACAGCACTGCAAGCTCATAGACTCACCTTGACCTGACTCAACACTATTATCTTTCTATTTTACTTTTACTATTCAAGGCCTGGGTGCATTTTCACCTCTGAATAACCTTTAATGACGGGATGTCGTATCACTGTAGCCATCCTATCTGTGTCCACACTGAAATTAAAAATATTGACGGGATTGCTGTTATTTTTTGTACAGACACATGCTCCCAACAAATGGGTTAAAGACTTTGGTGATGTTCTGAAAATGTGTTTTCCTATTTTTTTTTTTTTTTTTATAAATTTTAATTTTTTATGTGTCCTCAGCTGTCAGAGGCAGAGGCGACACCAACGTGTGAAGACATGGACACGCCATGTGGACATTTTCCAAAAGGACTTCCTGTTTGTGCCTGTCAATCAAGAGTGAGTTAAACATATGAAGAGATGTTTTGTACATATTTTTTTTTGGGTATATCACATTACATATAACATTGTTCTGTTGTCTGTTTAGGGCTCATTGGTATTTAGTTGTTATTTGCTTTCCTGGGCTGGATGTACCCAAATTTGAGGCCTGGACTGGCCCAGACTCAGAGACAGCAAAGAGCCATGGTGGGACAGATGAGTCACAGGATCAAGATGAGGCTCAAGGATCTAAAAGTCCTAACAATAACATAGAGATAAAATTGACATTAAACCACACTGACAACATGGACACGGAGACAGGTTGGTTCGTCTATTTATGCCTTTTTAGTCAGACCCAATTGTTTATATATAGATCATCTTCCTCTACTTTTTGTGCACATTTTAAGCACTTCTTTGATTTACATCGTGATCGTAGCAGTGATGGGGAAGCTGAAGGTTGTGGTTGTTTTTATATTTTAGAAAAGGCTCAAGAAGAATCCACCAAAGACCCACCACCTGGTCAAGTGGTAAGAAATAATACCTTTTTGTGCTCACTGTGAAGAATTTTCACAGACACAACAGTTTTGTCTTTATTTCCTCTAAATCTGCTGAGTCTAAATTTTTTTTTTTTTTTTGTAGAATTGCACAGAGAAAACCTTCCAGAAAAAGGCTGTTTGCAAGATGTGAGTGTGTTGGTCGAGTTATGATATTCTGCTGCAACAGTGACACATAATGGGAACTGTTTCTGTTTTCACTTTAAGATAAACAATAATCTGTACATGTGGAAAAAGGATCCACAATAATATCATGACGTGGACATGACAGATTTTCTTCTTCTCTCTGCAGGCCTTGTATTCTCATCATGGATTCCCTCAAACTTTCTCTTCACGAGCGAGTCTTCAAACTCTTACGGGAGTAAGTGTGAAACTTTAATCCCTCTGTCTGTAACTGTGTTTGTGTTTTTTATTAATGTGTGACACGTGTCTCTCAGGTACTTACAGTCAGAATGGGAGGTCCGTCGTGGCTCATCAAGGGACTTTGGTCCTGATCAGATGAAAAGCTCACACTGCCATGTTCCCCTCCAGGACAACAGCAGTGACTGTGGCCTTTATCTGCTGCAATATGTCGAGAGTTTTTTGAAGGTAAAGAACTTGCCATCTGTTTTTCTAGGGCAGTCTGTAACGTTTTAAAAAACACCTTTAAATTTGAACTTGGTTCAACATTCAGAGATACAGTATTTTAAGGCATGCTCACAGTGAGAAACTACCTTTTCTTCTTGTCTCTATGTCCCAGGACCCCGTGGTACACTTCAATCTTCCTCTACACTTACAACGATGGTTTCCGCGGCAGAAGGTGCGGAGGAAACGAGACGAAATCAGAGATCTGGTACTTAACCTTTACCGGCAGCAGAATCGGGATAAGAACAGATAGACACAAGAGCAGCTCTGCTGCTCAGTGGGTCACATTTCTGCAGCCGTTATATATCACTGCTCATACTGAGCGACAGACATTTCAGCGTGATCTGAAAATATTTCCTTTAGATTCTATTGTTTTATGCAATAACTTAAACAAAAATGTAAACCTTTTCTGTCTGTGGGAGTGGATATGAAGGTATCAGTTAATTCAAACTAAACCAGTAGCTGTCTATTAAACCAGAAATAATTGTAGTATTAGGTCCATCATTTCTAGCTATACTAATGTTTGTACACCCCAAGACTTTTTACTGATTGATTTTATGCTGCAAGATATTTTATAAAATGAATTATTTGTATTTAATTTTCTATGTAGTTACAAGTCAAACAAGTTTTGTGTGAATATTTAACACAACCTAGTTTGTACAAATGCATTTCAGTTTCCTTGCTGAATTTCAATGTAAAATGTCCAACTGAAGCCTCAGGAATTGGAATCTGTCTTAAGATGAAAAAGCTATTCCATCAATGACTCCTTCAGTCACTCAGGGCCTTAATTACAGGCCTATTAGATCATACTGCCAGATTTTTTTGTCTGGCATATTGAAGCTAAGATCATTCTCATATTCTCTTTGCAACAAACCTAAACTGTGTGTCCTACTGTGCATCTGCAACACTGTCTGTCCTACTCTGGTCTGCAATTCATCTTAGACCCTACAATTATATTGAGATACAGGTGGAAGCAGCTGCACTTCAGCAGAACTACACTAAACCAGACTGTCAAACCATTTATGCACCAACATCATATTAAGAGTCGATGTACAGAATGGGGCTGCAAGTCATGATGATTTTCATTATCAATGAATCTGCTGATTGTTTTCTCTGTTACACTTTGCTAAAGCCCAGGTTGTGTCGTCACATTGCCCATTTGTTTGTTAACCAGCCCGAAATCCAAAGATATTGAAGTTGCCATCACACGAATCGGAGAAAAGAAGATGATCTTCACAAAGCGACGAGATGCAACTTTTGCCAAACCATGAATGGATTATTAAAATCATACAATAAAAAAATACATACAATACTGAATACATACATTTCAGCACCATCATTGCTGATTTCTTAGACACAATATATAAATATTGCGAACCCTCAATAAATAGTTTTAATACGTTGGAAATTTGGAAAAAGCTGTGGGGTGCACATACATTGGCATGTAACAGTATGCTGTTAATGGTAAAACCTACTTAATTAAGGCATGTACTGACCCTATGAGATGTTGCAGTCCATCACTACTTTTGCTTCAACAGAGGTGATAGTCTCAATAATCTACAATCCCTTTCTTTTATTTTATCCTCCAGAGTTCTTTTTGCTTGGTGTCTTTTTTTTCTTTTCTTTTTTCCCCCTCCTTTAGACATTGTGATGGATGAATGTACAGGAGTTGATTCCAAAATATATTTGGTTTCAATGGTGTATTAAAACCTCTAGACCAAACTACTTATTGTGGTGTTTGTTCTTGGGTTCCCAATTGAAACTGCACACAGAGATAGTTGCATGAAGCAAGCCCTGCATGTTCTGCGTGATGTTTGGGTGTAGTCTTGACTCTTGAACTGTCTAAAAAAGAGACTGAATGTCTGTATTATAATCAGCTGATTGGTCATATTTATCTATGAATCAAGAAGCAATTATCCCTATTCTGAAAAACCATACTATTCACAACTCACACTAATCCTCCTTTTGACCAGAGGAGCCAACTTTGTTCTTTGGCTATAAGGCTTAATTACATGGCCACTTTATTTGTATTTATTGTCTCAGTCTGTCAGATCCCTTCACACAGTGACTGGGTAATCTCCCTCCTATTCTATATGGCAGTGTGCAGCAGCCATTCGATGTCTGCAGCATCTACTTTAGCAAAACCTTGTGGATGGTCAGCCCTGTCCACTGCACATCGTATTGTTAATACAGCCTTTGCTTCACTGGCATCTTTCCTCTGGTAATGCACACATATGTGAAGTCTTTTGACTGAGTAAAACCACTGTCATGTATACCTACTTGGCTCTGCTGCAAGGAGTCCATGATCTCAGGTTACAGGATCAAGTCCTTATTTGAGTTAAATAAGCAGCAAACATTGTTCAGCAAGCTGCTGCACAGCAGTCATGTCTGTTAAACACAGCACCTTTTCAGAGAAGTCTCTCATTAATGGGAAGAAAGACTAAGATAAAAACTGCACCACAAATGCAAATAATTATACTTTACTATAGTATTTCCATTTTGATTTATACTCTTACAACATGAGTTACATATGGTGCTCTTCACTCCATTTATTAACACCCGAAGTTAGTTTTCAGATTTAGATGATAAAAATCAAAGCTTTGGCTCTGAAACTTCCTGGCTTGTAAACTTTTCGAAGAGTGTTTGATTACACTTGTTGCGTTTAAGTTTACTGAAATTGTCTACAATTCCATAACACAGACTTTTCCCCACTAAACTCAAATGCTTCCATTTGAATCACTGTTAAAATCATCCAGTATTTAAAAGAGCCATTTTCTCACCCAATAATGATCTCACACTCCCAGATTACCCCTTTGGTGACCCCTTAACCTTTCCTGTAGCATGAGGGTGACACTTTATTGACATGATCAACATTGTTTTAACATCATATTCCTGAAAGTGTGAATCTTACTGTACTTCATTACTTTGCAGAGTCCTTGATTATTACACTGAGCATCTCAGGTGAAAAAACCTTGTCCAATTATGACCAGGTACATCCAGAACTAATGACATCTCATCATCCTGAACAAATATTTAGACACACATGCCATATTTAAGTCCCTATATGTTTGTCAGTCTTCATTACCTGCTGCCTTCTTCTGTCTTTTCACATACGTAATACATCTATTTAAGGATAAGAAGAGACAGATTCCCTTTTAAAAACAGGATAAACCTCATAGGAAGAATTTGGGGTTAAAGGTCGACCCCAGACTAAGCGCATGACTCTCACTGCTGTCAATATATGGATACTGAGAGGATTTCAGTTGCAACACTTTAGCTCAACACCTCAGCTGCTAAACTATATGTCCTATAGTTCTTGTATTTTCAACTGCCACATCAGCACTTTTTTTCTTTTATATGATCCTGTTGTAGTCACACTGATGATATATTCTTTCTCTATTTGGAGCACCAGACACATTATGATCTCTGCAGGCTGGAGTGCCTTATTTCAGTTGTCTGAGTGGCAGCCTGTCCTCAAACTG
The DNA here is from genome assembly GCA_038496675.1 of Rachycentron canadum. Lineage (NCBI taxonomy): Eukaryota > Metazoa > Chordata > Actinopteri > Carangiformes > Rachycentridae > Rachycentron > Rachycentron canadum. The sequence continues at coordinate 7,843,995 of CM076658.1, forward strand.
AATGACCAGGGTTGAAGCCTTTGCACTGACATTAAGATTTCTTGCCTTAGTTCCCAATTTAATCCCCTACAGTAATCACTGTATGTCACTGCATCTCTGTGCTTGCTGTTGATCATGTAGCCTTTGTTCCCTCCTCTCTATCCATGTTTCCTTCACACTAAGCGCCCTCCCTCCTCAGTGTTGCTCCAGTAACTTCTTGGCTTGCTCCTCTAAAAGGCTTTAGAATAAACAGGATTAGAAAGCATTAAAAAAAATCCCCCTCTCTCCTCAAGCCATCTGCCTATCTACCTGAGCCAGGAGCTGTCCTCTTAGCACAATGTGACACACCTCTCTTCAGCTGTGGGGGGGAAAGCAGGAAACCTATATGTGACTGTATCGACATATGATTTCTGGACAGGGTTGTTATTTTTCTGCATTTGGGGATTTTTTGAACTATGCAAACTTGTAAGAAGCTGTTCACACAGCTGTTACATGACTTGAGTACGTGTCTACTTGATCCTTTTCCAAGTCCGCGGATTTAATCACGATCACGGATTTAACATGAACACCGTATCTTGGAAATGTGTTTTTTATCCTGTTGCATTTAGTTTTCTTATCATATTTTTGGACATAAGGACAGGTATGTATTAACTCAATGTAAAAACTTATTGTCCACTTCTCACCCAAAGTAGAGTCCTGAATGTCTTTTTGTGGCATCCTAGGTGCAACCCTGGAAGGCTCCTCTATGGGATACCTAAATCTGCCTTACAGTCAGGAGTCTGGTGTTTTTCCACACATTGTTCGGGTATCTGATGTGAAGGCATCTCACAAAGGCCATGCCGTTATCTCTCGACAGAAAAGGAACATCCTTTTCCCAAGTGGTGTCAAACTGTGTGCACAGGAGACCACTCAGCAGGTTGTTGCAAACCATCTAAGCTACTTTCATCTCAGAGGTGAGACTGAACATTAATCAGGTGATGCCAACAGAAGAAAAACAAACCAAACCCAAACCAACAGATGATTTTATGAGATGCACTGCATATCCTCAGTGTGCAAAGAATGAATTGTCCAACAAGACTGTTAACCTCTGCTGGATGCTGGATTTAGAGCAATGAATCCACCAGGGTCAAGCAGAGGGATGTCAGTCGACATCTGTGTGAACACCTGTAGCAATTAGGCCTTATGAGATTTCCATTCAAAACAGACTGTGGTCTCCTTCAGGAAGATGTGTCTTTTTACAGGGTTGTTTCAAGGAAATTACAATTACAATTTTCTCACTTACCCAAGTGGCATCATGGTCCCTGGAAGTAGTATAAATTCTATGTGGACATAAATATGTCTGTGGTTTTGAGATCATTCATCAATTTAGCATTGAAGTGCTCACAGTGGACGGTTTAAAAAACATTTTCAAAAATGTATCAAAATTGATGCAGCACAACTAGAGATATTGTGTTATTGAGTTAATCACCAAACTGTATCTAAGGTATTTCAAATGCATCCCAACTTGCTCAAATACAACAGTTAAATGTGTCATTAATAAGAAATGGAAATAGAATTTTTTTTTTTTGAGTTTTAGCAAATTTTGCTGATGATGCCTTTACTTAATTATAACTATAAATGCAGGTCTTTTACTTGCGATTCAGAGTATTTTTGCATTGTGGTATTACTACTTTCATGTAAAAAGTAAAGTAAAGTAAAATAATCTATTAACTGCTACAGGGCAAGTAAAAAAATACACCTTTTTTGAGTGATTTGACACCTAAATGAATTAAGGTGTGATTATTGTCATTAAACCCAGGGCAGCAAGGTACATTTGTTGGTGCCAGGAATCAGTCTAAATAAATTAGACCGTGACAGTGAAAAGTTGAAGTTTGTTATGTAAGATAGATTTGGATTTGGAGGTGACCACTGGTGTCTCAGGTCTCACAGAAAGTGCTGATTAGAGGAGATTGGAGCATATGTCAGTGCACCGACTTTGGATCAGTGCCCACTAGGCTGACTCATGAAAGGCAGTTATGTCATGAGGTTAACATGGCAGTGGACATAGATTTGGGTCTTAGAACATCTACCAGGTAAAATACAGTTTTATCATCAAATAATTTAAAAGATGCTACTGTTGTTGCTACTAATGATCCAACAGAGTGGTCTTTCTAACTTTGAAGAGGTGGCTCTTCTATGGTGTCACCTAAAGAAAAATGATATGGAGAATATTGCTCTAAATGTGTTCTGTAACCCTGTTTTAAGTGGATGTTGTCTCCCCCTGGTCTGATCAGTGTGCCAGGAGACCATATGGGAGGCTTTCAAGATCTTCTGGGACCGACTCCCAGAGCAAGAAGAGTACCAAAGCTGGATGAGCCAGTGCCAGGAGGGCACAGTCACGGCACAAGATATTGGCAGCTACTTCAGCCAGTCAGAGGAGCACCAGGCTCTGGTTAAAAAGGTTAGTGGATGACCAATGATTTAATAAAAGTGGGTTAACAGCACAAAAACATAATAAACTTCTCTGCGCATGGCTGATAGTCTCACTAACAATGTTTTTTTTTGTAATTTTCAGAGAATGTCAATGCCTTTGAAAAGGTAAAATGAATCAAGTGATAACAAACTGACTCAATCCTACATTTCTGATCTGATTGTAAAAGTCTGTGTTTTGTAAATGTGTCATTCTTCCCACTATCTGTAGTGAGCCCACCAGGCCCTGGCAGCATATGTGCAGGTAAGGTTGTCAGTGCTCTTCAACCTTACCTGTTCATATCCCCGCTCATCACTTACCACACGTCTTCAGATGTCTCATGTTCATTTGTTTGTATTTGATTTATTTCCCCTGTTTTATTTGTGTGTGTCTCAGACTTGGATACTAAATATCCAAGTTCTGCAGTAATGTTTTCCCTCTTTATGTTTAAAGGATAACAAAGGCATTATATATTTTATTTTTGAAAGCCCAAAACTAATAAACCAACTTTCTCTGTGCTGCCACACCCATCCTTCATGTTGTTACCGAACAAATGTTATTAAAAACACACAAATGAGCCACATATATTGCACTGTGGTTGCCCATTTCAGGAAAATATAACTTGCCCTCTTTACTCCCACCAATTTAGCACTTATCAACACAATATAAACATTTTAGAAACTTTATAAGTATAAACTTAAATGCAAATATAGTAAAACACAGTTGGAATACATAGGAAATGATAGAAATTATAATTAACAAATACTGTACTTTAATTATCACTTACATGCCTTTATGCTTGCATGCAACCAAGTTAAAATGTGTTCTAAATAATTTTATAACATTTTGGTATTTAAATGCTGTAGACATGCTGCATAAGGCTAATACTGTAGTAAGGCCATTTAATGTGTTGTAATAATTTTAGGACAATAGGAGTTCTGATGGAGGGGACGTGACTTATTTGGCTGACACTTATTTGGCTGTTCAAAATAAGCCTTATCCTTTAAATCTAAATACTATGTATCTCTTTACCCTATAAAGCCTGTATACTTCATATCCTTTTAAATTATGATTTTGATTATTGTGACCTCAGTTTTCTACTGTCTCACAGCACTCCAACACCAGGCACGTCGGGGGCTGCTGGATCTCCTAAGCTCGGTCAGTGACACTGTTAGCTGTAGAAAAATCACATGATGTCTCTGCTTTCATACTAATACCCTGCCTCAGCAGTGCCTGCACATAAGAATCAAATTTTTTCCTGCTTGTAAGCTTTCTGTGCTTGCATGGCAGCTCTCATCCACATTAAGTAAACTGACTTTTTTTTTTTGCACATGAACTATGAACCATTCAGAAGGTGTCGCTGGAGGAGACGAGCAGGAGGAAGCAGCCACCGTCATTCCAGAGGTGGAAGAGAGTACAGTGCGTACACAGACACAGTCATACCCACACACAAATACACAAACACACATACATACACTTGGGATGTTTGGAAATTGGTTATTTTTTTAATACTGTATCCATATGCACCTGTATTAAAGTCTAATTGTATGTCTTTGTCATGACGCAGCTGGACAATGACATTGCTGTACAGCATCCCACACCCCCTGTGCTGGAGCAGGTAGTGGAGCTCAGCATCCTCCTGACAGGAGAGATGTACAGCGATGACCTTGAGGATTCAGCTAGCCCCCAGTTTCAAACACTCAGTCGACAGCTTGCTGAAAAGGTCCGTCTCTGGCTCAGCCTCCTTCTGTCTCTTGCTCTTTATGACTCCCCTTAGTGCTACTGTATCTCGGCTCTGGCGTGGACCTGCTATATCTCCTGGTTTATGGTCTATGATGGATGCCTTGTTAGTTTTAATAACACACACTTTAACTACAGCAGTAGTTAAAACCAAACTCTTAAGCAGGGGTTCAAAAAACAGAGATTTTATGGTAGGCATTTGGTTTTGGTGAAATAACTATATGCTGAAAATCCAGCTTTATGATGTGTCTTGGGAATAGATAAACTTTTGCACATAGATGCAGTGGCACAGGTACTCACCTTTGGATGCAGCTTCAGTGGTTTTACAGGTACTTGGAAAATTCTGCAAATTTCTTTTGGTACATTTCCCTGGTGTTCAGCTCACCACACATGAGGTGGCTACACAAACACACACAGCCTGTAAATAATGGTCATTTCTCATTAATCACTGATTTATTATTTACTTTCTGTAGAACATCTGCATCCTTTCACATATACCAGAACACACACACAAGCTCACATGTCTTTAAGGGATTAAAATATATGTGGAGGAAGTGGAGTGGAGGAGAGGTCGGGACTGAAGACTCAGAGTTAGTTACTGGGTGTAAAGAAGGGGACAAAAGGCTCTGGAGACCTTTTTGCTTCCTCCTACTCTTATGGATTAAATAAACTGGGTCGATGAGTCTGCAGAACAGCATAAGTATTGTTTTCTCCAAGAGCGTAAAAGCAAGGTAGACAAGGTAGCCTCGTAGACTAATAAAAAAGAGTTTGTTGCGACTTGACCAGGGTGCAGTAGGCTGCCTCTTGAGGATAATAATTCAGACCACAGCAAAAAGACTCAGCCTCGACCTTTACCCAATTCTTACAAAATCAGCCCTTTTGGAACAATAAATCTGATTTATTTTGCTAAGCGAGTTGGCTTTAACTCTCTAAATGAGAAACAACCTCTAAGCTGAGGGTTGTTTATGATGCGTGATCGTGTTTGTCTTTGCAGATTGAGGATGCTCTGGAGGGGCTTCCTGGATTTAAGAGCGTGACTGTGCTGGACTTCAGGTCAGTCTCTCTGCTGTGTGTTTTTTTTAAAATCCTGGCTCTGGACTAAGCAGCTGTCCTTACCTCATGGCCAATGCAACCTGAACTTGTAGCCATAACATCATTTCAGCTCTCTGCTCAAGTTCAACAGCTTCTTTTTTGTTTTATGCAGACCCCAGAAGGACACCCAAGGGTGAGTCATCAGTACAGGCTGTGGTAGTTTTGACCTTGAATAGTTCTCCCTACTCTGTCTTGCATTTAAGTCCACAGATCCCTATCAACCATTCCTTAGCTGGAGCAGTGCGGGTGTTTGAGGCATCACCTTCATCTCACACTGTGTTTACCTGTGAGCGTGGGCACGTGTTTAGGTGTGTCACTGGTTGCCTGTGTTAATGGTCTTAGTGCGGTCACTCACCTGTTAAGTGGGATCAGGATGGGCCCAACTGAGTGAGCAGGTGCTCTTCCATAGAGACGATTATCTGAGCTTTACGACCTCACCACTCAGCCTCTGGTGGAGGGATTGAGAGGAGAAGGGCTAGAGAGTAGATGTAATTTGTTCCAGGTGAAAAGCAGCAAAGAAGAGGACTTTTAGAAAGACAGTGAAAATAGTTGATAATGTGATTCTCATGCTGCTGTACCACCTATTGAAGAAAGTGTTCAGATGCTTTACTTGAGTGTAAATGGAAATACATCAGTGCAACAATACAAGTCTTGCATTTCAGTTTTTACTTGAAGGGACGGTTTAACATTTTGGAACATGTGATTATTAAGACGATCGATCAGAGCCAAGTCTATACGGTAAAAATAAGATTACAGTCAGCAGTCGGTTAGCTTAGCATAGCATAAAGAGTTGAGACAGGGAAACAGCACGTCTCAAATACCTACCAGCACATCTAAAACTCACCAATAATATATTTTGTCGTTGTTTAATCTGGTCAAAAACTGAAGTATAAATGTGACAATTCATGTGTTGAATTGTCACATTTATACCCAAACCTCAGGCCTTTTGCCTGAGGTCATATTTCTTTACTGAAGCCCTTCTGATGTATAGCTCTCTGTGAAACAGAAGCCATTTTTTTAGACGTTAGTTTTGCATGGATCAAACAAAGTCAGTTAGTTAGCTTTAGACATGCTAGTAGGTGATTTATCAAAAACCCTAGGCTAACGATTCCATGTCATTAGGCCAAGCCAAGCTAAATGTCTCAGAAGAGTTGTAGTAAGAGTCTCATCTAACTTTTGGCAATGAGCTATAATTTCCCCAGAATGTTGAACTATGCCTTTAACAGCTTTATATACTTTTGGGAAGTTTAATCATAACTATTCATATTATAAACAAATGATATGTTTTTAGTAAAACCTTAATCTGCAAAGAAACAACAGCTATAACATACTGAGTTTAACTCAGTACTTTTCATTACCTGTGGATCTGCTCATTCATGTATCTATCCAATCAATCAATCAATCATATGGCTGCAGAAACTTCAGTTAATATTCACATCAAACCTCAGAATAAGTAAAAAATGTGATCTCAATGACTTATAGTGTGGCATGATGCCAGACTGCAAAGTTCACTCAGAGAGACAGAAAAATAAAAAACATCCAGACAGCGGCTGTTCTGCAGACAGAAAGTGATGAGCGAGGTCAGAGGAGACTGACCAATCTGGTTGGCTCTAATATAAAGGCTGCGGCAACACATTGAACCTTGGGGTGGATGGACTACAACAGCAGAACACTATGTCAGGTTCCACTCCTGTCAGCCAAGAACAGAAATCTGAGGCTGCAGTGGGCACAGATTCATCACAACTGAACAGCTGAATACTGGAGCCTGGTCAAATGCATTTGGATTTCTGCTGCGGCAGCAGATGGTAGGATCAGAATTTCGTGTCATGAATCCATGGACCCAACCTGCCAGTGCTACAGTACTGGCTAGAGTTTGCTGACACATATTGGCCTCCTTAATAGCAATCCATTATGGTTTGAATGCCACAGCCTATCTGAGTATTGTTGCTGACCATTTGCATCCCTTTATGGCAGCAATTTACCATTTCTTAGTGGCTACTTCACAAAGCACTTTAGTGACCTGCCTGTCCAGTCACCAGATATAAATCTAATTGAACACCTCTGGGATGATCAAGAATGAATGTGCAGTTGAGTCCAATCTCAAAGAAACGTTTTCAAAATCCCCTTTAAGCCCTGTCATAAAGAATTGAGGCTGTTTCAGAGCAAAGCAAGACCCCACCCAGTATTAGTATGGTGTTCCTAATGAAGTGCTTTGTGAGTGTAAATACAGTGGAGTTTACTTAGGTGCAATCCACCACTGTGCAAAGTGAATTTCAAAGAAATGCAAACACAGACACAAGTCCTGCTCATTTTTATTTTGTTGTTAACCACACCAGTAGTGGAGCTCTGTCTGTCTCTACTTATTTGTGAAACTACAAGGGGGAAAAATTCGATCTCCTTCTAAATGGGGCCGACTGTGGGCCAGCACGTGCTCAGCTGTCTGCCAGAAACCCTACAAACTAGGTCAGAGTGGAGGGCTCCCAGTGGTCAAATAAAGCCTGATAGATGTTTTTTCCACAGCCTGGAATCTCTTGTGAGATTTCCATGTTTATTATGATGATATTGATCATTCTGCTGACTCTGCAGTTTTTGACCTACATAGTTGGACCCGCTGCTTTCCAAGCAGGAGTAAATCACTTGAATCATCAGTCATCTGTGAGCGTGCTCTACAGCTCTTTTAACAAGTTTGACGTTAAATCACGCTAATGCCTGAGCGATTTTCATCCTCTTAAAGAAGTGTTTCCTCATCCAGGAGTCATTTGTTTTCCACTTTCTTATTGTAAAAATACATATAAATTGAGGATAAAATAGTGTTTGTACTTTGCACTTGTGTGTTGATTGGAAAATTCCCTTGCCAATTTTGGAACAAAAACAAAAAGGGAACCCTTTTCTGTCACTCAGCAACTGCTGTGAAGGTTTTCTTGAGCAAATCATTCAACTCCTTAAGTCCTCTAGTGGAAAAGAGTAATAATAGTGGATAAGGACCTTTGAAAATAAGAAAGTAAACTTGAGATTGAAAGTTTGACCTTGGAAACATTTTAGTAGATAAGATATGAGACTATATATATATGTGTGTGTGTGTGTGTGTGTGTGTGTGTGTGTGTGTGTGTGTGTGTTATAAGAAAAATGTATAGATACATACGTATCCATTTTTTGGCATTTGGCTAATGCATGCAAAATTGCATATAAATGAATCAAGTTTGATGTCACAGTTACATTTTTTTAAGATGTATTTATATTACTATTTTCAGAAGGAACAGAATTATGAAGCCTCAAGCCCAACAATAAAACATAAAATGTTGCAATTTGCCCATGATGTTATTCTCAGACTTTTTGTATATTTGAAACAAAATGAGAATAAAAACCATCACACTGTTAAAAATAATGATGATAAAATATTAGGAGATAGAACAAAGAAAGAGACAGAGAAAGAAAAGTTCTACCAGTTTAATAAGTGAGCAAGTTCTTTCTACAGATGAAGTCCACTGTATAAATTAAATAAAACTATAGTGCCAGACAATTCCTCAAGCTTATTTTTTCTTTTCCACACCTTTTTTGCCGCTGGGAAATTCCACATTATACGTCTTTTGAGCGACTATAACAGTCAGATATTAATCAATTCTTCACATCAACAGCACAGTACACAACAGAATTTTATAAAATTATTATTATCACTACAATTCCAACAAAAATCGGTATGTGATAATGTTTAATTGTTGCCCAGCCCCAAGACTGGTTAGTCTGTGATTTGATGCAAGGATGATATATTTGTGTTTTCAGGCTGGATGGCGTTGTAGTGGACTATGCCGTCACAGTGGTGGTGGATGGAGCAGGGGTGAGCTCTGAACAACTGGACTATCTGACCTTGCAGTCGAACCGGGTGGAGAACTCGTACCGTGAGGTCAAGGAGCGCCCCACGATGGTGTACACCATCAGTGAGATCAAAAACTTTGTCACTGAAGCCCTGCATAACAACGAGCTGGAGAGTGGTAAGACGATGGCCAGTGCATGACTGCTGAACCCTTCCTGTACCCAACACTATAACACAGCACATGCATGCCTCTTTCATATGATTTATAGCTATTTATTTAATTGGCATGGCAGTGAAGTCACCGGGAATGCACTGGCAGAGTTAGTGCATGCATTGCAGGGTAAACGTCCAAATGTCATATCAAATGGAGACACAGTAGACCCAGCATTGATATTACTCTGTATGCTACAGCACTTAAGAAAACATTCCAGGGTTTTAATAGTCTCATCTGTTTCTTATTTGTCTGCTTTTTCTGTCAAAGAGGACAGACACATATTTATAACACGTTTCAGCTCAAAAGTGGGCCATTTTTAATGAACAAATCACAGAGTCATCAGTTATAGGATCTGTGTATTTATTCTGTGCTACAGTTAAATCCTTGTCATTAAATGGCCTGCAAAGTACAACTCAGCAAAAAATGACATTTGAAATGTGAGCCCTCAGGTTTCTGGCTCTTACTTTAATGCTTTTTTTGGCTCACACCCAGTGGATCTTACAGTTCATTCTTCACCAGTTTCACATTGTTGGACTCTTGAAAGTTTTAAAGATGGATCAAAATTGATGCAGCACAATCAGAGATATCATTCTACTTTATTCCACATTCCTTGTCAAAATATAGCACCAACATTACACACCTAATTGTGTGTAAAAGCCTGATGCCTCTTGTTTCACATATGCAGTAGTGCTCCCTAATACCTGTAAACAGACTTTGATACGATAGACACAAAAGTTGCACACATCCTCACACAGTAGGGAGATCCAGATTTCTGCATCTGTTAGATTTAGACACTCAGAAGTAGGTTAGCTACCTCCTACTCTTGGTTAGGGCTGATGTCCAGAAATATGAAGAAAGTGAATGATGTGATAATGTCTATACCATCTCCTCCTCCTGTGAGATCTCTCCCTGCTCATGTTTTTGAGAGAATGTAGGTTATTAGTTTACTGTGTTAGCAAGCTCTCATTGAGATGGATGCCATCTAATGCTCACATTAGTTATAAGCTGTGACATGTGAAATGAAAGCTAAACGCTCTCATATGGCTGACATGTGTGGTTGGAGGAACTTAAAGATGCAGCTTGGCTTTGTTTTTGCTTGCTTGCAGTAATTGCCGTGGCTCACAGAGAATGATATTCACTCCAGATTTTAGCACTGATTTGTCGATGTTTACCCCTGAAGGTAACACTGTCAAAATGAGGGCCATCACTGCTGAAACAGATATACTTAAAAGGATTTTCTAAACTCTGGAAGGCAGGATTATTAAGGCAATTTGGCACATTTGCCTATTGTGTGTCAGTTTGTATTAATATTTGTTTCTCCGTTGGTTTCACAGTGTCTGAGATCCCTGAGCCTCTCAACGCTGCAGACGGAGCCACAGTGAGTTACCTCCACAGCTATCACAACAGCAATCTCCCTCTGGGCCATTCGGCTGCTTTGAGCTCCACAAAGCTGATAGATCACTTGTTTAAAGAAGCAGACAGTTGTGGTATGACTGATGTTGCGATAACCTGTGACTGGCTCGTGATGTTATCCAGACCATACCAGTGCAGGTAGGGGATGAGCTCACGAGCCAGGATGAAGTGAAGCTTTGAGGATTAGCTTGGCTCTTGCTATAATAATCCACTGCTATTCTGGGGCAAAGGCTACAGTGCACCACACTACAACAAGCCAAGAAGAGAGAGGGCACATATGAGTTCATTCAGACAAGTAACACTATCTAAAGTCTGTCTTTTTTTGTACTGTCTAGTAGTCGACTGTGCTCCTCGATGACAATCAGAGTTACACTATATATGTCTGCTGCTTCACTTTATAGCTTGGCACACAGAGTGATTAATTTGTCTCATTATATGAACTGGGAGAGTTTGGCAAACTTCTCATCAGTAATTGATTCACATGCCAGAGCAGAGAGCTACTGTGCCACTGAAGCCTTTTGCTGCCCTGGTTTAGATTCTGAACATCTTTCATTGAATTCATATAAGAAGTATGGAGGCTGAAATAAGACTTTAATACACTTCTGCAGTTCAGGCAATACATTTAGTTACGATAGAATTTGCTCATAAAACTCAAAGGAACTCTCTTGCCTGCCATACGTGTGGCTATACAGAAAACGAAAAACTATTAAACAACAAATCAGTGACAAATCACAAAATGATTCCAAAGTTAACTTGTGAAAATGAACTAGCACAGCACAAGTAAATGGTATTCACAAAAGTATAAACTGACTAGTTGCCAAAACAATCACATTGTGCTTGCGCTTTCTCCTTGAGGCAGACACTCTGCAGATTTGGTCCAGTTTTAGCCTCAGGTTGGTTGGTCCTAACTACTTCAGGAATTTCTGCCAGATTAGTTGTCATCTGACGTGCACTTTGAGGAGGTCATGATTCCTGATTAATGGCCCAAATGATCAATGATGTGATAGATTTCTGGCATATCTTAAATTTTACTTGGCTGTTTTACAGTTTGAACAGTTCTACTGCCTGATTTTCCACATGACTGTTGTCAAAAGATCCGTGATAAACTGTAGCAATCTTGTTTTAATGTTATTGGAGTAGTTTATATGTTGTAAATAAAAGTGTAGTCTTCAGGTATAAAAGTGAAATAAAGCTGAAGAACAGATAGTTCCATATTTTTCTTACTCTGTGATAAAATGTGGCCTTTTTCTCTTTTTGTCGACTTTGCTAGGTTTGCATGCAAATGTTACACAAATTTAGAGAAAATGCTAATGCATGATTTTGTTCACTAATATTTAATTTTTTTTATTTTTTATTTTTTTAGCTGGAGACAGTCTCCTTTCTTTTAAACAGTTGCAGAAGAAGACCTCTTCTTCTGACCTCAAGTAGTTTGTCTCACCTTGGTGCAGTGATGTAGGAGTGTACTTCAGGGTGTGGCCAGTACACTGTGACATCACTCCTGGGTCGGGTTACAGGTGCCAGGGAGAGTTCAAAGATTCACTGTTTTCAGCCAGATCCAGATCCTGACAGCAACTGACACAGAAATAGCACCAAACAGTTCAGATAATCAGTCTTTGTTTGTGATGCAGGTCAGTTTTGTTGATGAGCCTTCAGAGGTCCTGATCCTGGAAGAGGACACTGAAGATGACATCCAGTTTGAGCCGTCGGAATCCAACGCAGTGGTGACAGCAGAGAATGATGTCATTGTCCTGGAGGAGAGTGCTGTTGTAGCTCCTGCTCCAGTCCTGACCACCGGTACACTCGAAGCTGACAGTGAGTGTTAATCCTGAACACAAGCATTAAATCGCAGATGCAGTTTATCCTCCTCTGTTGCTTTTTTCTTTTTCACAACTGACTTTTTCTATTTAGTTTTTACCTTATGTAACATTTATGTGCTTTACATTCAGAAATGACTGCATAAGCAGATGCACACCAAAAAAACCCAAACTTTTCTAGTGAGCTGATATGGGCAATTTTTTATCACTGCTATCACTGCTCATTTTGTTGGTCTTGGAAAAAAAACGTCTTTCTGTGGGCTCTGCGAAATGGTAACTACTAGACCAGCAAGGACACTGAGTTCTCAATTTTGTTTTTCCAGGCATTGAGGAGGAAGGCCTGTTGCTGGAGGACACAGTGCAGACTCCTGCTGTGGAGAACCCCCCACCAGAGGAGCTTCCAGCAGAACTTCCCTCCCCTGAGCTGCCGGAGGATGTCACCATGCCCGAACCACCAGTGGAGGTTGAGGCCTCTGGCTTAGGCACGGGCAACCTGGAGGACCTGCTAGGGCCAACAACAGCCACAGAAGAAGAAGAGGACGTGTCTCTGGAGGAGACTGCTTCAGAAGATGAACTGATTACAGAAGATGTTTCTGTAGATGTGGGTGCTACATCTGCAGCTGATACAAAGGAAGTGGGAGAGAAGCCTACTGCTGCAGACAAGGTGACTCTGGAAGAAGACCATCCTACTGAAGTTGTTGTGAATGAGGCAGAGATTCCAGAGGAGCTGGAGATCTCCACAATTGCAACCGAGACCACAGAAGAAGAAGAAGACCTGCCTGCCCTTGTCCCACCTCCTGAGGCTGTAGATGTATCGAGTGAAGTATCGGAGCCAGAAGCAGCAGAAATAGGTCCGCTTCCTGTTGGTGGACACTCAGTGGAAGGTGCAGCCGAAGATTCAGATCTCACAGATGTTCCACCTGTGGATGTTGAGGTAAACCACGAAGATGCAGACAGAGACGTGGTGTTTGTCAATCCTGAGGCATCTGAAAATAGCGAGGAGTCGGTATTTGAGGATGGTAGTGTGGTGGACCTAACAGAGAACGTGGACCTACAAACGCCTGGAGCTCCAGTTTTAGAGGAAGAGGCCACGAAAGCTCCCGAGATCTCAACAGAAGAGCTCACTGAGGATGAGATCTTACTGGTTAACAAGGATGAACTTATACCACCAGTGACAGATTCTTTGAGCCCTGCCCAACCAACCGCCCTATCTCCAGAGAAGGAGTCGCCATTCACTCTTATTGCTGATGTAAACCCTGCCTCTGATGGGCAACCTGACATTATCATCACATCACTGGAGGTAAAGCACAGACACATGACACAGGATTTGGTTTTAATTTAAAACAGAGGAATCACAAGCGAAGGACCAAACCATCAAAAATCACAGCAACAAGTAACTTGACCACACAAACCATATTTCGAAGTATCTAACTATTTTTTTTTACTGCCAGGTATTGCAGATATTTCACCAGACAAATTATTCACCATCAGCACCAATGGTGATGCCAAAAATGTGTGCAAAGCAGAGAACACTTAAATCAAGACATACAGTTCTTCTGTTTGGTAATTAAGCAAATCCTCAAGGTAGTGCATATCCAAACATGAATAAAGGAGCCCAAAGAAGGTGATTTATTGAACCAAGTGGTTGAATTGCTTTTTTTTTTCTTCTTTAGACCCGATGGAGACAATTAATCACCTTATTCTGTGGGTCCGTGTTCTTTGCTTTACTTTGATTCTTTTTGGCAATAACCATTTTAAATAAGTCAAAAAAACTTAAGGTCATAGATGCTGATTTCTTTCACCTTTAATGGTGACTCCTTAAAGCAGCTTTAGTAAGAAATGTTGTGCCTTAGTTAGAGATATCATTTCAAAATGTGGCTACTTCTTTGTCCCCCAGATCCAGACCTCTAACGAAGACTTGGATGATGCCACCATTGGAGACCAGGACTATGACGTGGTTCACTATGGCTATGGTTTGATTAACCACACAGAGGAGGGCAGCACTGGATTCCCAGCACACGGCACAGACCAGGCCAGTATCGCCATGCCTGTTAACCCTGGACGAGCACTGATGGTGTTTTTCAGTCTGAGGGTGACCAACATGATCTTCTCTGAGGATCTCTTTAACAAGAGCTCTCCAGAGTACAAAGCTTTGGAGCAACGCTTTCTTGAGCTGGTAAACACTCTCACATTTACTCACGGCTATCATTATTCTCGCTGTTTTATCGATGCTTTGGAAAATAAAATCATATATTTTGAAATCTTTTCCCAGCTTGTTCCCTACCTGCAGTCCAACCTGAGTCACTTTGAGAACCTGGAGATCCTGAACTTCAGGAACGGCAGCATTGTGGTCAACAGCCGGATGAAATTTGGGAAACCTGTGGCTCGTGGCGTCACCACCACTGTTTATCTGATCCTGGAGGATTTCTGTAACACAGCCTACCAGACAATGAACCTGGCCATCGATAAGTACTCGCTGGATGTTGAGTCAGGTAGGTGCTCATGGATGTATGCTGTGATAAGAAAGTTATGTTACTGTTACTGCATCATCTGGTTTAGACTTATGTGATCAATATTTCAAATTATTCGTC
Source organism: Rachycentron canadum (assembly GCA_038496675.1). NCBI lineage: Eukaryota > Metazoa > Chordata > Actinopteri > Carangiformes > Rachycentridae > Rachycentron > Rachycentron canadum. The sequence goes on from CM076658.1 coordinate 7,859,098, forward strand.
TTAGCAAACACTATTATTCACTTTAATGACTGATCCCTATGTACAGTCTGCATTACACTATTTTCATTTTTATAATAGATAGTACTCATAGGTCCAGCACGACACTTTTCTTCACCTCCTCGTGTGATATCTCACGCCATGCTTCTGTGTGTGAGAGCATCAGTCAGCTAATATTTGGCCATTAATGATACCATTACAATCATGGCTGAGCTGTCATAATCTGTCTCAGTCACAGCCAGCACACAATGCTGGATCCCTTAGCACATAACCTAACCTAAGCTAACCTATCTCTGTATTTACTGTACAGACAGAACAGTGGTTTCGACCTTATTATTTAACTCTTGGCAGGAAAGTAAATAAGTGTCTAGAATATTGAACTATTTGTTTAAGTCTGCCTTGACTTTTTTAAAAATGTTTGAACATATGGGTAATTCTAAATATTTTTAGATAAAGGGGGCAAAGGAATTAAGATGATGCAGATGTGCATGAAACAAAAGTTTTAAGTCAACGTTCCTTTGTGTCTTTAACATCCAGGTGACCAGGCTGATCCCTGTAAGTTCCAGGCCTGCAACGAATATGCAGAGTGTAAGGTGAACAAGTGGTCGGGGGAGGCAGAGTGTGTCTGTAACGCTGGCTACTTCAGTGTGGACGGCCTGCCCTGTCAGAGCATCTGTGAGCTGCAGACCGACTTCTGCCTCAATGACGGCAAGTGCGACATCATCCCCGGCCAGGGAGCCATCTGCAGGTGGGTGGGGATTAGGGGTGGAGTCATGTGTGTGTGTGTGTGTGTGTGTGTGTGTGTGTGTGTGTGTGTGTGTGTGTGTGTGTGTGTGTGTGTGTGTGTGCCTGTGTTTGTAGGTTTGCGAGGCCCAGTGCTCCATCACATAACACTAAACAGATTTTCAAATGTTATTGCAGTGCACGCAGGAGGCCAAAGTCTTAGCTTCTAGTTTTAGATCCAGTGCAAACCTTTGTTCATAACCCCCCATTTTAAATTTGCCTGGTGAGGTAAATATGTGTTCTAGCCTAAAGAATTATAATTATAAATGACTAAATGGAATAAGGATTTGATTTTACACCTTAGTTGGCTACAAAAAACAATTAAGAATCCGCAGAGATTTATATTTTGTGGCCTTGAGCAGATTTAAAATGAAATAAGCGTGTCAACATTTTGACTCAAACCTTTAATTTTTTTTTACAGTCATTAAAGGCATTAAAGTACTGTGCAGTGCATAATGAAACAAATACCATGAATGAACACCATTTGCAAAGACATAATTGCTAAGATCTGGTTATATTGTTCCCTTTTCCACATCATTACTGTTTTGTTTAATGGAATAGTGTTCATGTTATAATATTAAAGCCCTACTCTTTTTCCAAACTTGTATAAATAAATAAACAATAACTATAATGATTACTTACACTGTGTGCGTTTAAGTAACTGCACTTGTGTTTCCATGTCTAAATGTACATTTGCACGGCAGATGAGTGGTAACCTTTGTTTCGCACCCACTACCACATCATAAAACATGCAGGCAGCTCCACATGTTGTTGGATTGTTGTTTACTTCTTGCTGTGGCTGAAAGTGCAGCATTGTTCTATTATTTTATTATTAAACACGACATAAATGATTTAATGGCACATACAAAATGTTATAATTGCAGACATGTTATTTATTATGTCAAAACGAAATGCAAACCATTTTTACATTCTTTAATCATTGAACAGAGAATAAAAGACAGAAGTTTGTAACTTTTCATCTCTTTGTGATGTTTGACCTTTTGTTTTTCGTTGTTTGGCTGAAAAGGCTCCAGGTTGAAACAGTTTTATGAAACTTCCAGGTGCCGTGTTGGGGAGAACTGGTGGTACCGAGGAGAACATTGTGAGGAGTATGTGTCTGAGCCGCTGGTGGTCGGCATAGCGATCGCCTCTGTAGCTGGCTTCCTATTCGTGGCCTCTGGAGTGATCTTTTTCCTCGCCAGGACTTTACGGGATCAGTATGACAAGGATGAGTCTGAGGACCCCATAAGGTGAGAAATACCACTCAAGAACCAAACAGTACCCAAACAGATATTTACAACAATTATTGGTCACAACAAAGTAGCATCTAATACACATTTTTTACAAAGTGGAAAGTTTTATTTTAAAAGCGCATGGTATGAGAATAGTTTAACATTAGGGACAGAGGTTGTACATTTTGACTTTTCTGCTCTATTTGAATTGAGTTTACCAACCCACATTTGTTGCCTTGAGTTTATTTGTCATGCATTTAGTTACAGTCCACTACACAGTAGTAAACAAACTGGAGCGTAATTGTGTCCTTAAAAGATTTCCTGCTTTTAACGCCTTAAATTCTTAAGCTTCTCAACTTAAATTCATCTATCTTTACCATTTTATATCATGTGAGGTGCCAAAGCTTTCTTCAAAAACCTACAGAGCTGCTCTATTTTAACTTGTAGTGATGGTCCTAAACAACACCAAACACGTCAGACTGAATATAATGTGTTAGACCTAGAATTCAGCTGCAAAGAAGTTTTGGACCTTTTAAAAAGACATTAGACAGTTCGCATGATACTGATATACAATCAATTTGGTTACTTCTAAATTAAAAGATGGTCAGGGGAAATGTAAAATAAGAGGTTATATGTTATATGTGGTTACTATACCCCATATACATATAACTTTCATCACTCAGCTTAATAAAAAAAAAAGTATAGGATACTTTTTCAGCCTGCAAAAGCTATGAACTCTACTGCTCTGTATAAATACAACTTCACTATCAAACTGAAACGTTTTTTCTCTCACACATAATTATCTTTATATCAATAGTCTTGCTATTTCCTTGAGTGGAGAGGATAACCTGAGGCAGTTATGCACAGCACCATCTATTCACCATCAGCACTGTGGCCACCCAACTTCCTCTGCCTGGCTGTTTCTTTTCATTTGTCTTTTTCTGCTTCTTCACTTTTTCCTCTCTTTTACAGCCACATACACTCCAAAGTATCTGATAGCCATCAGTCTGTGTGTGTGTGTGTGTGTGTGTGTGTGTGTGTGTGTGTGTGGCCCTTTTTACCACAGCAGCCTGCAGGGAAACACTGTGTTAACTGCAGCCAATTAACTAATCAGATATGATGCTGATCTATTTCCAAAAGGCCTTAAACACCTAACTCAAGAGGCTTTGTGACAGTCTGAGTTTTATTCAGTGCAGCCCAGTTTTCTTTTCTAGTCTCTTTGTTGTCCTACTCTGCTGTGTGACCGATTTCTCTGTGTGTTGTTTTGCAGACGAGCAGAAAGTCTCCCATCTCTGGAGAGGGCAACCAAGTACAATCCCATGTATGAGAGCGAGGCCACAACAGGCTACAGCCACTATTACCGCCGCTATCCTGAGGCTCCTGTCTACAGCAGTGCCAGTGCAGAGGCCTCCACCGACTTCAGCAGCGAGGAGATTCGACACATCTATGAGAACAGTGAACTGACTAAGGAGGTGTGTGTGGGCTGCTGTACCCTGGTTGATTTAGAGGAGCAACATTAATACAACCTTAACTGTATTTTTACACCACTATCTTTTTTACCTTAATCAGCAGCCATACATTCATGATAAAATAATTATAGTAATTCATAATTCTAATGTTGTCTAAAATATTCTCCATAAATATAGATTACTGAGCAATTCACAGATTACAGAGAAAATTAAACACGACTAAGGGACACCTTTATAACCTTACTGCCCCCATAGCCCCTGACCTTCACTAGGTTGACTAGCTTTTTCCCTTCCCACATCCAGATTTTACCTGGAAAGCAACTGATTTGCGAACCCCAAGAATACAAACTTATTGTTAGCAATTAGTTTTGCATCCTTGAAATAATCAAGTCATTTTAGCTTTTTTTCTGTGTAATTTTTGATTCATCCACAGCCTGTTCTGTGATGTAATGTTCCCCTCTGACTGATATGTGTTTCTGCAGGAAATCCAAGACAGGATACGAATCATTGAGCTCTACGCTAAAGACCGGCAGTTTGCAGACTTTGTCCGGCAGCATCAAGCGTGAGTGCCTCTCATGTTTTTTCCCCTTTTACACTGCAATGAGATAAACAGGCCAGGCAGGATGTGAGGGGAAAAGGCAGGCTGACAAGATTGGAGTGGAAAAAAAAGAGAAGAGGATTGGTTTGTTGGTTGAGAGTTGGAAGAAATGAGGAGTTCAAGCCATGTCAAACCAGTGGGGAGACAGATTTATCATGCCCCAATCTTCACCAGTGAGGTCTGATGCTGATACAGTGGGACAGAAACCATTAGGAGACACAGACATACTGCTACTGCCAAACTCTTGGCAGACAAAGGAATGTGATGGTTTTTAAGTCCTATCTGGCTGTAAATGCCTCTTCTCTATGCCAGGGAGATGCCAGAAAAGCCTGAATTAAGTTGTATATAGTTGTTTGTGCAGTAAATAAAGCAGTCATTTTTAAGTAATTTGCCCAGAAAGATGAAATCCAATGTTTTTTTTGTGTCTGCATGTGCTGCAGTGTCCTGGACACCCGCAGAGAGAGCTCCTCTATACAGACATGAAACTCTGCTGTAAACAACAAGGTATTTCCTCTTCATTTGTAGACTGTGTGGTAGGTTTTTAGTCTCTTACAGTACAGTCCCCCAATCAAGATCAAAATGAGCAGATATGAATTATGAACATGTTAATTATATATCTTTTTAATACAATAACTATGGAAAAATTAGATCAACTGTTTTATGAATGGGACAAATTATAAAAAACTAAGACATTTTATTGGTTGGTCTAAACCTGCCAATAAAGCTATATGGAAACAAACAGAGTATACAATAGGAGAAGAAACACCAGTTCATACCATGATTAGTGACCTCTTGCTGAATAACCAGTTTTTAGATATCAGTTAACCATGGGTTATTATTTATTATGGGTTATTAGTTTACTGTTACTGATGTGAAAAAAGTTTTAAAATGTCTTGCATATTCAATTGTAATAAGTTACAATGACTAAATTAAATATAATTGATAATGTAAATATAATTAATTGTATGATTAAAAAAATCAAATTTTAGGAAATATGCTTATTCATTCTGCCTTACAGAAACATGCCTCTATGTTAAAAAAGTGAAGCTCCCTGTCAAGACTTTCTTCTTCTTGGCCATTGTTCTCGGAGGCTGGACTGCACTGTTTAAAAGGACTATCACTCAGTACACCATTATTTTCTCAGCGAAGGGCCCCTGCCCTTGTGGGCAGGGTGGTCGACTGTCCTTCCTCCTTCCTCTGTGCCTTCTTCTGACTGGGTGAGCTGGCTGTGACATCAAGCGACATGTTTTGCTGCTCATCTACTGGTCTCCCTTTGGGGAAAACTGGACTGCATCCTATTACTTGAAATGTTGACAGACAAATTACAATACTGTGTAGTACTTTTGCTTAGCGGTAATGGTTTTGTTTCATCATATCCTATTTGTCCATTCTTTAAAAGGAAGAACATAAAATTGTTAATATGTACATATGGATGTTTGCTAGTTAGGATATAATAATATAAAGTGTTTCCTCTCTTATGTCTCCAAGGCTCAAATGGACTTTTTAGGTCTTCACAGGAAGACACTGAGAGTCTCTGTTTTTTAGTCAATGGTGCTATCTTATTTAAAATACTCTTTGAAATGTAGTAATCTACACTTACTCATTTTTACAATTTAAATGGACACCAAAGGATCAACTCTGTATATTAGAATACTGTTCTGTATTAAAGGAATAGTATAACAATTTGGGAAATGTGAGCATGAGACAAGTCTTATGTTAGACCATAAATACGAAGCTTGAGTCAGCAGCCATTAGCCTAACACAGCACAAAGAGTGGAAAGGTGGGAGGGAGCAGTAGCTAAACTGGCTCTGTCTGATCAGCCCATAAAATTGTCCCAGAAAGGGACATACCATGTGGGTGCATAAGCTCTGACCAGGTGTCCCTAGTTTAATTCCAGCCAGTGCAACTATTTACATCATGTCATTTCCCCTCTGTCTGACTCCCCATTTCCTGTATCACTATACTACACTATCAAATAAAAGTGTAAACATGCCCCAAAAAATTGTCCCGAAGTATGTAAGTATGAAACAAACAAGATGTAATGTATTAGAGTCCGTAGAGTGGCACTAGGTGGTAACCAGCGGACAGAGCCAGGTTAACTGCTTTCCCCTGTTTACAGACTTCTAGCCTTATATTTCATGTACCGATATGACAATAGTATTGATCTTCCCATCTAAATCTCCACCAGAAAGCAAATCATTGTATTTCCCAACATGTCACACTATCCCTTTAAGGTGGCCAAATTTAGTGCTAGGGTATGTGTTATACCACTCAAAGATGTAAAGGCAGCACTTCACAGTCTGGACTATAAATAGATTGTTATTCCAGCTAGTTTTCTACTGACAGGTGATTATTATTATTTCTTTTTGGCTCCATCAATAAGAAGCTTTTTTGTATGTTTGTAAATGTATGGCGTGGCAGACATGAGAAAATCAAAAACAGCGGTGAGGCGAGAAAGACAATGAGCATGAACCCTCTACAGCTCTGGGATCCAGAAATAAGTGAAAACACGTTTCGCTGGAAAAATGCTGTGAGGCAAGCGGCCCAGGGATTTGATCAAATGCTCTGCTTTCAGATGTCATATGTAATGCAACAGAAAGAGTAGGAAAACGAGGAAAAGCAAGCTGTGCTCTCTGAAAAGACAACCTCAAGCTGTGTCTCCTGTTGGGGAAAAAAAACTTCAAGGTTGCCAGCAATTCTTCATAAAAAATGATCTGCCCTGTGACTACTTGTTTGGCCATGATCCTGCTCCTCAATCTGAACCCTTCTGACAGGCTAATTTCAGTGTTTTCTTTGGTATTTTTATACGTTCCTCCCTAGACTTGTTGTGCTTGACCCTTCTTGTCCCTCAAGTGGATCCTCACAGCTGCAGCTGATTACAATCTGTAGGTTTTCGTTTGTTGTCGGCCAGTGTGACCGTCAGTTCTCTCAGAAGGTCAGAAACTGACATGTAGATCATGTCCTATCTTATTGTTTACATTACATGCTTCTCGTCCTCTGCTCTTCTTTACATGTCGTCTACACAATAGAAAAACAGTGCTGAAGCAGACTCTGGTGACAGTGTCATGCCTTTCGCAACCTGCATATATAGTTTTATTTTTATATGCAGTTTTTGTCAACATCCTCCATCTGCCACCTGGACAAACAGCCAATCATCCCATACAGTGTTCTGGCATGTAAATAACACTGAATATACTGTATTACTAACAGTTGCATTGTAGAATGTGTCACAAATGTTTCCATACATGAATATATTCTTTTTATACTGATAACTGTTTCACCATTTTAACCATGTAATCACATCGTGCAGCTGTGTAAATTACTAATAAAAAAAAAAAAGAAAGTGTAACCTGAACAAAAATAAAATGTTTTATATAAAATGCAGACTGAGGTGGTTAAATGTATAAAAGTACATTAACTTATAATGTCAAGGTACTTTTTGAATATTTCCACTTCATTCCACTTAGTACTTCTATTCTATTTTATAAATCTTTTTTTTTTTTTTCACAAGCTCTGTAATATATAAAGTTTAACTATAGATTGAACTGCCCAGTTGGTGTATGCATACACATATACGTTATATGTTATGTTATATATAAGTTACAATTAGTAATTTTTATTTTCATACTTAAACATTTTGCTGATAACTGCAGGACTTTTGTAGCATCATAAATCTATATTGTAGTTTTGATACTTTTTACTTAAGTATACTTTTTACTTAAGATTTAAATAATTTTTTCACGACTGCTCGCACAAAGAGAGTGTGACTCTCTGAGTCACTGATGTCTTGGCTTCTCCCACTATGCTGGTAGGCCAGGTGTTTAGTTGGCCCCGGATAATCTGACGAGAAGATTAGCCTCAGTGTGTATGGATTATAGGATCACCTGGGGCCATGACAGTTTCTAAGAGTATATAGCAGTAATTATCCTGTGTCACACACTGAAATCTGAATGTGTAATTTAATGCTTGGACACATCACTGGCCTGGTGAAATAATAGTGAACAATATGTCATTGTACAGCAAAAAAGAAACTGCATCCTGCTGCACCCTTTTTTGTTATGTTTTTAGTAAAAGCATTGTTCCAAAATTTTCGAATATATTTGGTGTGGCTTGGTGAGGTAAGTGAGTATGTTGGTGGCCAACAATGGCGTCATTTAATTTTTAGTGAATTTTAGAAAATCAAAATCTCTGTTAATCGTGCAGGAGGGTGTGTTTGCTTTAGGGCTCATCATGTTTAATGTTAAGTGGCTCTGCACTTACCCAGTTTAGACTATTCACCAGCATGAAGTCAGTGTCACATCAGCGCAGAAAAATGGAAAACACTAAGTGAGGGCGGAAATCATTACTGCTTGCTGACATGTAATGTTTTCATTCTGGAGCTTAATTTGATTATAGGAGTAAGGAACAGATGAGGGGTTCCAACAGAGAAGGTTGTTCTTGACCAGGTGGGCTGATGTTTGCCTGTGTGAGAAAAGCATCTGCTTCCAGCTTCAGACCTCTGCTCAAATAGCTGCTGCCAATTTGCTGGGTGCGTAATGTATGACAACACAATTTCTGTGCAACCACTGGAAAAAAGGGAAAACTAATTCAACCCTTATTTGGAGTCAACATTTGCATTACTGCATACTGTTTGGGTTCCCACAGACCTGCTTTCAGTATTATTAGGTTTCTGATTGGTGAAAACACAATCCCACTATCTGTTCTTCTCAGGATCAAAAACACTTTTATTATTCTACCACTTCTTGATTTGTATTTCCTTATAGACAGTTCAACAGAGAAACTCCATTTCCACTTTGAAATCTTCAGCTCTATTAGGACATTATCGGAATTATTCAGTTTTTTTTTTTATATATTCCATACTTAGTAAACTATTGTGCGTTTTTCTGGTATTTTTCCAATTACAATGAATAGAAAGACTGTTTAAAGTTCAATTTTCAACAACCTTTTGTGGTAGAAACTCCATTCTAAAGTCAAAATGTTCAGAAGCTTTCCTAAATTGTTGTTTCAACTTTGAAATCTTATTCATTCGTTTTACACAGTGACTGTTCAAGTTTAATTAATGTTTCTGAAGATTTCTCATACTTTTACATTAGTGTCTATGTGGTTGAACGTTTAAAGCTAGACTGAGTGACATAGGAGGCAGAATGGGGAGAAACTGTTAATTAAATAATTTTTCTTTAACTCGTCCTCACAGACACAAATTTCACACTACGCACATCATTATTCGTCAGATCACAAATTTGACATATTCATTTAATGTGGTGATCCAAACATGGTGACTTACAGAATTTGAACAACGTGCGACCATTCAACTGCTCTTTAATGCATTAATGTAACTGCGTGCAAACCATTTTTAGGCTTGTCGCAAACTAATTACTCTAAGCTGTCACAAATTAAAAATAACACTTGTCCTTATTTGAAATGTATGGAAAATTTAATTGTTTTAGGTACACTTAAATAAAAACATTCATATTTATTTGTCTTTGAATAACACACATCTGTTGTCAATCTGTTTATAAAAATGAATGTTTTCCATTCAAACAAAACTATTCATATCGTCAAGAATTATCAAGTGCAAGATCCAAACAACAACAATCTCTTATAAAATTTTAGCACCAATACAGATACAATCAAGGACGTAAGTGCAATTCAACTGTACCTTCTCTGAGCTGTACAGCTGGGTGCTCAGTCCATTAACTTTTGGGCTCAACTTCTTTCCATCAAGCTCCATCAGGACTCAAAGGTGAAGTGCAGTCATTTTAGGTTGAGTCTGTATATGAACATGAAGAACATGACAAAAGCTGCCACAGCTGAGGGCAACTTGTTCAGGACCTCTGTTCATTCAATAACTATCCCAGTGTCTTTGGGTGGATGAAGAGGATCCTATTCCACGGTGATAAAGATTGCCACAGTTGCCTGCTCCAGTTCCTCAGTCTGATTTTTCTGCATATCCTGAAAACAAAAAAAAAGAGAGGACAACTTGAAGAATGCACAGCAGAGAGATCTCCACCAAGATTCAACAGTCTCCCCAAGCTGCTGTTAAATGCACATTCAACATTGTACTGCATAGAAACAAAAGTTCTTGGTTTGGCCTGATGGTGATTGTACATTTAAAGAAAAAACCCAACCCTTTTTTAAGAATTCACATTTCTTATTCTTGTGCCCAAGAAAGGCTTGGTCAATGTTTGTGAACGTGTGGCACTCTCTGCCTAAGTCTGAGACCATTGGAAGAACCTCAAAATGTGTGATTTCATCCCAGTTTATTCTCTAATGATGAATGGCACAATGGTGCTGCTATAAAATAAAAGGCCATAAAATGTTTGTGTAATTTCTAACACAAAGATAGTTTTGAATCTTAAACTTAATATCCAATTTATGGATATGAATGGATGAGACCTGTAATACTCATCTTTTGTAGATTATGAGGCTATCAAGATCATTTATTTACCCCACTGGTACATATATATATATATATGATTCTCTGGAGGATATCTGATGTGTCCTTTAGCACAGGAAAAACGTGACATTCAAGCCTTTTATTTAGTAATATTTATGAATGTTGTGTAATTGCTTATTTATTACTTTGTGCACAGCTGCTCTGGTCTTTTACATGTACTTTTTGCTGCAGCCCATAAACCTTTAACTCTCCTTCACTAGCAGCTAAAATGTATAGATTAAGTTTCACTTGCAGCTTGTTCTGGACTTTACTTTGCGTGTGCGTCCATAAAAATGTGATATTTAAATGAGTGAATTCAGGAAACAGCAGTCATATAATCAGATTTTGTGTCTGCATTAACGGGAAGGTTTTTATCGGGAAAATAGCGGGGAAATTAACAAAAGCCTTTCTGGCCCACCACCAGAACTGGTAATGGGCCGAGTCTGGCACCTACTTCAAGCTGATTGACTTGCGCTTCAGCCGGATCTCTCGGCCCAGACTCGGCCCAGAGCCGGTGCCAGAATAATATGAATAACAACCGAATTGGATAAGTAAACTGGGAAAGAAACAAACGCAGAAGCTTTTTCACGCCTGAGACAAGGTTGGACGTCTAGCGAACAAGAAAACAAGAAACGCTCCAAGATTCAGCTATCTGCGTTTTTATGAACCGCCCACATACGGGTCCTGAGCAGAAAACGCGCCATCACTGCTTTAAATATCATCACAAAGCCCATGATGGCCGCAGAGCACAGGTGTGGCTACAGGTGAAACAAACCCGGACCAGAGGTGAGCGCAGGTCCGACAACTTCAAATGCGCATCATTTAAGTTAGGCTAAATGTCTTTGTTTCATGTATAATGGGATGGTTTTGGGACTAAGAAGCTATTTTTTTTATGCAGTCTTCTCAAAAAACTCCAACTATTGTTCGCGTTTTAAACGTCACAATCTGATAGTTGTGGTTGAACAAATTTTAAGCAAAAATAATTGTTTCCTAACATTGTATTGTAAGGGGCTGCTCAAGATGTCCATGTTTGCTTTGCAGTGGAAAATCATTTTATTTAGTAGAATTACATATTTTCATAGGGATGAAGGAATCCACCTCAGGCCTGAATGTTACCCCACAACCAGCAAGAAATGGTAAGTCATGTGCATGACTGTACCCAAAAATGATGTTGTTGTGCTTGTAAAGTGATGTTCACAGATAATTCAGAAATTTGTAATTGTAAATGAATTGCGAACCTGTAAAATCTGCGTTAGAAATTCAGTAAATTGGGGTAGTGAGATAGGGGAGTAAGTCGCCTCCCCTGATGGCCCACTGGGGTTAGCTCACATAGCATATTTGATATTTTTGAGGTGAGATCCTATATCATAAATGGCTGTTTAAGTCATATTATGTATGAGTGTTGACATTTAAATGGCTTTATCATTTAAATTTGAAAATAAGTCATAGAGTAGATGAACCCCCCCCCTTTGTTCTAATGGTGTTTGGGCAGAGGTCCAGCAGTTCTGGTCTTAGCTGAGGTTGGTTCTACAGTGAAATGTGCTGTCATGTAGCAGGCGTTGCCTTATGGGTTCCAGAGCCTCCATAGCTGGTATGTATGTAGACATGATTTGTGTGCAGGCACTTTTTAATAAACTTTTAAGTTGAGTGAGTGAAATGGCATTTACGGTGCATGCGATGTTCTGTAGGCAGTGCAGCTCAGGTTACTTCAACTGACTTCCACAATATCACTAAAAATTTTTCACTTCTTCCACTACTGTTTGCGCTCGTCATCCCTTTTCACTTTTTTTTCCATCTCTTCTTACTACTTCAACTCCTTCTTCATACAAATTCTAGGCAGCAATGCATTAGCTTTACCTTGTGCAACAACCACAAATCCCATACATACAGGATTTTTTTTTTTTTTTGTGAATGATTTTGCTGCTGTTTTGGACATGTCCTGTTTTTTTGCTTTATTCTTTGTCCAAATTAGGAGCAGCGTTAACACGGCTTTATTTTCTCAATTAAGTAGCAAACTGCAGCAGCATTGCTTTGAACAAACCACAGTTATAGACTGATTTTGTAATAATGGCAATGTAAAACAAATGTAATACCAAATGACGATTGGACTTTTTCCGTATACTTAACTGTGCAGTAGTTTACCAACAGACCCCGTGTCACTAAAGCCCCCCAGCCCACTTAACTTTATTTCTGAAGAATGGTTCAGATGATTTTCTGTCCAGCTCAGATTTAATTTAAGAACACACCATAACAATCAGCTGGCTAACGATTACTTTTCATCAGTAACCAATGTTTGTATAATTTTGTGTGTCTTCAGGCTGCCAGCATACAAAACACATCTCTGCCTGTATGTGTTGGCCTCTCACTAGATTTTTCCTCCCTCTGAGGCAAAAGACTTTGTAATGTTTAGTCTGCCATTTTTTTATAAAGAGCAGGGTGTCTGCAAAGAAGATGTGCATGATTTTCTGTAGTGACATTTCAAACATGATCAGTTCAAGCTCATTTTTACAACCCATAACATAACATTGGTAAGTATGATGATTAAAGATGGTTCCATGGTCTCTAGGCCTCTTTGGGTTTTTCCCCTTTTCCACAGCAATTATATATTCATGGTGGCATTTATGGTATATAGAAGAAGAACAAGAGCAGGATGGTGAAAGGTTGTCTTTTTCAGTTTTGATACAAATATATATTTTAAACCTGCATCAGTAATTGATGATGAATGCTGATGCTGTTTGGCTATTTGGTTGGTGTGTCTCGTGCTAAGCTCTCATTTTTTTTTAACTGAACCAAAAATTTCCCAGGAGGCATTAATCAGTCATACTAATTATTTAAACAGTCTGCATGATGTCAGCATCCATTGCTGGATAAGTTACAGGTTTTCTTTTCTCATCTTAGAAGGTGTGATAAGTCTGTGGTGTGTTGGATGTGTCTGATCCAATATAACCACAAGAGGGCCATGTATCAGTTTGTATGCTTTTAAATGATGGCTGTGTCAATTGCAACTCAAAAGAGATCACCTCTTGTGTTTTCATGTGAAAAATATATATCACACAGCAGGAAATTGAAAACATTATTTTAAAAAAACTAGTCTCTTTAAAACCAGTTTTAACTTTTGTTGCGTGTTCATTTTGTAAGTCATATGTGTGTGTTAAGATTATGAGCTATGTCTCAAGTCAAGAAATCAGTTTGGAGAAGCTCCAAGTGGGGGATTCAGTAACTTTGTGATGGATGCTACATCTGGCAGACGTGCACCATCTTTGAAACATTGATTAAATACCTGATAGCATGGGATTCCCACTTTTTGGACAGACACTGTAAACAAACTCCGCTTCTTCATGAAGGTAATAAATCACAGGATTATGTAAGTGAACAGCTCTTTCCCCGACTGTCAGACATCTGTCTCAACGACAACATGTAATTATACTGATAAGGCTGCAGAGGTGTTATTTGATATCTCAATAAGTCTTCAGCTCATTCCCTCATGTTTCTGCAGACTCTTGTTAAGTGTCTTATAAAACTCTAATGATTTATGAGCAGATAAATGACAGAGTAAGAAGGAAGTGTAACCCTAGCCCTCACCAGCCGGTTGTGAAATGTTCACTGCACTGGTTTGCTACTGGGATAAGGTGGTACCTCTGAGTGTGACCCTATTCACTCACTGATCATAGCAGTTGCCTGGGAAGGTTTTTGTTATAAGAGAGCAAGTTAAATTGTTAAGTCTTGGTGTAAATCAGCTGTAATAAATAATATCTTTTACTGAAACAAATAAAGCCACACGGCAGTTTTTCTTTCAGTGGAAGTCATCTTTAACTGTTCAAGACCATGGATGTGACATGGATATGATCATTTTACATGCTCTTTAATCTCTTTTTGTTATTTGTACTAACTGTACGTTCTCATTCAGTCTCTCACCAGTTCCTCCTCTTGTCATTTCCTTTTTTAGACATTATGACTGTGTATTTTCTTTCTAAGCCTGATGAGGACCCATTAATGTCTCCAACATGTTTTCTGTGGGTGTGTGTCAGAACAAGAAGGATGGAAGGGGAGAGCATATCGTATCAAGGGAGAAAGAATCAGAAAAAGGCACGTGGCTGGATTACTGCTCTCTTTTCGGCCCACGTGCCTCACCAGCAGTGTAATTCATGTAATGGGTGACCAAGAGTTCACTGGCAGATAGGAGTGTCCAAGTCATCGTTAGTTATTCCCAAGTCCTACTGGCCCAATAGCCATTTCCATTATTAAACTCTGAGAGCAGGGCCAGCATTCATAAAACTGCTATAAGTGAATTAGCATTAATTAGCTCACTGTTTTGCTTTTTCCAGCCTGCAACTTTACTATTTTGGTTCACTCTTGCTGCTCTCATTAGCATCGTTTTCAGACGTAGCAGGGAGCTGTTCGCTGTGCTGTTGGGAACGGGCCCACTTATATTTCCTGTTAAAGGATTATTTTTTTGAAAATGTAAATGGCAAACTCTGTTCACCATATCATCTTTTTAAGGTGATAATTAGTAAATATTGTGTTTACAGCTTTCTGTGCTGCCACTAAGTGACACATAAGATAAACTTTTATTAAAATTCTGTATTAATGTTAGATTATAAAGAGACTAGCGATGGTAATGTTGGTTGTTGTGAAGCAGGCTGCAACTCAGTCAAGATTTGATTGGCTATATTGAATCAAGTTCTCCAAGTCCTATATCATTGATATTGATATTAATGCAAAAACAGGGGGCGCTGTCATTGACCAAAATATATCAAACCTGAATTTCTCAGAGGAAGGAGACAGAATGTGATTTAAAGAGTAAGATACACATGTGAAAATATGTCAGACAAAAACATGCAATATTGTTTCAGCTAGACTCATAAGCTTTGTTGTAAACAAGAAGTTGCTTGATAAACTAAGAATTATAGGGTATGAAATCCTTAAGTCAGTTCTCAGCAAAGTGGAGTATTTGGACTTTGTATTGTGCACCATTTAATTCACACTAGTAGCAACCAAGCCAGACATGTTAACATCTACACAGTTATTCAGACTTCTGGATATACATTTAGCATAATGGGGTGTTGATTTCTGCCTGCCATTGCATCACTCCATTTTTCAGCCTGCTTCTTCTTCTCATCCCCAAATCCCACTTCAACCATAATTTCAGTGTTTTGGCAATTAAAGATGATGTATTGCAGTTTGTGATAGTTAAATTCCTTTCTCTTGCTTGGCGGTTGCTGCCAAAGGCTTGTCTCCCTGTCACTCTGAGGCCTGGTGGTTTGTGAGGTAACCTCTCTGAGGGTGATTTATATCCCACAGATGTTCTACGATGAGCAGTTTTCCTGTTGGGAAGTAGTGTGCGTGTCTGTATGATGAGTGTAATGCCATTTGCTCTGATACACAGACATCCAAAGCAGCCTGCAGGGGAAACACTTAAGGTCCTTTGGTATTGTAATGAAAAGAGCCTCTCGATGCTTTTGTTTTTTGTTTTGTTTTGTTTTTTGGGTCCATATTTTGACGGTCAAAAAAATCTTTTTACTCCACAGGTCAATCAGACAAACACATTAATCCTTTCACTGACACCACCTGACACCCATAAATGTTATTTAAATTGATTCAAACAGGCTGGGGTTATATTCTTACAATATATTTTTCATACAATTTAACTGTCAACGTTATGTTATTCATACTGCTACAAGTAGCAGAAGCCTACCATGTCAATAAATTGTATACTTCATCATCTTTTGTTTAACCAATTCATCCATCACTTTTAACCGTTTTGCCATTAGTCCATGACTTTTAGCTATTTAACCATTTAAGTATTAATTTAGGTATTTGATCCATTACTTTTTGGTGTCTGTTTCATTTAACTGTTACCTTTAGCTATTCTGTAATGAACCCATTTACATAGCTAACGGTATATATCAGCACTACTTTTACGTTACTATTTCAATTGTTTATCCATTACTTTTAACTTTTATTTCAGATATGTAACCATCATCAGTAATTTAATTGCATTTCTTTTACTCCTGGTTGGGAATCACTGTTTTGCCCGGCTCTTCACTCATAAATCAGCAACATTGTGATTACCTTGCAGGAAGTTGTTTCGCATTGATTAGCTTGATTAAAATTACAAATTTCCATGCAGGAAGAAGTGTTTTAAGATAAAAAGTTTCTATATATATAGCAGCACAGTTTGTGTAGTGTAAAGTGTGTAAAGTGTTTACAGCTCTTGTTGTCATCCTTCTTTAATCGGGAATAGATTCAGACCAGGTTCTTTGGCAGCAATACAAACCATTGGCTATTTATCAGCAAGTATCAGTTCTTTGGCATTAGTTATCCCTCTGTTTTGGTGATTGTTGTTGTGTTGTACAAACACTGGGCCTACAGTAATACGCTGGGACAGTCTGTGTAAAAAAATTCCCCTTTGATGTGATGAGGCATTGGTCCCCACTGACATAAAAAATGCTAAATGAATATTAGTTTCGTATTCCTTCCAGTTATGTTCCTTTGCTATTATATGGGCGTAATGGAGCATTTACCCCGTGACTTGATGTGTAACTGCACTGGAACTGCTAAATAAAGAGTGTGAAAAACATGACCTCAGCCGTCTTGTTCCAGACCTTCTGTCAGCAGAGTCAAGAGGGGTGGGTGGAAACAAATAGTTCCTCACAGGAAATGGATGTCGCAGGGAAACCTCCACTTTCCCGTCAGCACCTCATTTTATGGTGAAGGACAGGTATGATTTTTCTGGATTGGGAAGAAGGATGCCATTCACACTGAATTTTAGTGACTACACTACAGTGTTAAATGTTGGGAAAAGGAAAAGAAAACAGTTCTTGCTCCCTTATTATAAATAAATGTGCTCAGTGTTTATGGGATTACAATTTTACAATATTGCTTTTGTGACATCAGAAGTAATCATCCTGTGGTCTTTGCTGTTCTGGTTGCGTAACAGTCTGCTCGGCGCTGAATACTAATGAGGGACGACCGACAGAGGACAAGACAGGATCCTGAACGGATTTAGATCAAAGTCATAAACATCCATCTTTATTTTCTTTGGCTTTCTGTGTGGAATAACAAAACTCATAAATTTGAATCTGAAGTGTGTGCTTGCTCTTACATCAGTCTCTAAAATAGCAGTTAAAATGACTGAAATGAGCTGCTGTTCAGCATATTAACCCAAATGTTGGACTATTGGCCTTAGTAAGTCACATGTCCTGTCCAGAATAACCTCTATTCCACTGTCTTCTGAAACTCAATACAGTCTCCCATTCAGCAGCTTTGTCTTTATGACAAAATAAAACATGTCCCTTATTTTTTTTGTTTTAAGTTCTTTTCTGTTTAACTTTTTGAACATGTGCATGACAGACAGAAAGTCTAATGCACCCTGCTGTGGAGTCATTGTAATTTGATTTCATCAATACACATACAAATTGTCCAAAGCTCAAATATCCTAAAAATGTCCAGTGTTCAGTTCTCTCTTGTCCTGTAACCTATTTGCCCATATAATTGTCTTCTCTGTTGAGCTGTGATGTTTAATATGCAGTGATAGACCTCAGGAAAATATATCTTTTAAATGATACTTGATGAGAAATATCAAATAAGACATATTAGATATCAAAAGGCTACTGTTATTATCTAAACACATGGATACTGTTCAAGAACGGCTATGTTCCAAGGCTGTGTGGGTTTTAAGTTATGATTGTAGTTACAAATGTCATTTTTCTTACATCTGGAACAGAACCCGGAAGTTCTGGTTTCACTTCAGCTCTCTTTCAAGAAACCTCCACCTTTTGTCCACAAAAAATGTCAAAAACTTTTGTGATGGGGTGCAGTTTTTTTTTTTTTTTTTTAACCCCAAGTGTTGACCTGCTGGCAGGAACATCAAGGCAGCATTTGGAAGAGAGACACTGTGTGGAAAAAGAAAACAGTCTGAGACAGCCTGCAGACCAAAAACCCTCTGAGGACTCCTGCTCATGTGGGCTGAGGAGCTGGAGTGTCCAATTTAAGTCTGTAAATACCAGACAGTAGCAAAATAATTGCACAGGTGATCATCATTATCCAAAGCCTTTATGTTAATAATTTCATGTCAGAGCTACAATATTAAGCTTTCATTCAATTTTACATTTTTACAATTGTTCTACTCCTGCAATATTGTTATTAATGTTTTTCCTTTGAGGAGAAATTATTATTCATTACTCTCTTTTCTTGTTGCTGTGACTTTAGTACTTGTTGAATGATGACACAGTAAAAAGGCGTCAATGTTTTTTTTGTTTTTTTTTTAATCCCTTTGAGAAATAGTGGTGGGAGGTGGCAAATCTGTCACCTGTTATTGTTCACAGCATTTTAAAAGCCTGGTGCTCTAGGCCTAAACAGTTTCATTTGGTTTTTTAGTCAGTTAACCTTTAGTGGGAGTATGAAGCACTTGACAGCAGCACTAGATATAAACCAGTCCATGGATGACTAAAATGTTGTTCAGTGAACTACACAGAATACTTGCCACAATCATTAATCAGTAATGAGCTTGCATACAGATGATAACATCTCATTGCCCTGTATTGCAGTGTCATCAGTTTATCAATACTCTTTAATGCGCTGCACCTGGTGTCTTAACTGTTAGTTTTCCTTTTTTCATTACGCAAAAGTCCTGTGTCACTGCTCTTTAAAACATACCAGATATAAGATTTACACATTTCCTGTCTTACAGGTAGCTCAAGGTTTCTGATAATTTCACTGTGGTATGAAAATTAAGTTGTGGGAAACCAGAAACTTGGACAACATAATCCATCACAGACAAAATGTAGTCCATTTTTTAAAGTTTTTTTACACTGCACCTGGCAACAGGGATTTATTTGAATTCACGCTCTTGGCGGTGTGCAGGAAATGTAAGCAATAACCAACATGGATGTCAGGGAAGGGATAATGTAAGTTTGGTGATTGTTTGCTTTGAAAAGCCTGGTGTCTGTAACTCTGGAGTTTCCTTGAATGCACTTTCAGGGAATTTCTTTCCAAATCCTTCACAGCTTACAACTGCATTTCCATGCATCAATGTAACTCTGGCAAATAGAACATTGAAGCCATTTAAAAACTCACTGTGATCTATCTCAACTAAACTTCTCATGGTGTGCTGAAATTAATGGATAGCTGTGGCTGCCTGGAGGCAGTTCATCAATCTAAAAACTTGGAAGTTCAGATGTAGAGTAAATATAAACTGCTCCAGAACAAGTAAAACCATTGTAAAGTCACTTAAAACAACAGGAAAAAAGCACCACAATTAATATTGTTAATTTTGCCCTTTTTGGTTCGATTAAATTTTCTGTGCACTATATCCTCCAGGGTATAAACTGCATTGTAACCAGGATAACACCACAGGTTTTCTATCTAAAGGCATCTTTAGACTATGTGATTAATAGAGTGTGAATCTGAACAATGTAAACACAAAAAATAGACAGCATTTAGTTTTGTGTTTGCAAGTTTTTTTCCCCAAAAACAGTTTTCAAAAATGTGCACAACACGTAATGCCGGCCATTTCACATCATACTCTGCTTGTTTTGTAGATGTCGTAGCAACAGCAACACTGAGAATTTGATGGCAAATTTCTGACACGTCTGGATTTTGCCTCAGTCTAACCTTTATGCCTCTACACAGGCGACAGCCACGACTGGAGACGCTGGTGGACACAATGGCTCAGGAAAACCTCGAATGAACTTCATAAAATTTGTCACAAACTTCTGCTTGGACTCAAGGATGAACTGATTAGATTTGGGGGTTAAAGATTAAGATGCCTGTGACCTCACAAAACACACTTTTAACAAAGGAATTCAAACACTAATTAAAATACAATACACTTAAATACCTTTTTGTCATATTCCTTCAAAGTCTTCACAACATAAATTAATCTGGACAGACCTGGATGTAAACTGTCTAAAAACAGTAATGCACCTGACTGGTTGAGGCATGTAAGGAAGTAATTCTAGTTATTTTTATCAATTAATTCTTTTTACCACATTTCTCTCACTGTGTGGCAGGCTGAAAGATGTTGTGTAACAGATGAGGAGCAGACAGTTCAGTTCTGTCAGTCACATCATTCTCCTCTTTCTTCCTCTTGGGACAAACTTCTTTCCTGGGCCTCAAAACAGCAATAAAATTTGTGGGGCCGTCAGTAAAACACTGTCAAGGATCATATGAAAACGACAAGCTCTGGTGGCTGCAGCAATGTCGGATGACTGACTGTTTTCACCTTTTGTTTTTTTTTTTTTTAATTCATTTTTTTCCAACTTTGTGGTCTATCTTTATTAATCCCCCCCAAAAAATAATTTTAAGTTGTGTGAATCTGGCACACACAATAACTAAACCAGTCTGTTACAGCAACAGTGAGCTGTTTTGTTCTTATAAGTACTGTCATCCCACATCTTCAATGACTTCTTGACTCTTTCATCAAGCAATAAAGCTTTTTTTTTTACTATATCAAAAAGTATCCATAAATCCTCTACATAGCAAGACAGAACACTAAAACAAAATAGTGTTTATTACAAAACACTCATATTAATCAAAATATAATAAAAATATTATAAATGCTGCCCATTGCTAAGGAAGAGGTTGAGCATTACTTTTTGTTTCTTCGGTCCTTCCTTTAGAAATTCTTGTAGACAGACATTGTTACTGTTAATTTCCAGTTTTTATGCTCAGCTAAAATAATCTGCTGTTGGCTGCAGCTTCATATTTAACGTTAAGATTTGAGAGTGGTATCAGTCTTCTCATCTTACTCAGCCAGACGAAGGGGGGAAAAAAAGAACAACAAAAAAAATGTTGAAATGTTCCTTTTCATTTTCCAGACACTCTTTTCACGAGTCCTTTTAAAGTGAGCCAATGTCTTTCCACTTTAAAATGAAAGGATAACTGTTATCCATCAAGGAAGGAAGGACATTTAGACTTCCATCTGATCAATACCAATCATCTTTTCAACATAATGAGAAATGATTTGATGTGTCTTGGTTTGAAGTTCAGAGGGAGAGTGAAGGAAGGATCCTGAACCAAGCAGACAACTGATTTTGTACAACTGCTTCTATACTTTTTCTGCAGTCTACAGAGCCCTGCTGTCTGTTAGTACCTCTGTTTGTTTTGCTTGGCCACACTGTTGCGGTATTTCTCGTCATGTCCATGGTTGACAGTGATAATGTTTTAGAGACTTGGTGCTGTGAAGAGGAAACCGTGGCTTACCGACCAAACTACGGCAGAAATAACAGTCTGGGCTCAACAGGAGAGGATGTTTTAAATCATCTGTGATTACAATACTCCTTTTTAAAGAATCTCTTGATCCACTTAATTTTTTCTTTTCAGACCTGATTACCTGCCTCCCCTTATACTCTGTCTCCTGTTCTTATCTTAGCCTCTCCATCTGCTTCATGGCACATTCCTCATTATGTTTAACTCCCACAAGTTGGAAGAAACGTCTGACCTGTTAGGTCTGGACCTCAAACGTTTATAGGACCCTCATATTTACTGAAAGGTTGTGTCTGAACTAATCTTAACATTTGACAACTATTTCAGTTAATCGTTATGTTTTAACAGATTTACACAAATGAGGAAAATGTCTGTGGTTCAGGAAGGTAGAGGTGGGTTGTTCAACAGTGTTGGAGAGGTGATCCTCATCCCCTCCTGTCCACATGTCAAAGTGCCCTTCACTAAATTCAGACCAACACCTTGAATGAGAGGCGCAGGGAAGGTTTTATCCAAGTGTCAACCCACCGTCACATCACCCATTGATTTGTCAACTGCTCTTTTGAAGCCTCAAGTAATTTGGCTGTCGCCATCTTGGTTTTTTGAGACCGGAGGAAACCACACTTGGAGGAGAAGGTGGCGCTGAGGTGGAATGAGGGGCGGACCGCTCCATACTTTATCCTGATTGGCCATTTCTGGTACAGTAATACCCTAATGTATACACTGTTTTATGGTCTATTTTCCTCTAAATGGGACCATAATTTAAAAAATGAACATCATGTTGTATTGAAGAAGAGTTGAAACTAGAGACTGTCATGAGTAAACTCATGAGGAAAACATTTACTGAGCTAATAAATCAAGTGAGAAGTAGGTCTATTTTCACATAGACTTCTGTGTGAATGGACTCCTTTTTACAACCAGTGGAATTGCCCCCTCATGCTCATTAGATTGAATGCAGGTTTAAGGAACTTCAACATTGGGTTTACGTTTCAGCTCTGGAGTCTATGTCCATTTTTTTATTCAGTCTATCGTTGCATCACAGCGTTTGAGATCACGTCTCAAATGTCAAAGCGATCAGATTTGTGAAATGGTTTGATTTGCTCTGAACAGTTCATATTATCTCACCATGAAGTCTTTTGGTTATTCATAGTTCACAGTTTTAGTTTCTGATTGGAAGATTTTGTTGCATTTGTTTTGTTTCCACACAACCAGGCTAGTTGTTTCCCCCTGTTTCTAGTCTTTATGCTAAGCTAAGTGGCTGCTGGTGGTCACAGTTTTCTCTTCTACCTCTGGCCAAGACAGAGAATAACCATCATTCCCATAATGTCAAACTATTCCTTTAAATCTTTAGAAAACAACTCAAGACTCAATAATAGAATAAAAACATTAAAAGTCAACAGATCTTGCAGCTTCTTATATATTAGACAAGATATAGCTAGCTAGGATCTAGCTTTGTGGTGTAAATATTATTATTGTTATTTATTTTTTAAATTAACCACACACATCCATCTTTTGTTGGGTTTTTAATAGATTCTCAGTGACAAGCCTCTCGGCCAAATGCTGATATTTTTTGGTTTCCAGCCAATAGTAAGAGTTGTTTTTGACAGACATATGGAAACCAGATGGTGCTTTGCCCAAACAAAACTTCCAAGTCTTTAACCAGTGTGTGTGTGTGTGTGTGTGTGTGTGTGTAATCAAGGGTTAGTGGCCTACCTGTTGACTGAAGATAAACAATTCAGTCTTGTGTAGTGTAACGCAATGCATCTACGTGTGTGTGTGTGTGTAATGTAGACCTCTTTGTATCCTTCACACTCTGATTTTTGTGGATTTTTCTCAGTTGTTTGTTGACACACTCCGTGCACCATGCATCAGTGAAAGCTGCCCACACACATCCATCTATTGGGAATATAACGCAATGTCTAAGCAAAATGTGAAATATGTGTGCGTGTGTGTCTGGGTATGGTGTGTGCAGAGTCGGCCAGGTGGATTAAAGGAATGTTATGGAAAATTAAAAAGGTCTGTGAGGGAAAAGGGCCAGTCAGGGTGACTGTGGCATTTGGAAGTGGGGGCAGTTTTTCCAATCTGTCCACCGTTGCCTCCTGGTCACCTGCTCACAATTAGACCTGGATGTCTGCTCTTTTCTCCTTCTATGGCCTCAGCAATCACTGTCCAGACAGGACCTCTCTCACACACATCAAGGACTGGAAGCAAAGTAGTAAAACAAAGTCCAGAAATACAGTTGCATGTCAATGAATTTAGCTTCATGATCAATAAATAAGATGAATAAGACATTAAACTTTCATTAAGCACTGAAAATAAAATGCTACAAGTCAGGAATTTGATGACTTTTGACACAACAAAATTAAAATTTGCAACACAACTTTTTACGTCAATGTAATTTCACATATATTCACTTATAAGATTTGACAAGCAAATAAATATTATCCAGACAGTGTATATACTTTTAATCAATTAATCCTTTGGCATTGCACACAAAATACCGACTTGAAACACAAATTTATTTTTAGCTTGTATTTGTTGCTTAGTCTTAACACTTTCAAAACTTTTACTGTATCCATCTTGTACATATTCAGTTTGAAGCCATTCACCATTCTCACAAAGTCTTCATGAAGGTTTGAATGGGTTGTAACGACCAGTTACTGCCATTTAGAGGCTCAATCCCAGAGCAGCTTTAGATTCTTCAGTTAGACTAGTCTGATTAAGTCTGATTAGGGATTTGCTGGCTGTAATTAGTTATTTGACACATCAAACAACATTGCAAATATTTTAGATTAGTGAAAGAAACATAAAAGATAAGGCTGGTATTATTCTATATTTGTCTTATACTCAATAAACCACATGAAAAGGACAAACATATGGTTTGATTTAAGGAAAATGGATTCAAAATTTTCTTAAAAAGTAGGAAACTATAGTTTTTTGCAAATGCTAGTCAAACAGCAGTAAATGCATTTGTTGGGAGCTATTTTGAGATACAGATTAATACAATTTGCCTGTTCAAATCATTCATGGCTGCAGGATGGTGGATGCCGGATTAACTCAGAAGATGTTCTAGTGCTCATCTACATTGCATAAGGGAATATTATATCACCCTGCACAACAGTTTGATTTTAGTTTCTGTGCATAAATTGAGCTGCTTGGTATTGATTGTTATCAATGATTATTTTCCAAATTTAGTGTTTATCCCACTTAGTATAATTCCCCAACAGACAGAAGTTTTCCAGCTGGATAAAAACCATGTGCCCCTACAGATGGAACTGCTTTGGTGTACATTTTTTCTTCTGTCAAATGTCTTATTTCACGCACAACACATTGTCCATATGGCCTTCTGAATCTGCCTTAGATTGGTTACCACAGCAGTTTAAGTTTGAAGTCTACAGAAAATTACTTAATGTAGTCTTTAGTCTATTTGTGTCCAGCTGCAATGGAAAGAGAAGAGAACAAAGACAGCTTGACTTGCAGTTTGTGCTGTTGTTCATGTTTAGCCTTTGCATGGGGCAACATAAGATCCACTCTGTCATCTTCCTGATTTCGACAATAATTACTGCACATTTTCTGAAACACAGATCTATGACATGCATAGTGACGTGTTTTGTGTTTTTTTTAAGAAAGGGAATAAATAAAAGGCGTAGTTGAAAAGCTGAGCTATTGGAAATAGTCCAACTCCAGAAACAGGTCTAGAGTTCAGCCGAACTGTCTGGCAAATGCTCCAGCAGGTACTACCTGAGGCTGGCTGTTTCAAATCCTCTTTTCAGTGGCTGGAAACTATTTTAATGGGAAACACAGGGATGGATAATAAAAAAAAAAAAAAAAAAAAAAAAAAAAAGAGTTAAGAGCTAGAACTTCCCTCTTTTCCAGGCCCAATTAGATGTTGGCCTGTTTCTGTCGGGAATCTTTTAGCAGTTTTTCTGGGAATCGTAGTTTATAACACCAGCAGCACATCTCCTCTCCACAGTGAAGAGAATATGATGCTCCGAGAGACACAGAGAGAGGATTAAAACAATTCCCAGCTCACGACTGACACTTGTGTTTCATATGACAGGCCAGTCATAATACCCCATTTGGTAATAAAATTAAGGTATTATGTAATAATTGCTCCTGGTAAATTGCTGGATAATGTGCTTATTTGTATCAAATTAAATGCAATCAGGCATTAGCATGGTCATTACAGACCTGGCCACTACTGCTGCCATGGAGAATATCTCCCACATGCTGCACATGATGTCAGGTTATCTGCAGTTCACTGCAGCTCATTCTTCATTTAGTTACTGTGGGAGCATTTCAGGTGTTTATTCATTCACGTTTCTGCTCTTTGCTGAAAGTGGTCATGCTCGTTTCTGTGAGGTCAGAGTTTATTCCAGGGATCATCTCTGATGATTTTCACTTGTTTCCTTCTTCTTGACAATTATTCTTGACAATAGATTGAAACGTGTGTGTGTGTGTGTGTGTGTGTGTGTGTGTGTGTGTGTGTGTGTGTGTGTGTGTGTGTGTGTGTGTGTGTGTGTTTTGAAAGAAAGATGTGCAGTTGATATGTGTTGGGCTTGTTTTTAATTATGCAGCCACTCCAAGAAAGAGTCTGTGTGAGCCTTGACTTTTTGGAGAATTAATTTCCTTTTTTTTTTTTTTTGGTGGCAGTAATTGTTGACTACTTGTGCATTAGTGGCCCTTGGTTTGTGTTACATTGTTGTCAACTAGTATTTCCTCTCTGTGACTTGAAAAATTTGCAAGTTTCTGGCTCTCAAAACTTGGATATTTGGAATCGCCTAAAGCACCAACACCAAACAAATTGCACTTTAAATGATGACATACCTGTAGCTTGGACAACAATATATTTTAAAGCTGACAAAATCTTTTCCTTGATGGATTACATTTCAAGCAATTTGAAGGTCTGCAGGTTTTATAGCAAATTGTAACCAATGACTTACTTGAAGTTAGGAAAATCAATTTAAAAAACCTTATAGTGTGATTTGGAAAATGGAAAGTAAAACATACTCCATGTGATTTGCAGTTAATGGGCTAAAACATGCCAAACCATTGAGATGTCATTTGTTTCTATCGACCAAAGAATTAATTATAACTTAAGTATCATCATCCTCAGCTCTGGTTTTTACACCACATGAGGTAGAATAGTTTGAATATTTAGTCTAAACCCTTTAAAAGTCTTTGGAAGATGATTAAATCACTTGAGAGTTAGCAAAGCGTCTCTAAACTTTGAAGTGTAAAACAGTCTGAAATCTCACACATCCATTATTTGCTGCTCTTAAATCTGTAGTTATGATTGCATGTTAAATATTTTCCAAATGCAAAGAGTCACAGTCTGTTCTTTTGTATCAAAGCCAGTCCTTTCCTGGCCTCTATTGTTTGTGATCCACCCCAGCACAGCAGAAAACCCACTCTCTGTGTGAGTCTGCGTGAATGAGTGCTTTTGTCATTTAAGGAGATTGAAAACATAGTAAACAACCACAGACGGCTGGCTCATGAATCTCCCTGGCAGTGGAGGGATACCCGTCTCCACCACAAATGCTGCTTCAAGCAACGTTTTTGCTTTACTGGCTCATCATTGGCTGTCCTTGAGATCCACTTCACATGCAGCTCCTGAGGACACAAGAGTGTTTTAACTTAAGACAATGTGCAGCAGTGTCTGCACTGATTGGATTCATCACATCCAGACCTCATTCTGAATCCAGCGTGTGCTAAGCGTTAGAGGGTGATTGTGAACAAATCCCACGGGGAACATGCACATGCAGCGACCTGCAGCAGCACCCTGGTGTTTGTTCATTTTGTATGATCACCTGATTTTTTTTATTAGCTTTAATTGTTATTGAATGAGTTTCTAATCTTTCTCTCACTGTCCAACAGAAAATTGTACTAAGATAAGGTGGTAAATCACTGATAACAACAAATTCTCTCAATATAATAAACAGATGTTAAAGAAAATATAAGCCATCCCTTACATCCACAGTGTCAGGTCATGTCATGGTTTCTTCTTTTGAGTCCATCCAGCTAAAACTAGCAGATATAAAATATTCTCTGCAAACCCTCAACTGAAGTCTGTGAGGAAAAGGAAACATGAGCTCATTTAGCAAACCCACTCCTGACCTAATTTCTTCAAGCAGCTGTAATTAATATTTCTATAATAACAAAGGATAATGTTGAGGCCAAACAGTTGGACGTGTGAATAAGCATCTGGTTTTAACACAATGTTCTGTGTATATCTACACTTAGTAGGAATGGAGCTGTTTCTGAAGTTGCAATGAACAACACAATCACTGATCTATTTCTAGGATGATAAACTGTTTACTTGCCAATGAAGATATTTGCAGTGGAGCACCTTATATACTGTATTATTTAATAGGAACTTTTTTCAATTTCATATGTTCTTGAACTTGTGTTCATAGTTTTTCAACTCAGTTCCTCTTTGTCTATATTTTTATTATGTGTTGAAGAGCTTTGTGTTTTGTCCTGTGTCACTGCTGCATAGTTACCCTTTGGAGACAAATAAAACAATTGATGGATATTGTACTCACAAAGTTTATTACTAACATCTGAGACTTGAAAACTTCACTAAAAGCAAGTCAAGCTGATGGTCAAACTTATGTAGAAACAACCAGCTAGAGTAGATTGGTTGTTTTATTCTTTCATTTATTGAGAATGTTTTTTTACAGTGTTGTTGCCTAATTGTAATAAATTTAACATCTAAATGAGTGTATGGGTTTTGAAATGAATAAATATATAATTTATTTTATTTATGTAATGTATGTCATTTTCTTCCTATACAATTTCCTATATGTTACCTATAATTATGAAAGGGATGCCCCTTTATTTTCCCTTGAGCATCTGTCCCTAGAAATGTCTGTGCACAAACCTGTTCCAACCTGCAGAACCATCAGACAACTCATGTTTATCTGACTCTGTTTATCTGACATCATGTCTCCAGACAATGTGTAACATGAGGCAACGACACAGATAGGACACCAGATGTAATAAATCAGTTCAGTTCGGTGAAGATATATAGTTATATATTCCCCTTTCAGTTCCTATTCCAAAATATCCTTTCACTGCAGACTTCTTTGTTATTTATAGAAACACCTTGATGTTTTAGGCCAAGTTGAAGTTATTTTCATATTCAATTCCTTTGTCATATTTTAACCTATAATTTACTTCTGTCTTTGCTTTGAGTTAAGAATAGTTTTTCTTTAACTACTGATTTCTGTATCTTAAACAGTCCAGTCCTTTCAGCCTCTTTTTGTTTTGTTCCCTCAATCTGAATCTGTTATTTTATGAATATTGTGTCAGCACACGGAGCAGTAACCAGCTCTGCTGCTGCTGCACCAACTCTCCACTGTTTGACATGAAGACAAAATGAAACCCCACAGAGACACCTGTGGAGAGTTATGTGCATACCCTGTGAGGTCAAACAAGGACTGCTCTGTGTTCATGCAGCGCTTCTTACTTCATCATCTGTCACATGTAAATTTACTCTGGTTCACATCCAGCTAAATTCTTTGTTGGAGGATCCCTTTTTTTTTTTTGTACCATCCAGATTGCTTCAATAGATAAATGAACGGATACAAAAATCATTTACTGTAAAGTGTGGTGTTCGTATTCTGTTCGGTAAGTGTGAAATTATGTGATGATGTGATGTGAGGTGAGGTGGCTGATTATTTTCCACAGTCCAGTGCACTGGCATCCAATTTGCTTTCACCTACTGAGCTGGACTGCACTTAGTGTGCCCAAAATCTCTCCTGTCTTCCTCTGCTCTGTCTTCCAGGGCCTGTCTTAGTTTGATCCCATGGTTTATTTGTCTTAATCACCCAGAGGAACAAAGATGGAATCGAGACCAAAGAGGGCTTTAGTGCAATCATATCACCAAGCCAGGAAAACAAACTCACTTCAATCAGAGGTTGTGTCTCCTTCTGTCTGCCTCTCTCCCAGTCACTGAACCTCTTTCTAATAATTTATTTTCCCGTTGTCAAGTGACAGGTCTAGCACTATTTCAAGATGGCTCAGCACTATAGCTTAGCATGGGGTGATGTCACTAAGATCAAAATAAAAGAGTCAAGATAGATTAAACTTAAACTTTGCGACCACCAACATGCACTAATCCTCCAAAATATTTGCTTGGAGAGACAACAGACTCTGTAGCAGTTGTACTGACGTCATATCACGCCATTTGTTTTATTGCTTATGATGTTAACAATCTGAATAACACATGATGAAGGGCAGGTATGGAATGAACCGTGCAGACATGTACTGTGTACAAACACTTCTAAACAATTTACCCATTGGCTTCTGATGGCCTCCTGTATTTGTTCCGCTGTGTGCACACCGAGCCACTCAGCACGATTCATGTACAGTACAAGTCTGCCCTCTGATAGCCTGCCAACGTTCCACTATAAAACATTATTTCATGAATGTTTCTTAGCTTTAAAACTGAATATGATGCTGGATTTTTACTCGAATGAAGGTAGAGGTGAGCGCTTTTCAGTGTGTCAGGGCCTGAAAATGACTTTCGCATGATGTGCATCTGTTATGTGATTTTAGTCATAAATGTGTTGCGTAAAGTATCACTGTTTTAACTATTGTCAAGGACGCACCCTCTTCCCTGTTTGACTAGTCTGTGTTTTGCATTTGAATGCTTTATGGACTAGTGGAATCATGGAGAATGCAGTGCATATTGTAATATATGATGGTTGAGTGGTTAATAACACACCTCATTGAGCTTCAAGTTATGTTTGTTTTTTTCTTTACGCATTCTTTTCCTCTTATTCACAGGGAACAAATATTTTTCTTCTTTAGCTTGAGGGGCTTCTTTTAAAGGAGTAGTTTAACTTTTTGGGAAATATGCTTATTTGATTTCTTAAGAAGAATAACATTAAAACATTGCACGAATCTCATCTTTGTTAGACATGAAGCAATACCCATCAACCATTAGCTTAGCACAGAGAGCAGAAACAGGAGGAAGCAAAGCCCCTAACACAAAGGTGAAGGTAGGTAAATCTGGTTTCTGATATTGAGACCAAACCCGCAAAATTATACTCAAGGATATTTGTAGTAACGCTGACAAGAGCAACGTGTATCACTCTACACTTTAAATCAAAATCTGCTCACCACCATTGCTAAATTGCAAGAATTCAATTTGAGCCAAAACTGTAAAAAGTGCAAAAAATTTTGAAAAAAGTCATTGTGTTATGAATTTTTAGCACATAAACCACAACTTGTTTCACCTGGTAAACTCTGCTCTCCTTTTAGTTCTGTCTTTGGTCTCTACCAGCTCTAGAGAAAAATATCCAGCTGTGTCTTTGCCAGTTTCTGTGTCTCTCTGTTGCTGCTCGGGTAGCGCTGTAATCTCCTGTGTGCACAGAAGGTGTATAAGAACTTTTTAAGATCTAAACAGATGCCTGCTGCGTCTTAAAATGAATTTATTTAATGTAAAGAAGTTGCTCACTAAAAAACTGAGGAGGTGAGATAAATCATTAGAGGGGGATAATTCTCTGTGAGTTCTTCACTATCCAAGACCCCTTTCCACATGCAAGCAGCATCTGCATACAAGTACAAAGCAGAGATCTGTGTGTGAAACTCAATCACACTGTGTCCTGAAAGGTATGGAAGATTATGAAGAGGGAGGACGGTGTGGGCATCTCTATGATCCAGGTGGTTACACATTACACATCATATTAAATGTTTACTAGTATCATCAAATATGATTAAAGTCACGGGGACAGTGGAAGAACCTGCTCTAGACTCCACTTTCTGATTGGACTACCATTGTCCAATCAAATTCAGGTGTAAAAACGGGTTCAAAATGTCCACTTACTACTTCAACATCTCAGACACAGTGCGGGAACTTTGAGCGCTGAGTTGTGCCTGCAGTTTTCTGCTGTATCCATGCACAGATGTTCACAAAAGCACATCAAATATCATAGTGTCTTTGTGTAACCTCAACACTGATATCATTTGTCCACAGGTTTCATGCAATTTGTTTTTTTTTTTCACAAATACACAGACTTTAATTTCACATGTAGATTTATTTTACAGGTTTACCAGGGGTGGTCAGGCTGCATCTACAGGACATTTGTTGTGCAGGATTCAATGATGGGGGGTGAAATAACATTTCAATAGTGGAGAAGACAGTGAGAAAAAAAAAAAAGTGGGACACTTATGATGCCAGCTAGTGTTTTAGTGTTGCCGGATCAGAACCAGATTCTTACTTTGTGCCTCTGGATTTGTCTACTATTCTATCTGCTGTCAGCTCTAAGCTACAGGCCTGATCCTCCCATGTAATGTGGTTATTTATCTCTCAGATGGAGGATCCATCCTGACAGGCACACTCACATACTTAAAGTATACACGCTTGCACAGGCACAGTGAGTGTGCACACATATACACACAAACAAAGGCACACAAAATGAGAACCATATTGAACTTTTGGTTGCTCTCTCCTGCTCTCTGAGACAAATTTAGAGTGGATGAATTATATTTGTCTTTTTTCTGTGTCCTCTAGTCCCCCTAAATCCTTCTGCTTCATCATCACTGTTGTCCCCCGTGGCTTTCCAGAAAAAAAGATTTACTGATTGCCACATGGCAGTTGGCAATAACACTATCCTGTCCATCATACGTCATCATATTGTGGTTGCGGGTCTCATTTTCACAAAGGAATTACTGTCCCTGGACTGTGGTGATGTGAGCATTTTGAACATACCGATCAAGTATTGCCTGTTATGTAGGTTTTTGACTCAAAATCTTCAGCAGATGTGGGAAGACATATGTTGTTCACCTGTTTTTTTTTTTTTTTTTCTTGTGTGTGTGTGTGTGAGTGTGTGTGTGAAGTTTTACCATTGTGTATTTGTTGAACTGCAGCCACAACTGTTACAGTAATCAGCAATGAAGTCATGCTCAGGGTGGATCCAGGTATTGCTGTGATCCCAAAATTTATGACTTAATATTATTATCAACAACATGACAGAGTGATCATGCTGTTATCTGCACATACAGAAAGTGTGTGTGCGTGGAGATACTATATGTGTAAGCGAGGCTTTCACCTCTGAGAAACTGTGTGAATATTTTGAAGAATATTCCATACATCATATTTTCCACTTTGCGACAGAATGCAGAGCGGAGTCGGTTTATTTGGCAGGAAAATTCGACTTACTGTGCTACCACACATCCTGACAGGCACATAATAAAATTATAGAAATGGAGCACGGCCAGGAGTTGGAGGCATTCTTTCAATAAATGCATCGGTATATGGTTATAATATAGAAACGTGGTAAAATAGTGATGACAGGAAAGTCTGATTTCCATGGTGTGGCATGAAGTAGAGTAGAAATATGAATATGTGTATTTTAATGTCTGCAACATTTTCAGCCTCGAACTGCTCTGACCTGGTGTGGAACACTGTAACTCAATAAGCCACTCCATTCATGGCATCAGCAGATCGGAAAAAGTGAGTGGAAAAAATCTAAATTATTGTCTTTTTCCATACTCAAAATCACAACCAGTCCAAGTGAGGAAACTTGCACACTTGACTGAGCTGTGAAGGACCTTCTGCTCTTGGCGACGGCAGCAAACGTTTTCCAATCGCTTGCACCTACTGAAAGGAAGAAATTGAGGAGGATGCAAAAAAAAAAAAAAAAAAAAAAAAAAAAATTCATTATGTCAGTTTCATATTGGGAAGATTTTGTGTGAGGCTTTCACTGAGTGTTTTTCCACCTAGTGAAGGTGATTCCTCTTCAGGGAGTGTAGTGGCTATTAGCCTGTGGAAAAGAAGGAGAAAATCGTACTATTTCTATCAGTATCATCGACCTCATGGAAACTGATGTACACATAGACTAATATGTGAGTGTGTTCTTGGTACCCATCCCTGACACAGTTTTCAGGGACGCGTGGCGCATGTTGGCAGGTGGGGCTGATGATGTGTTGAAAAGCAATAAAATGAAGAGAGGAATGACAAATCAGTGATGACAAAAGCAGAATGAGGACAGCATGCCTGACCTGTTCTCCTCTATCCTCTGCATCCGTCACAAACCCCAAGGGAAGAAGAAGAGCTGTTAAAGCAATATAGTGGCAAAAAGAGAATAAAAGAGATACACAGAGTGAGAGAAGTAGGATGACACACTAATTAATGATAAAGTGAAAGAGATATTAAATGATTTCCAAAAAGCCTTTGATAAATAATTTTATAAAACATAGACGTTTTATTGAAGTATTGTAGTAGCTAAATCAGAAAATAAAAAATAAAAAATTTACATTCAAAGTTGTGTGTAACCACAATACTCTTCACTATCATGTTATTGTGGATATTTTGGGATGGGCGTATAAGATGGCCTATAAGTACCCAAGAAGAATAATCTTAGGAGTCTACATCCACTGCAAGTCTCTTCTTAGTTTCATATATAATAATAAAAAATAAATATAAATAAATTTTTTTTTTAAGTTTATAATCATATGTTTATGCTCAAGAAAAAAGACCAGACAATTTGCACACCAAGGGTATTATCGAAGCCTTAAGACTTACTGCCTTTTCACCTCTAAGTACAATCTTCAGTACAGCCCCTGTGCAGAAAACCTGGGGGGTTTGAGGAGGGCAGGAGAAAGTAAAATAGATCAGTGTCTCATTTCTGTGTTAAACTCACAGTAAGCTCATTTAAAGCTCTTGCAAATCGCATTCATCTTCCCCTGACTGTTTATGGAAGCTAGTCATTCACCCACAACCCAGCAGTTAACCTGGACTGGCTGCAGATTTTCTGCTTGTGTTGCTTTTTTTGGGTTTCAGTGTGGTCATTCAACGTGTAGTGTTTACACTTTGAGTTTGCATCTTCTGGTGTAAGATGTGTTTTAAATGTTAAAAAAAGAAATCAGGCATGAAACAAATACGAACCGACAAATCTGAAATTCTACTAAAGAGACCTGGCTGGCACCTTGAACAAAATTATTTAAATTTAGAAATTGTCTGGATGTTGGGTCATGCGGGTCACGTGTTATGTAGGTTGCTAGGCAACAGGAGCCATGCTGCAACACCACAGTAAGGATGGACACGGCTGGTGACACGAAGCGAAAATCCTCGGTTTGGCATTCATGGTCTACAACTACAAGGGGCCACACCTTCATAGTGTCCTCCAAAGGTCGCAGCCACAGAATTGGAACACAGCTTGTGTTTCCACCAGCTTTCCAGTCCTTGATTAGCAATTTCACCTGCAGCAGACGACCTGAAGAAGAAAACACATACTGATGCGCTTTCTCTCTCACCTATGTGAGCTGGTGGACAAGTGCATAGGAAAATGAAACCATGTGAAAGCAAAGGTTGAATTCCTGTTCTCTGTCACTGCTGATTTTATGAGGGACACAAAGTTGTCATGGCCCTTTGTCGGGCATCTGTCTGCAGGGTTTGGAGAGACAAGCTTTTCTTTAATAAACTAAAACAGACTGAGTGATGGATCATCTGGCTATAGGACAGGGCCAAGAGACAGAAAACTAAAAGATGGAAATACACAAGCATCAGAGAAAATTCTTTCTAAATCTGTTTTTAATTAATTTTGGATTCTGAAATTGACAAACAGCATTTGAGGGGAAATCAAAGTAAACTCTGGCTGCTAAAAATGTTACTTCCTTTCACAACAACACACCAGAAAAAATTAAATTTAACCTAAATTTAACCTAGAAAGACTGGCAGACAGAGAGACAGCGAGAGAGACACGTCATTCAAAGGCCTTCAGGGTGTCACACCTGTTACCACAAACTAGGTCAGTCATTGAGTTGGAGGGCAATTATGTCGACAAGTGGATTCTACTATCGATACAAACCAGACTACATTCCTCCAGAAGAGAAAATGAGATGAAAGAGCAAAGAGGGGGGAAGTGGCAGTGACAGCAGGGATGACAAGGTGAGGGTGGTGATGGAGAGGGAGGCAGAAACAACTGAAAGGATCGGGATGAAGAGGAGGAAGAAGCGGTGAGTGGGGCTTGGAAGAGTAGGATATAGTGGAAGATTAAAGGTGAAAGACATGAGTGATTTTGTGGATGATAGAAAAAAAAACAGCGTTGGAGAGTAACTGAGTACGTTTTGAGGTGGTTGTACTGAACTTGAGTATTTCTATTTTATGGCACTTTTTTTCTACTAAATTCCAGAGGGTACTTTGTACTTTTTATCTGACAGAAATAATTACTAGTTACTTACAAATTATAATATTAAACAAGCAGCACCATCAAGAAGACATTTAGCCTCCAAAAACATTTTGTTTCAGGGCCAAAGAAGCACAAAGAGAATTTTGACCAAAAAACAAAGGTTAGAGAAAAGTGATAAAAATTTATGTGGTTGAATTTATTTTTGTCCCTTGAAGGTCTATGAATTAAGTCTTATTATCTCTAAACTACCTGTCTAATCCTGGCTCCATCTCAAGCAGCTACAGTCGTATTCAAGCCTTGATGGAGCAGTTTCAATATATTTCAATAATAATATATCAAACAATATATCAGTCCCAGGGACCATTTCAATGCAGAAGCAGTACTTGAACCAGAACCAGTGATTTTTTTTTTTTTTTTTTTTTTTTTTTTTTTTAAGGCATGTACAGGTAAATTGTTGATTCTTAAATTGCCTGTAGGTATGAGAGTGAGCGTGAAGGGTTGTTTGTATGTCTCTATATGTCATACACACTGTGGTGGACTGGTGACCTCTCCAGGGTGTTCCCCGCCCTCGCCCTATGTCAGCGGGGGTTGGCTCCAGCCCCCCGCAACCCTAACAGATAAGTAGTATAGATAATGGATAGATGTGTCAAATAACAATGACAGCATGGCAATGTGAAGGGTGTTGCTTGCAGTAATAAACCACAAACCAGATTTATCCCCCTGACCAGCAGCTCCTTTCAGCTTCACAGTCCTTTATAATGAGTTTCATATAATTGTTTAGCTGTTTGAGCCTCAGATTTACTGTTTATTTTCTGCCAGCAAAAGCAGATATTTTCAGCAGAAAAGGCTCTAAAAACCAACTGCACACCACTTCTTCTGCACCAAAGAGACACAGTAGCTGGTGAACATAGAGGTGCATTAAACAGCTAAAGAACAAGGTATCTTCTTCAGGTGTTGATAAACAGAGCTAAGAGATAGTGATTATTGGATCTACTAATCGTTCTAACAGTATTTGGAGGAATAAGTATATTTTGTGATTAACACTTTTGTACCTTTACTTTAGTAGCATTTTGAATGCAGTAATTTTAGTTGTAATAGAATATTTTCATGTTTATGTATTGGTGCTCCCACCAATGGAAAAAACAAGATAGTGTTAATTAGATTAATGTTACTGTCTTTATCTGCCACGTTTCCCCTCATTATATTCCAGTGTTATTTTGACTTTATAGGCAAATAAATCAAATCAATAAAGCAGGATAAGTCAAACTGGTTACACCCCAAGCTCTTTTATCATATTCACTGTGCTCACTCTATGATTTATCTGTGTTTTAATGGGCTCTGGCGTGATGAAGGCCGGGGTTCCACTGCAAAAATCTGTCTGGGGACTTCCTCAGGAGACACACCTCCTTTGGTGCACGACATCATTTCCTGTCTCGTTGGATGACATGTGGGATATAATCAACTGCATTGGAGGGTGGAGATGTTGGACTACACACACCAGCATTCACGTGCGAGCAGACATGTGTAAGCCTTGCACAAACACACACACTTCTTGTCCTTGAGGCCCAATTCTGGCAGAGTGTCTTGGCTGACCATGATGAAAAACTGGCTCCAAGAACCACACAA
The DNA here is from genome assembly GCA_038496675.1 of Rachycentron canadum. NCBI lineage: Eukaryota > Metazoa > Chordata > Actinopteri > Carangiformes > Rachycentridae > Rachycentron > Rachycentron canadum. Next base: position 7,896,586 of record CM076658.1, read on the forward strand.
ACATCTGCATACAAAGAGACGTAAAAACTGAGCTCACTGGCTGTAAACAATGATATTCTGTGTGTTTGACTTCAAAGAAAGCTCTTAATACAACACTGTCATCATGTGTTTGTGATGCACCCGATCTTGTCTGCATGTGCGACACATGGCTGCAAGTGGCACGTTTTAATCAGCTGGTCTGTGTTACTCAGGATGTCAATCTCCTATTTATGCATAGAAAGATGAGAGACATTGTTTCCATTGAATGTAATGGCTGGTTTTTCAAATACATATGGCTCATACAGTCTTGTCCAATTATCCTTCAACCAATCTTGTCTGAAGTGTGTCTGTGTTTATATCACGCTGTGGTCACTTAACTCTGGGAGCCCCTTCATTGCCTCTGTTGTGTGTTTTGTGTTACTCCTGAATGTGACAGTTGCTTTCAGGGACTGGACTTGGTTTAAGTGCTGAGGTTAGGATTGTGGTTTAGGTTGGGGGCTAAGAAATTATGTAGTCTCCACATGCAAAACACATTTGTGTGTAATACAGAGTAAGAGAGTTTTCAATAGAGAATTTTGTGAAGCTTTTTTTTTATTATTATTAGATGTTTCGATGTATTCTGGGCTCAGTTTTCTTTCTACCTAATTCTGTCTGTGCAAAGCATTTTAGGATCCTCATGTCACTGCAACAGCCGTTGACACAAAATTGGTCAAGACGTGTGGCTCTGGTTCTGATTTCTGCCACGTTTGTTCCTTTGCAACTTTCAGCAAGTCCTCCAACTTGAACAACCGTATAGGTCTTTAGCTCCACCCCTCTGATATGAGCCATATGAGTGACTCCTGAAAGAGTCGCTCATAGAGTGGCAGGAGTACTGGACCTTGCAATCATAAACACGCAGAGTGTACAGACAGTAACGTACCAAACCGTTTTCACCAGTTTAGGCAGACTGCTACTATATCATCTGAATTTTTCCTTATTAGAGCCTATCACCAAACATCAAAACTTAAATATGTGTCATCACAGCCTGCTGCACAGACAACCTCAGAGCTCATCAACTCTGGGCGGTAAAAATCATTTGCTATGATGTAATGATGTTTGGTTGATGCATAGACAATTAGAAACCTGGATACCATTAGAACCATGTATACATGGGTGTAAATAACCAGATTTCTCAAGATCCATGTAAACACCATATCCTGCTTTTATGATTAAAATCGGGATATTAAAGTGCATGTAAACATACCCATTTTGAGAGAGGAAAAGAACAAATAAAAATGTCAAAAGGCCTCTGCAGATGGAAAGCAGGATTGGTGGGGACACACCAGAGTGAGCAGAGAAAAAAACAGAACAAAAAAAGAAGGTCGTGGAGGGCGGGAAGCATGGAGAAAGCTTTCACTCCTTTTCCAGAGAAAGAGAGTGTGAGATGGAGAGTGAAAGAAAAAGAGAGATGGGGGAGGGAAAGGAGAGTGGGTGTGTCTGAATCTGTCTGTCCCCTCCCTCTGTTATAGAGGTATAGATGGTGCACAAGCAGCGTGCTGCATTCAGAAGTCCAGTCCAGTGAGCTGCACTAGTCCTGAGAGCCACAAACTCAGAGAAGTAGTCCAGCCACTCAACAGACATTCAGTCTGCAGCTGCAGCTCACAGTGCACTCAACCTGGTACCAAAAATTTATTCAGTCAGCGAGGTGTTTCTGTGTCTGTGTTGCTGTGAGAGCAGATCACAACAGCTTGTTGCACCTGAGACTCAGAGTCCACCACAGCAGAGATGATGACGATGACGATGATGAGGATGCAGCACCACTCATGCAGCTTTCTGGTCCTTCTCATGGTCTTCATCACTGGGATAGTTCTGTCTGCTCCCTCGACTCCCCACCGGATCAGAGGTAGGTGATACCTTTATTTGTGTTCTTGTCTTGTACTGAATTATCCACAACAGAAAACGTGTTTAATTGAATGTGAAGTGATGCATTTGTTGCGTAGACCAATGCTTGGTCATCATGGTCTTCTCTGCTTGAAGATGTCTTCTCTCAGTCTAAGATCCATTTAAATGGAAGTGACACACTCATTCTGTGTTAGCCCTGTGATGCACTGATTGCTTTTCCATTGTCTTTCTTTGCCTTCTGCCAAATGCATGCTGGAATAGACTTGGATAGACGTTATGTCATAGTCAGGGGTATATAAGTTTAAAGGATAAATGACAACAGTAATGGCTTTGTAGCCATAATGAGACAACCAATTACTGCAAAGTATGTGAACTATATATAAAAATCTTATTTCAGACAACTTAAAAACTTTGTTTGCAAGAATGAAAAATGTTTTTATGAGTTTCTGATTTGCAGAAATCAAATCAAATGCACAAGATGAACAAAAGTGGATGAAATATGCAGATAAGTGAATGCAACATGTTTCAAACTTAGTGATGAGCTCCCCAGGTGCCTTTCCTCTTTCTTTTAAATCCTTTTGATTTCTACAACTGTTACTAGATTCAACCCAGATTACCACATTTGGCTTTAGTTTAGCTCTACCCTGTGCTTTCCACAGGGTGCTCAAGGGAAGTTAAACTAACTCTGACAGAGAGCTGTGTTGATACTGACTTCTCTAAAAGGAAAAGCTTTCCTCTCTTGAGCCACCTGTCAGGCTTTCACACTGCCTTGATTAGAAAGTGTGAGCACTGTTTTCACAACCCCTTTGGTTTATCCACATTTTCCTGTAATGAGGAGATTGGGCAGACACAGTAAAACAGCTCACATGTTTTTGGAAAAAGTGTCTTCAGGTCTTTAGATTAGAGGTCAGGGTTTAATCTCATAGACAAACTAATGGGATGGCTTTCCTGGAACCATGGCCATCAAGCAGTCAGATGATCAGATGAGTTCCCAAGTTGGCTTATTATTTCTATTTATTGCTTCAGGCAAGTGATTTTTATTGTTTCATTTATTTCAAACATATTCCAGCTCTCATTAATGGATTTTTATTTTAAGTCTTAAAAATTAAACACAGGCAATGCAGTAAACATATGGTTTTGGCAGTGCAAAGGACATGTACAAAAGGTTTTTAATAAACATAACACACATCGGAGCACCTTACCCCCTCATGCAGTATTTTCTTTTCCAACATGCCATAAAACAAACAATGAACAACTCAGTTTAATAAGTTGATTACAGTGTATTCAGTCTATTCTGTCTGATTACGATTCTCATGACATTCATGGAAAATAGCAAATTTTCCACAAACGTTTTCCATATTGTCTCATTATCCCACTGCAGTACACACACACATACACACACTGTTGCATACCCATTGAATTCTGCTTTCCAGCTCTGCTGCCATGCTTTATTTTGTGAGTTAAACTTAGGCGTTCTTTGAAGACTTTGATGGTCGTAAAAGTGATATGAGGTGAGCAGACTGGAGTCCGTATAAAGAAGCTGGTGAGTGTGTGACTCGCTGGCTAAACTTGGCTTGGAGACAAATCTCAGTGCAGCTTTGGGACTTAGATGAAAGAGGCTGTGTGTGTTTGTGCTTTGGGAGGAGAGTTAAATGTCTGTGTCTGTTCCTCTTGGATCAAGACCATGGTGTTAGAATGAAATGTGTTTATTGTGTCATAGATGTTACAGCATAATACAGTGGTGTCAGAGTTGACAGGTCAATGTCAATTAACTTGATCCGTACTTTGTAAGAGTTTTAATGTTTGTGCTTTTTTAAAACTTAACCAAGTAAATGTATATCAAACAAACAAACTGCAGCTGAGCAAGACAGAACATGGCCTCATGTCATGTACACATTAATGAGAAGGAAGAGGAAAGTAAAGGAGATTAGACAAGAGACAGATGAAGTCGAAGCACTCCAGGAGGTTGAAATAGGATCAGGTTGATGGAAAGATGGCTGCTGACACATATAGGACAGCAGAGATTCAGTGAAGGAAGAGAAGGATGGGATGGAGCAATGCCACAGGGGAAGGAAAAACAGCTGTTGCTCCGTCGTATCTGTCAAGGGGGATATATGGTGTGAGACCAGAGAGACCTGCATGGAAGCATTCAAGGCAGGGGGGAAAATTTGGGAGTACAATCCCAGGCACAGCTCTTTCCCACTTGGGCCACAAGGTGAGGCCTCTTCTGAGCCCAAGAGAAGTATGGGATCAAAGAGGCTCCTGGTGAATTACAGTTGATATTCAGCGGGCTGAGTTACTCCAGTCTGCAGACTCAGCCAATATAGGTCAGTTCAGCTGTCGTTTGCTCACCAGCTAAATTATTTCAAACTCTTGCTGCTCAGGCTGGCATGAGGCACAGAGGGATTTTCACACTTCATTGCCTTAAATGAAGGTGACTGTTTTACCAAAGGCCATAAAACATCTGTCTTTGTCTCTGCAGTGCAGGAAGCCAAGTTATCCTCTCATTCTGTCCCGTGCCAGGACTGAAACTGAGGCTGACAGTCTGTACGCCAGAGCTGTGTAAAATCACTCTGAGACTGAGGGCACCCTCCATGCAAAGGCATGATATCATGTGTGTATGTAAGTCAGGTGGGCAGGATGTAATGTATAGTCAGTTTAATAGAGTCTATGGATATGTAAGTGGGTGATGCATGGGGGGTGTTGAGCATCTCACCAGTATAAATAGTTTATACCCTCATTTGGTCAGAAGGATCCACAGTCAGTACAGCTCAGCTACAAAGTACAGCCTAAGACAAACTGACAGGACTTCATGACTCTGTCACTTCCATCCACCAGAACTACCAGATTTAATTTTAACAAAGAGTGGAGAAGTTTTTTTTCCATTGCATATTGTGAAAACAAAACAAGCCTTGTAGCCCTGCACCAAGTTTTTTTTTCTTTTTCTTTTTTGTGGTTTTGGTTCAGATATTTATAGTTCATTAGTTTACACATCAGCCTCGTCGGAAAAGTCTTGAGATGATCTCAGTGAATTTATTCTCAAAGTGTTTACTCTACTGCAGTCCTCCTTCTCATCTGAACCAACAAAGGAGAGAGACAGTGGGCGTGCAAGAGAGCTGCCAATGGTGCACATACTGTACAGATAGCACGTAGATTTATTTTAAAAAACCAACAAACACACATAAAAATCATATGTTGCCCTGCAGTTGAAAGTGAGGAAAGTGTATTATCCTGACAACCCCATTAACCTAGTCCCTACCACAGAGGATCATCCGTTACCGCTGATGATCCAAGATAGAAGCTCCACTGAGCCAAGATTGAGTTTCCAGTTTCAGGGTGTTTCTCTTCGTCAGGCCAGCAGGATTACATTGTCTGGCTATTTGTCCAAAACAGGATAAATACAATAGTGAAATGTTTATTGAACGATGTGGCATTTCTTTATTGCATAATCTGACATGTTTATTTGCTGACTGCCAGCATTAAGATGGATTGGCTCATACAGTAATTGTTAATACATTAGTTATGTTTCCTGCACGAGGGGGTTAGACTGTGTGTGTCATGGTGTTTCTATTGAAGGGATTAGTCTTCATGGCCAGATTACAGTATATTATATAATATAATATCACCCCCATTGTGAGTGGTAATGTTTTTGTGAAGCTGTCACTAACTCCCACTAACATGTAGATGAACTTTATTAAAACACAGATTTATTGTTCCCTAAATCCTTATATAGCATGGTAGCATTTTTTTCTGCTGCTCTAAATATTTCCCTATGATAGCTTGGTCGTTAACATGGATGGATGTTGGCACAACTAAAAAGTGATTTCATTCAAGTCTTAGTGTGATTGTTTTAAATTCATTTGTGGGTGTTTTGAGTTTCTTAGTACTCATTTAACATCTTTTTGTGGTCTTTGTTGTCATTTTACTTCCCTTTGTGGTATCTTTGCATGTAGTTTTTAGCCTCTTAGTGGATGTTTTGCTTTTCTTTTTGCACAATTTGCTCTGTCCTGCTTTCCTTAATGTGTGTAATGTGTATATTGTTGTTTGGCATCTCCTGCTGCATTGACTATCCAACAAGAAATCGCTTTGAACAGATGCTCTGTTTAGTCACTAATCCATGGCTAATAAGGGTAGGATTTAAACATATATGTATGGTGAGGTTGTAAATTTTCAGCGGTCTCATATCAAATAGTTTCCTCATTATTTTATTTTTTTTTCAATTTTCATCTACACAGAACATCACTTTGTGGCTTAGCAGTTTTTTTCTGACTAGCAAAATGTTGGTCATTTTCCTTGATACCGTAGTTGATTGATTACCAAGACTGTGATCTGGATCTGTTCCTAAAGCTTTATTCATTTTGCCCTGGAAATACTGATAAGTCTTAACAGTCCCTAAATGGTGTGTGGGCCAAATGGCTGGGCTGTCATGGGACTGAGCCAGTGTTTGCTTGTACTGAAGTTTAAAACATGCAGCCAAAAGTTTCCTAATGTTACATACACTCAGAGCTCCTCTCCCTCTGAGCCAGTCTCACTCATGTTTTATCGGAAATATTGATGAGCGAATCAAAACAAATGCAGTTTTGATAGGAAACACATAGCTGGAAAAGCATGAGGGTATTTTTCAAATCCAGGGTTTCCCCCTCTTCACTGTCAGTGTCTGTTTTGGCATCCTGCAGCGGCTGGCATCCTTCCTTATGAAAAGTTCCACTATTTCATTTAATGCTATGAAGCATTAATCTGAGCCAGGGACATGTGCTGTGGAGAAATATAGTACAATCATAACCCAGATAACCCATGCAGAAAGGCCATTTAAGCCTTGTAGACTATGAGAGGTGGAGGTTTAGGATCCCATAGACTAAAAAATGATAGAAATAGGAGATTTGAAATATAATTGAATTTATTGGATTTAATCTAATTCTAAAAAGCAGAAACATAATTTAATAAAAATAGATTTCATTTGATAAACCTGTATATCTTTCTATCACTAATAGCCACCATTTATCATCCAAGTCTGCACTGGTTCTATTTGTTGTTTTAAATGTGCACCAGCCAACTGTCAGTCGCACTTCTTGTCCAGCTGCACTCATCTGTGTTTTCTGATGCATGCATGCCTGTTACAAACTGGCTAATTGTTAGCATACCCAATTCTTGGCTTGTTTTGAAGGCCACATGGCAAAGGCAAGTAATAAGAGAAAAAAATAAACAAATTCTTGCATGCATTGTGCTTGCAGAGATTTGGTGTTGCTTGTCTGTTCACTTGCTATGGCGTGCTTCACTATCATGTGGACGGACTTTTAGATTCAATTTAGATCTAATTGCAGGCAAGAATGTTTAATTTTTTTTGGTTGGCATCAAGTGAAGTTTATCACTTAAATGACATACAGAGTTGTGATGAATGAAGACTATCATCCCCCAGCTTCCATTTGGCAGAGAAGCTGCAGAAGCTGAGTAATAAGAAAAATGTTCAAATTTGAACTTTAAAATCTAAACATGCTCTGTGCTCTCCCTTTAAGATATCGGTCGATGATATAATTTAGTCCAACCTTTATGACTCAATATGTTCAAGTTTCACACCCTGATACAGCCATCATACCCAACACATAGTATTTCTCATGGGACTTACAGACACTAAAAGCTACCTACATGGCACCATGCAAGTGAATACCAATAATACACATGCTTCATGGAACTGTGATCCTTTGTCACAATTTGAACACAGATCACATCAGGCTTTTCCACTGTCTCAGATTTTCCCTATGAACCTGACACTGTCAATGACCTGACAGAGCCAGCTGAAAACAATTTTACACTTTGTTGATTGTTGTATGTGATTGTTGTATGTGCACACAAGTAACACTAACATGCTATCACATATACACAAGGCAAGGATAGTCATGCCAAGTTTATTTGTCTATCCTCATTAAAGAATAAGTGATTAACACAAGACATAATGAGATGATACTAAACATTAATAGAAAATTTAATTGTATCAAAAATATGTTTGGTTTCTGTTGTTTGTTGCAGATTAATGACCCTTTTTTAAATTGTCAACTTTGCCATTATGCAGGCCAGTGTAGATTTGACTTTTGTTGATGATGTAAAGGGTGAAATGAAATATGCAGATTTGCCGCTCTTCTTTTTCTCTGAAGATCTCAGACCGTGAACTTCCGTACTGGTGTAGACCAGGAAAAACAGTCTCGTTTATAATCTCTCTTGGCTTTGGTTTATTCCACTCCACCCTGTGATGCCTGTCCTCGTCTGATATCTGTCTGTCAGAAGTCACCTCTGGCAGGAAATGTGCAGTTTCCTGTAAAGTGACATCAGTGTGTGTCTATGTGTGTGTGTGTGTTTGTCTGTGTGCACATGTATTATCTCACACCAATTTTTTAAGGCTCAAAATTGCCTTGCTGACCTCACTGACCCTACTGACTTTAATAACGTGTTCACATATTCACATAGTAACAGGATATCCATTTCAAAAGCCACTTCTGGAAACAGACTCATATCTTGTGTCCCCTTACAGCTCATATAGATGCTGCAATGTATGCAGTTCATGATCCGTCCAAGTAGCAGAACCTTAATGTTTATACCGATTAGAAAGCTCTCAATAAAAAGTAGTTTTTTACGTACTTCTCCTAGCGTTGTGCTCGCATAATAAACCTAACCATTATTCGCTCTCAATAAAACTTACACCTCAGCAAAACTTAGACCAGCAGAAAATCCTCTTTAACTGAGTGTACTCCTAGAGTGTACCTGTGAAGTGATGGAGAACAGACTGTCAGAAGTGTTGAACCTGGGAACCTGCAGGTTGTTAAAAAAATTAATAAATATGAAAAAACAAGACATTTATGTAACTCTTTCCTGGATGTTTTCCATCCTTGAGAAGAAAAGTTTGTTTGAGAATTGTGGATTTTTTTATTTTCTGATTTTGTACTTGCTTTATTATTCATGTTTTGTTGTATTAGTATATTTTTATTCAGAACTTAGGAACTACAATACTAAACTGTATTCGTCATGACTACTTGAAATAGCACAAATGTGCTGTATTTGATGTCATTAGAAGCTCTAGGACTTCTAGCAAATATTTGCCCTGAAAGATTGGTTTTTACCATTAAACAATTGCATTTCCTCAACAGGCAGAGTCTCCTGTTCTATGTGTTTTACATTCTTGGCCTGAAGAAAACTAACTACCCAAATATTTGGACAATTAATTTAATAGTTCTTTTTGTGCCTCCTTAGTGCGACGTCAGAACATGAAAGTTCGTATCAGTGCCACAGGAGACACCATTGTGATGAAGTTCTTGCGTCCCAACGCTGACACCAAGCTTGAGGGCTACATCCTGGGCTATGGCAGCAACATGTTCTCCAAACAGTTCATTCAGCTGCCTGAGAACGGGCAGCCCTATGAGACTGAGTTTGGTAAGAAAGGCTGTTTGAGGTTCTTTTGTGTATTTTGAGCTTTTCGGTCATGGTTAAAACAGTGACAAGGGTGAGAAATCTACAATACAACTCATCTTTAGATAACATTTCTATTTTTAGATGCAGAGCCCAAGTACCTCATTGCTGTCCAGCCCATCCCGACCAATGAGGTGAAAAAGCAGTGTTCAGGTAATGTTTGTACAAGACATTGTGACATGGTAGAAGTTACCTGCGTTAAGATGGACATTTCTAATAAAGTAATGTAGTAAAGTAAATCTCCATATGACCTCAGGTAAAGTTGACCTAGAGAAGCCGCTACACTTAGTGATTGGGTCAGTGACGCCCACGTCAGTACTCCTATCCTGGGGGACGTTGCTGAAAACCCCTTATGAAGGGAACATCATGAATGACTGTCTGGAGGATGGGTGAGCTTTCACATCTAACACACTTTATTCCACAAAGCAAGGATGCTTCTTGTACCCTGTATAGCATAGAAACAAATGATGAAAGTCTGGGTCACGGTTTTCTTGCTCATAAATGAATCCTCAAAATTAAAACATAATGCAACAAAACATTTTGGAAGCATTGGATGGAAAAACTTGGCCTCGCTCTCATCTCGCTCTTCTCTGTGGAACAAATCTCTGCTTGATTATTTTTATGAAATAGCTTCATAAAGCTTCTGAATGAAGAAATAGAAGCCAATACTAGTCCTTTTGTGGTTGTGGTGGCAGATTTCTGTCCCAGCATTGAGTTATTGTACAGTAACTGTACACCTTATACTGTGGCAGTAATATCCAGCTTAAATACATTTTTCTCAAATAGATCTAAATAAACTAAGATCAAACCCCCAACTCTGCAAGAATTAATGTCCCCAATAAGTTTGAATCCCTGGAAACACATATCGATAAAGCCTGTTGAATGATTGAATGATAAAAAGACTTCAAGACAAACCCCATTTTTTTTTCATTTTTTGTGACAGATTCATCACAGCCATACCATATAAGGTTTACCTACATGACTATGTTCTTCGTCCTTCTGTTTCTCTGTTTTTCTCAGACACTACACTGTGCGTTACCGCGAGAGGAACAGGAAGTGGAACTACCAGACCTGCCCAACGAGTGATACTGTTATTGACAATCTGAAGCCCAACACGGTCTATGAGTTTGGTGTCCAGCCCAGCTCTAGGGACTCCAATGGAATTTGGAGCAAGCCGGTCATTCACAATATCAGCATGGGAAACATAGAGGGTATGTTCACACACCCCTCACCCCCATTTGAATGGCTAAGCTACCACCTAAGTAAAGGCCATCGGGATCAATAAGGGTTTGTAGAGCAACAATGGTCTCAAGGTTTTAAAAATTGTGCAGGATATTTGGCCAAACTACCAATGACTTAAGCAATGCCACGAGCTGTGATATGTATTAGACGATAAGTGAACAGTAGGTTCTTGTTGTCAACATGTTGCATACAGAAGAAATAGGCAGGTGTAAGGACCTGAGAGACTTTAAAAATGGCCAAAGCATTATGGCCAAGGAACAAATCACCTAATGGTGACAGGGCTAAACTGGAACAAGTTTGATCTGTGGTGGCTGTGCCTTGCAATTTACAACTTAGGGCCAGATAATACAGAGGCCCCTTAGTGAGTCCATGCCTCAGCTGGGTGGAGCTGTTCTGGCAGCATCCAAGGGACAGACAACTTAAGAGGCAATGGCAGTCATAATGTTATGGCTCATTAATATATATATTTCTATGGTACAGTATCTTGAGAAGAAAGAGTATAGGTGGGTTTCAATTGCAACAAAAATACTTCCTTCTGTTCTTCAGAATAAAAGCAGAACACAGTTGAGAGTTAAGATAGTTGTCTATGCTTTAATGTGGTATTTAATCATTGTAAATGAAAACACAAATTGATAACTGTGTGTGAGAAAATCCTGGAAGTCTTGTTGTTATCTTTGGGACAAAGCACAAATGGTGCATTGTATTTTAGCCAGAATTATCACACGGTTTGAAGGATTTTTGGTTGCCAATGCAAGAAAAATATTTTGATTTTATTACATGTTTCATTAAGAAAATGTTCTGTTTTGTTAGTCGGTTACAGAGCATCACTTCATGTTGTTTCTGTTCTGTCTAGCTGTGATAGACTAAGCATTTCTGCATGACTTCACTGTGTAAAAATCTGTTTAGTCATTTAGAGAACAACCTTTTTGCTAAGTGTTTTCCATGTTTTTTTTTTATGTGAGTACATAATGGAAAATGCTGACCAAGTGTTCACCGATGCATGGTCAGTGCAAGTGACATGTGTATATGCAGCATAATCCCGAGAGTGAGATGCTGGAGTGATACTGAATTAAAAACATCTTGTGGTTGACTTTAGCTAAGTCTCTCCTAAAGAACTTAAGGAAATTATTCATTCATCTAAGCTTACTACACTTCTTGAGCAAGGCATGTTTGAAATGTGGTTTTATTTGGTTTTTCTTCTTGACTTTATGTTAGTACCACCTTAATGACTTAATTACTGAATTTTCTCTTGTGTTTCTAGAGAAGATCATAAGGAAAATCTTTAAACGACCTGTCTCTCCTGTGGTATGTATTGGACAAACTTAATAATTTCTTATCAGATTATTACAGCTAATAATATTACATTAGAACCTTATTGTATTAATATGTGAATACAGGTGGTTTTAGTTATACTCTATATGAAATACATGTAATAATTTTAGAGAAATGAGACTGCACAGGTACACTTCCCCTATTAAAAATAAATATTTTTGGGAAAAGGGTGTGTATTTGGAACAAGCAGTATACTTTGGAGTCTGTATTGTGCACTTTAGTGAGCTTATGCTATTCTCAGGCTTGTTTGCCTCATTAATTTTCCATCCAACTGCTCAATGGAAACGGCATCAGTGCAGCCAGGTCTGGCCAAGCCAAGAGAACAGTCTGTAGCTAGCTAACTTCTGGAGTTGAATAAAAGAGAGGGGAAAAAAAGGGAGATTAGATGGAGGGACAGGGCAGGAAGGATAACAGCATGGAAATGAGTTTAAAGGGGAAAGGTGGCATTGATTTTCTGACAGTGCATGGCTGCTATATCACGTGGTCCTGGCCCTGAACCCATAAAACATCACAGCTGTTGATAATCATCCGCAACACTTGCCCTTCAAGAGGGAAACTTTGAACAACAAGCTTCTCACTGGGGGCTTTACCAATTTGACATGGATTGGAGGGCTTAGGAGTTAGGTAACAAAGAGACAAAATCAGAAGAGCTGACATAGAGGGTAAATGCTAATATTTGGACTTGTTGAGACCATTACAAGGACTAATGGCCAGTTCTTTCCTTTGTCTTCTTCTCTGTCACCCACCAGAAACCTTTAACACCAGGTCCACACTCCTTCCCCTTTGCTCCTCGGCATGGTAAGCCAATAAAGACACACTGCTGTTGGTCAAACCCACTGAACACTTTTTTGCTAAATATTTTATGTTTTATTTATTTCTCTACTGACCTCTGCTCTAAGATTCAGCAGTGAAAGACTTTTAATGAGAACTCATGATTATTACTTTTCATTTCTTTTCTTTTTTTTTTACAGAGAGAACTTCATTATCTTAACTTCTCACTTTCTTAAATTAACAATTTTCATTTTGTGGGTTTATTGCAGATGCCAAGTACAGTAAAGCTGTTGAAACTGTATGTCCATGATGACAGGATTAGAACAAAATACTTTGTTAGAAAAAAAATCAAGATTTGTTTCAGATAGTATTATATGAATGGCAGTATACAAAATGCAGTACACATATTCATTTTCAGCTATTTTGCATTAGTCAGTCAACCTACTTTACCTACTGTTTAATGGATCAAAAAGCTCCATAGCTCCAAGCTAAAAGCTCCCATAGTACACCACTTGCCCAGCAGATAAAGTCAGCAACTCACTGCAGAAGAAGCTCTTAGCAACTGAAGAACTAGACATCCCCCCAGGAGTTAGTCATGCCCCAAAAATGGTGCTAAAAGACAGTGAATTTTAGACTTAAAGTGGAAAATTTCTTGTTCTTGGGAGTAGTGGTCTTAGACACTTGGACCCCGCTCTACACTCACAAGTTGGACAAAAGCACTATTGCAAGTAAAAGCTTACGTTACTCTGTAGCTGCTGGATGTATATATAGGCAACTATTTGCTAACAAGTTCAATATCACCTTAAAAGTTGACAATATACTCTACAGTTTTAGATTTGTGGTCACAGTTTGTTTCTGCTGCCCTCTAGTGGCAGATTGTTGCTTATTTAACCACATTGCTCTTTAGGTGCCTATCGTGTCCATTGTTGGAATGAACAGTGGATAAACTCTGGCAGTAATGATGCTGATGTGAACATTACTGGCCAACATATTTTGTTATTGTGAAAATAAACATAATTCTTTTTCATACTCTTTTTTTAAGGACGCTAAAGGCATTGTCGGTGTTGACTCCTTGACTTTAATCTCTCCTCCTTTGTTCTTGTCAGTTCTCCATAACAAGACCCAGGGCAGACTGCCCGTCTCCAGGAACATAGCCCCAAAGACAACTCTTGGTAATGACTGTTCTGACCTAAAACAGAGTTCAGCGGTCAGAAAAAACTCTTGACCACTGTCTGACCACTCTACTTGCCTTTTCTAACACTGTCTTGTTAGAAATTTCAGCTCATTGTTTACTGTGTGCCCATAATTTTATGCACATTCTATAGACTTAATAACTTCTCTCCAAGGTCTATTAACATACACTATATTTCTCAGCTCCAACCACAACTACTAAACAGGAATCACTGTCGACCCCTGGACCCACACTGCCTGTGGTCACCGAACAGCCAATCGGTAAACAGTGAATCATAGTTCTCTTTGAAAAAGCTTCACGGCTCTCGTTGCAGCTGCAATCATAGACTTGGTGGACTATAATTGAGAGGCTGTCAGTGCTTTATAGTGTTCTTTGTAATTTGCTGCATGAGCAAGAGTGGCATGTTATGAATAAGTACAGTAGCTCAGCCCCCCTTGGGGAAACCGGCTGATGGTGTCAGCAATTACGGTTGCAATCAGCGTAAGAATGGTGGGCTTGGCTGCATGGCATTTTAGTAGAACAACAAAGCTTGAAAAGATTCTTAATGATGGTTTTAAGGTTTTGTTTTTTCAGTTATTTTTACAATGACTGATTTGCACGATATAAGCTACACAATTTAATCACAGGAAATGACTTGAATCGGAAATCTGCTGCACAAGCCCCTCAGCCAAAAGTACTATAGTGGACTATTCCCAGTCCTTGAGAAAGAGTTACTTTTAGTCAGCACTGAGAAGCTTGTTAGTTAATGCTCAAACAATGCCATTTTCAGATTAGTCATATCTTAAATGTACTCATGCCTTTCTTATTTTTCCTATATCCACCTCTCATTTCTTTACCACTGATCTGGCCTATTTCTTTTTCTATTTACGGTAAAATCATTCATCAAGATATTTGCTGATGACAAACCTGAGGCTCTTTGCTTTCAATGCAATGCAGGCGAAGGTGTGAAATCTGCATGAGAATTGCATGCACCAGTCATCCCTCTCTCTCTCCAGCAGGAACTTGAGCAGAATATCTCAGAATATCCCTTCTTCGTCTCTTTAACCTGTATTACCCTGTTATCCTGTGGCCCCTTCTAATTTTTCTGCTGTTATATTTAAGTATAAATAAGTAACCTTAGTTCTAATTAAGCAAAGCAACAGCTGTTTACAACCAAAAGGACCTGTTGGAATTTTAAAGGCTTCTCCAAATGCAGTCTGAATTCGAAGGATGCAACTGCTTTATTGTTGTGACTCTTTCGCAACTTTACAACCTTTCCCACAGTCCAAATTGCATTGGTAATGTTAATTCATTATCTCAAAAAATATTGCCACGATTACCGGACAGTCATATTCAGATAGTCATCATGTGCTGAAATGAAAGTTTAGCAGCTAATTTCATATTTGATGATGCTTTTCAAAGTACCATAGTTTTGGTGTTGAGGCTAGACTGTCTCATCTGGGGAAGGGAGTAAGGCTCAGTCTGCCCCTCAGGTTCTCTGAAGGACCCACTTTCACGAGTTGCAGTGTTTTCAGGATCTAGTCCCTGAATTCAGACCTGGCTAACTATAGTCTAGATATATTTTGTCTCCTTGCTCTACTTATTACTCTTTGTTTCTTAAGTTCTTATTTTCTTCCTTTCTTTTTCAGTCATTCTCTCATTGAGGTGAATACCTGATCAGACTGAACAATAAATCAACGATTTAGAATAGTCCATCAGAAACACAGCAAGCGATCAATCAGAAACTATTAAACCCTCATGTGTCATAGTATCTTAGAGGCAAAGCCAATGGATTTGTATGGCTGTCACTCACAGGCACTCTGGCCATGGTAGCAGAGTCTGTCTGTAGTAACATGGCTGTTACATTGCAAATACCTCCATATGGTCTGTCTGCCTTTGAAATTGGACCCTGTCTATCAGACTCTTGCCAGTTGTAAGTTATTGTTTAAGCTGTTTCAGTCCAAGATCAGCTCTGTGAGTTCCTGGGCCAGTAGCTTTTGGCACTTCTGCTGATCTAAATTTCATCTGTTCTCAAACTGTCTTTATGTCTTGTTTTCATAATTTTCTAGATAGTAAAATAATATTTTGTTTTATTTCATTTTGTAAAGGATCCTTTCTTACAGAATAATTTATTTTACAGCACAATATTGTGGCTTCATGGCCATATTTTCTCTCTCTTAGACAATCCAGGAGGAGGAGACCCCTCCAGATCTGTCATGCCTCCTTTCCTGGAAGTCCCATTAGCTCCCAAGCTCCATCTTCCACCACGCATTACACCCACTGTGCTAGTCCCCCAGAGAAATGTGGATAAACATGGAGGGCACTCACTGAGTCAACCACAACAAAACCCCCTTGCACAGCCTATACCAAAGCCGCAACTCCATCCACACTATCAACCACCGCAACCAAAGTCCCAACAACCTCAACGAAAGCCTCATGGGAAGCCTCAGCCTACACCAAAACCCTATTCCCAAACTCACCCACAATCACAACCCCAGTTTACATCCCAGCCCCTGCCACAGGCACAGCCACAACCTGAACCAAAACCTCAGCCCATACTCAAGACCCAACCACAACCCAAGCCAAAATCTAAGCCAATACTCAAGTCTCAAACACATCCTGTACCAACATCTGAACCTGTATCCCAGACCCAATCACAACCACCATCCCAGTTTATACCCCAGACTCAACCTCAGCCACAACCAACATCTAAATTCATACCCAAGACTCAATCACAACCAGACTCTCAGCCCATACCCAAGACCCAACAAGAACCTGAAACAACATCCAAGCTCATACCCCAAACAAAATCACACCCAAAATCTCAACACAAACCCAAGACACAACCAGAACATGAACCAACATCCCAGCTCATACCTCAGACTCCACTTCCAGCACGACCAAGATCGCAGCTCATATCCCACACTCAGCCCCAAACACAACCCCAACTACCTACTCAGCCAGGACCCCAGGCCAAACCACAACCAGAACCGACACTTGAACCTGTACCCCAGGCCAAACCACAACCAGAACCAACACCCAAACCTGTCCCCAAGGCCAAACCACAACCAGACCTGACACCCAAACCTGTACCCCAGCCCAAACCACAACAAGAACAAACATCCCAACTTATACACCAGACTCAACCTCAACCTCAGCCAACATCAAAGCTCATACCCCAGACCCAACCTCAATCACAACCCAGACAAATATCTGAGCTAATAACCCTGACTGAACTTCAATCCCAACCAACACCTCAGCCCATACCACATACCCTAAGTCAAACACAACCCCAAATACCACCCCAGCCCAAACCAACAAAGGCTGGGAAAGCCCAGCCTCAGACACAATACCAGCCAAAGGCACATCACCAATTACAGCCTCAAACTACAACCTGGTTTCAGGAAAATCGACAACCTCAAACATTACCCCCCCCCAAACACAAAGCCCATTATCAAACGCATCCTCAACTAAAGACCAAGGTTCATCTTCAACTGAAAATTCAACCGACTCCCCAGTCCACACCACCAGTGCATCCTCATATAACACCCAAGCACATAGCTCATACCCAACAAGCGCTACCAAAAATTCATACTCAACCTCAACCACAATCTCAATCAACAGCTCAGCCACAAACCCAAACACAGTATCAGCCAATTACCAACCTACAGCCACGGATAAACATCATGCAGCAGCCTAAGGCTGAGCCAACATCTAAACCAAAGATGATTATTTTCCAACCCAAACCTCAGACACAGCCCCAACCCAAGCCCAAGACACAGCCTCAACCGAAGAGCAAACCCAAGCCCCAATCACCACCTCAGCCAGAAATGCAACCAAGGCCTCAACCACAACCTCAATCAGAAAAGCAGCCGAAGTCTCAACCACAACCTCAATTAGAAAAAAAGCCAAAGCCTCAAACACAACCTCAATCAGAAAAACAGCCAAAGCCTCATACACAAACTCAATCAGAAAAGCAGCCAAAGCCTCAACCAAAAAGACAACCAAAAACTCAAGTCAAGGCCAGGGAACAACAAACTCACCCAAAAGCACAGATACAGACCCAATCACAGCCTCTAATAAAGACCCAGACTCAACCCATACCTCATTCTCAACCCATTCCACATCTTCTCCCAAAAACCAAGACTCAATCCCAATCCCAACCTGAACCTCTACCCAAACCACACCCTGCATCTAGACCCCAACCGCAACCTCAACCTGAGCTTCCATTTCAGCCTCAGACCAGGACCTACTCTGATCCCACCAAGGTCACCCCAAGGCAGACAGTTCCTACGGGTAAAGACCCTACATTTTGCCATAAGCAAATTAAGCATATAATAAAGCAATAAGACCTTATCTCAAATTACATTTTAAATGGGGCATATTGATTGAATTTTTGGTTGTAATTTTAGTTAAAGAACACAAAATCGGACAGTTACCGTCAGAATCTGGCTAATAAATTCCACAGTTTTTCAGCTAATATTGATGAGCTGGTCAAAGTATATCCACATCTAAAATTCCTCCAAAACATGATTAAATGTTTTCAATTGGAAAAACACATTGAGAATTCATATACACTTGTGACATCTAAATTGATATTCCAGACTTCAGCATTGCCTGAGTAGATTTAAGAGTTTCATTTCTAGCTGCATTGATTTAAAACCAATAATCTTCACCTTGTGTTTTAACAAAGGGTAGGACATGCCCCCTTTAAAAGTCAAAAATATTTCAATATACATTTTATCTTAGATTAAAAAGTGAGTTCTCTTTCATGCAGCTCCTAGTCCACCAGAAGAGGGCAAGCCTCTACCAAGACCTGCCCTGGCTACAGAGAAAGCCGGTAGTTACAATCATGGTAAACACCATGACATGTTTGTCGCATCACCATCTCTGCTTTTTCGTCAAGCCACGTGGAAGCCCAGTGCTTTCAGTTGTACGTCAAACCACTGGATGCCACTGCTTCCCCATTTCCATCTCCATCCTACCACCCTACACTCCCCACCCAATCATTGTCCCTGCATCCATATGTGCCTCCATTTTCAGTCCAGCGAAGTCACCTCACCACTGCCCACTCACAACCAGAGCAGTCTGGCTAACTTTTGATCTCATTTCATTCATTGCCCACTTTTCTACATTCTTTTTCACTAATGTGCTCTATCATTTATTCCATTTAGGTAAAGCTGTGAAGCTCTGAAGAGGATCATCCCTAACCTAACCTTCCTAATTGCCTTTCTGCATATGTAGGTACTGGGATCCTCAAGTCATCCATTGCTGAAGTTCCTCGTTCTCCCATTAGCTCATCAGTTCCTGCAGCAGAAAGAAACATCAGTATGTCTCGCATCCGGATTCCCACTCACTCCTCTCGTATTGGTGTCAGACCAATCTCTCCATCCAAGACATTCACCTCCTCTCACAGCTCCAGCACACCTGGGGGTAATGGAGTACTCATTTCCTTTCCTCGTATTCCCTTTTCCCAAGCAACTACCTCAGGTCATCCTCTTCTGTCAGCACTCTCTCACTCTCTCATCTGCAGCTGTGCATCTAGAAGAGAAGGCAAACAAACTCATGGCTCTTGATTTAGCTCATGGTCTGTGTTTGAATGCATACGATAGACATTTGAATGCTTCTTCCTTTCTCCCTCCTTAGCTCTGTCTTCTGCTTCACCTCCTCTCACGGTTCATATGTTCTCAACACTGTGCCACATGTGCTTGGTGTGTATTTCACACCTTTACCACGAGCAGTAGTGGCGTCTCTGAGGTCAGGATCGTTAACATGATTTACGGCCCTTTGTGCTGGCCGGGCTGGATGTTTAGCCACAGCAATAGCCAGGACACACCACATTTTACACCAACCATGCCAAGCCAAGCACTATGCAGACAGTACAGCCGCTGCAGCCAGTTTCTCTCTTTTATTTCTCCCCTCTTTTTCTCTTACTCTCTCAAACACTTTTCAAACTCCCGGAAGAGTTACAGAAGAACAGAAAGTCAGAAATGTCAAGAGATAAAGTTAGTTCAATTTTTAAATTCAGAACATCTGTAAAAACATGTTGAAAATACAAACAAGTCTCAAGGTTTATTGTCACTAACATTGGACAGTAAGAAAAGGAAGAAAATATACGGTGAGAAACTAAAAGCATTTTTTTTCTAACTTTCCTCTGACACAAAACATTTTATAACAGACCTTTTTCTCCCTCCAGCAGCCGATGGGGCGCATCATAGGGGCAATGCTCTTCCTAAACCTGTGGTGTGGTCGAAAGAAAATCCTGGTAAAGACAAACCAAGATGATCACATTTTCAGTGTTCCTCACTCACTAACCTGAGAGGCACTGTTATGTCCCATCCCACACAAGTCACAATGATCTGCGCTTTTGTCACAATCCTCTCATGCTCTGTGACTTTTCAACTTGTCTGTCAGTGTGATGTTTTGTGTCTGTTGCAGTCTGTGTTGTTCAATATGTACAGCCCTAGTAGCTTATACTTGACTGAGACTGAAGCTCTGTATCAATTTGGTAATTACCTGTCCTCTACACATTTATTCTACCACACATATGGACCTGTAATGAGGAAATAGTTTGAATTAGTTTGAAAATAGCTTTAGCCTGCTTGTTGTGAAAGGTGAATGTTGTTTGCCCTTTTTTTTGGTCAGTCACATCGTTTCAATTCTGCCAGACAGGCTCAGTTAATTAGGGTAATCCAATCCATCTCAAGTAATAATGCAAACCACCACATCTTATTAATTGTGACACTCTGCTCACTCCTTGCTGTTGGAAGTTGTGAAGACAGGTTGCGCTTCAGTCCCATGTCACAGCTGGTGTGTGTTATTTCTGGAAACTTGGATGGTTTCAGAGGTCTTCAAGGAGTTGCAAGGCTCTCTGGAAGCAACTCTATAGAAAAGAATAGTTGTTTTGCCTGCCACACTGCACACACATGCACAAAGCTCTTAGTGACTGTTACCGTTTTATTAAAAAGACGTAATCTTAGTTTACTTTGTTTGCCTTCCTGCCTCCATCAGGTAAATGACACACAGCTAAATTATTACTTCATATACCAAACAGCTCTCTGCAACTGTGTATGGTACACAAAAGCAGGTACAGAGTGTGCTTTTGGCAAACATGAATTAGAGTGTGTCCTCGACAGTTTTATAGGGCTCTGTTTCACATTGGCATTTCAACTTGAAATCGTTTCAAGGCTCTGCTTGTAGTGGACTGCAGTGTTTAAAGGACAGTGCCCGTTTATGAAATCTGTGTCCAGCACTGTGTTGCACATTTATTTTAAGTTTATTCGGCATCTGTTTTCACATTCTCATCCTGGACATGAAATTATCTGACAGAGGCCTGTGCTCACACTATTGCTGCTCACAGAACACAGAGCCCATCAGGGGCCCAGCCTGCTGGTCAAGTAGTTTATTGCAAGATGGCAAACAAAACACACTGTAGAAAGTCTGCTGATCCCTGAACAGATCTTATTATATATATATTGTAGACATACATACTGTTGACATCATCACAATGCTGCTTTTGAGCTGTCAGTTCTTCATACTTCATGTAACTCTGTTAAGTATTTGCACATTTTGTGACTGGCATTTAAATTACTTCATCAACATATTGTGTGACTTTATGTATATGAGCATATGTTTGCCATTAGCTGTCAGTTATGCCATGTGTGAGTCAAAGGCTCTACTGGAGTGTATGAGTGCAGATGTTGTTTCAGTTTGTCTTGATAGCCTCAGCTCTTTTCTCTTGAGAGGAGATGCCAGAGATCATTGACTTATACCGCAAAGGGTGAGGTCAGCTCCGGGGGGGAGGAAACATATCCAAGAGAGATGTTTTTGGGGTGTTTTGGCTTCATCAGTCCGACAATTACAGAATCTTGTCAACAGAATGAGCATTAATGAATCCTAGATAAGAAAATGACAAATGGTGAAGGGTGGGGATGCTCGGGAAATGAAGCCTCCTGTTAAAATGTAATATCTCCAAGCGATGAAATGTAATAGAAATCTAAGTGAGTCAAGCCTTCCAGAGCTTCTCCACTGCTTCTTAGATATCACAACGATTTAGGAGGCTTATGCTTGTTTGATGACATTAAATGATGGCAGAGTCCTCACACTGTCTGTAGCAGAGGTGTTTTCATCACAAAGCCCTACTCTTCCTTGTGATTACTTGTCCACTTTACTTAAGCCAATTCATTTATTATGTTCAATAAAGCAGTTTATAGTGAAAGTGATCTGGTCTTTATCCCATAGCTTGGCTTGATCTTTATTTTATTGATATTATTGTTATTTCTGTGGTCTGGGGATTTTCTGGAAAATTTGCTGGTCAAGATGCATCAGATCCAAAAGAATTTTCATAGAAGGGAATTGAAATCATAGAAAAAAATTACTGAACCTGATACTTTGGTTTCCTGTGAAAGATTCACTGAGGATTTTAAAATCCCTCAGTTATTCTCCTGAGGATCTTAGGAAGAGTGGCTACAGCAATGGTTTATTGTTTCAAGGTTATCAAGCACTGACTGGTTTTCATTAGTTAAAGACCATGGCAGTGTTTTGTGGCAGTGCTTCACAAAGTGACTTTTCAACATTTCACATGCAATGTGCCTGGCTTCATGTGCTTCATTGTTGCTTTTGTTATGCCTGTGTTTGTACATTCATTTATGCAACATACAAATGTCTCTTTATGAATCTATAAACTTGACATTCTTTCATCATTATTGCACTATTAAAATAACCACAGCACTTGTTTTCAGTTTTGTATCTCTTCTTCAGTGCCAACCACCTGCTGTTCTGTTTCAGTTGGGATTTTTAATCTGAAACGGACTCTTGTTTCCCATGATTCCCTGCAGTTCTGCATCCCCCTATTCCTGTCAACAAGCGACCCAACCTGGTGGGGAAACCCAGTGACCATGGTGAGGGCAACAGTGATGGATGTAGTGACCAATGAATACTGCTGCACTTTGTCCTGTTTACTGTAATGTAATCATACACACAACATCAAGACTAGACTTAAGATGCTTCTTAAAACGTTGGCTCTCAAACTTTTCTTTTTAACACTCCTTAAAATATTTAAATATTATGATTATATAATATATTTAATAAAATATAAATATAATTTTATATAATTATAAAATTATAAATATTTTATTTTAAAATATTTTAGCCACCCCAACCTTCTGTAAACCGAGTAAATCATTGACAATCATTTACCATATTGGAGAAATAACCATAACATAAATAAACATAACAAATACATTAGTTATGTTAGTGTTTTTTATTCATCTAGAAAATATAAAGACAAAGTTCCTTCATTCCCAACAAGAGTTATATGAGAAGATTGATACCAGTCATATCTGTTCAT